>JANBXA010000641.1:14742500-15262500 GCA_030556225.1 Cricetiscus sungorus
GGTACTAAGAAATACTAATAAGAATAGTGCAGCTTATATTAAACAAAATGTATAAAGAATAAGTTATATGGTTGTAAGATTTTATCTAATCTGATCAAGCAGAGAAACCTCAAGGAATAATTTGGATTGAATTTTTAGAGCTGATAGAACATTATGAGGAAGGAACTTCAAAAGGGCAGAGGGTTAGAAAGAAAATAAAAGTTTCTGAGATGGGAGTAATTTTACTGTGCATTAAAATTGCTAGAAATAACAACATTAGATATAGGGAGTTTTACATTCAAAGGATTTACATTCATTGTTTGCTTTCATGCTTCTGCTAAGACTGACTTGATTTCTGATAGCCCTCTCCTAAGAGTCTCCCAAAGCTGAGACCATAGATATGTACCATGCTCCCGGTTATATTAGCCACATATAAAAACTAAAATGAAACTAAACTAGTTATATTAGTTTTATTGTGTTTTAGTTAATCTAGTTTAACCAAAATATTAGCATTTAAATATATAGTCAATTAAAAAGGAGATAATTTATAATAATGTCTACAGTAAGGTTTTGAAATAAGGAAGTAAAGTTTTAACTAGGTATCACCCTGGATAGTGTCGCTCCAAAAGCAGAAAAAGGGAGTCTATCTGAAAGGTCCAACAAATGGCTTCATACACAACCCTAAGCAATGGTAATATCATGGGACGTGTTGATGTGGAAGGAGAACAATTTCCCAGGGTATGGCCTGCAGGCAGCTAACATGACAACTAATGAGTTCTGGGAGTAGGAATCCCTAATTTGTTGTCTAATGCAGAGTGGTCCATGAAACACTATACATGGAAACAACAAAAATAGAATCAGGTGATTGCACTTATATATTTATATATTTATATATTTGTGCATGTATAAACTTATATGTAACAATAATAATAAAAGAAAAAGGGATTTTAAGTGGAGTGTCATGGGTGTGTTTGGAATGAACATGCATAGGAAGGACTGGAAGAGGAAAGGGGAAAGAGGAAATTGATGCAATTCAGTTAAAAACACATTTTTTTAAAAACATTATATGTATAAAATGACCCAAGGTGACTTTGGAGATAAAGATAGTAGATAGAAGAACGGGGCCTCCTAGGCAAGGGGTCCAGGTTTGGACTGTATTTGAACCACAGTAAATAATCATTACATGGGTTTAAGCAGAAGATTGACATGTTATGATCATTGCTTCGGAGACAATCTCTGTGTAAGCGGTGGAGGCAGTGCTCTGTAGCAAAGAAGAGTGAATTAGGACATTGTTAAAGTCTTCCTTGGGACAGATCTATATATCAAACAGAGTTGTGCCATTGGGTCTCATGGGGAAATTGAGTGCATGCATTTTACATTTTGCAAGAGGAATGCATGTGGGTTAAGTGTAAGGAGAGAAGTTAAGAATGATTTTTTAAGAACATAATTTCTTTTTCTGGAATAAATAAAAGGCTGGTATGAGCTAACATATGCTATAAATGGAAATAGTTATCTTTTTCGATGACAGACATGAAAAAAATCCCATTAACTTGTGGGAAGTTTGAAATGATAGAAAATAGAGAGAAACTTGCATTATGAATATAGAGCAAGGACTTGGGAGGTGTCAGTGTGCAATTATTATTTAAAAGTTACACTCATAAAGGAAGAGAGGGGAAAGAAGAATGGGCTGGGAGGGCAGGGGAAAAGATGACATTAATGGTGTGCTATAGAGTGCATTCTTCATGCACGGCATTGCCTTTGACCTCTTCAACTCTCAGGAGCTTACTCACAAGAGACCAGCATATGATGAGGATCCTTCACCCTTCTTCTGAAAGCAAGGAGCAACTCACGAGAGGATTATGAGCCCCTTGATGAAGATATGTAGGCATTAGTGTGGTTAGTGGGAGGAGCTCACAACTCCTGCCCCAAGACATACAAGTGATTGACAGTTTCTTAGAGACATTATTTTCCATTAGGGGAATAGTGACCAGTAAGTTATACATGTTCTTGTATGTAGTCCTAATTTAGATCATTGTTTTGCCAAGCTAGACTTGGATAAAATCATTTCTTTAATCTTTGATTGGTGATTTATTTAGGCTGAGAATTCTTATTCAACATCTTAGGAAACTTTTACACACAATGAGAGAATGTTAGAAATCTATCAGAAATATAGGAGTGTTCATGGACACAGCAGCACACTTCCCCAAAAGGTCAAAAATGAGTCTGAATGTGAAGCTACAGAATCATAGTACAGAGAATATGTTTAATGAGTCTGTACAATGATGTAGAAGGCTTGAGGTATAGCTTTAATGCTAAAGTGTTTGCCTGATTGCTGAGGGCGAATTTTCAAGTTCAATCACTAGCATTCATGAAAAATATAATAGATTAGAATAAAGAATTGAGGAGATAGCAAAAGGAGTAAAACATTTGCTTTATGTGGGTATAAGGATCTGAGTTCAGCTCCTCATATCCAGGTAAACTAATTATAACCAGCATGCTTCTATAATCCTACTTCTGGGAGACTGATACAGCAGGATCCTCAGAGCTTGTTGGACAGTTCCTTTAGTGAGTCATGTGATCTCCAGATTCAATGTGTGACTGTTCAAAATACAGTGGAGAGTGAGAGAGGAAGACATGTAGGCTGCTGACTTCTGGCTTCCACATGGGGACATGCTTATACTCACTAATGCAGACTTACATGCACCACACACGTCCATACACAAACATGCAAAAGCAAATTTGGAAAATTTGATCATTTCTTCAAGATGAATGACATTATATTCCATCTTTTTATACAGGCATATAATCTATTTTTTAAAAATTTAAGATTCAAAACAGTAACGCCTTAATTTTTTTAAAAGTAAATTGAGAAAAGACACACAACAAATCCACCTGAGGCAGTTTTGTCAAGACACACAGTTTATGATGAAGGCAAGATGCGAATCCAGTTAGTCCTAAAATCACTTGCCAGGCCATCATCCTTATGACGTATATTCTATAAAACTTCTGACAGAAGAAGGATGAAAGCCAACCTTTAGATTCCATGCTATCAAATAAAGATGGACAGGGTAATAAGAGGGGGGGGGAGCAACAAAAATCAGGAGGAAGATGCCACATCAATGATCAGTACCTGTACTGGAGCTAAAGTGAACTTCAGTCACATAGGGATAAAGACTAAAGATGACTTGGGGTACCCAGATGCCTGTAAGTGAGGTAAGGCATTCTGCCCCCATTGTGACCTCTAACATCACAGGATGCTTAATTGAATGCTCACCACCATTGCCTCCCAAATGAATTTGGTTCTGTGCTTGCTTGCCACTGAGGAGTGATTAAGGATGATTTGGGACTGTTACTTTCAGCACTGCCCCTGAGTCTCTTCGGGATTTTGTTTTTATTTTGTAAAACTGCAAATGACCTTCTGATGTAATTCCTAGAAATTTGTCCACATAAAGCAGATTGTTTCCTTTAAGTACTAGAGAGAAAGAAATCAATCAACTGAAAAACATCAAGTTTAAAAGAAGAGGTAATAAGCTTAGTTTTAGAAACTGTGATTGAGAATGAAGGAATAGATCTAATTTGCTGTGTAAAGATACCCCTGAGGTGTGGATCTGGGTGGCACTATGAAGAACTGTGCGTGTTCCCTTTGGAACATGCGCATTGATTGCCAGATCACCAGTTTTGTCAAGTCATCTGAAGGATCTGTCCAATCAGATATCCACAGGGGGTGGATGAAACTGCAAAACACAGTGAAAAGCCCTGAGCTCTAGCCATTTAAATCTTTACATTAAAAGAGGACACACTTAAAAATTCCTAAGGGGTAGAAACAGACTATCTTTGATTTTACAAGAACTACAATTGTTCTACAAGTGGTTAGTTCAAAATGTATTAGTAAATGGTGATCTGGGCTTCATTAAGCTCTGTTTTATAGCAAAGCATCATCACATGGACACCACTTCTGGGTAGCATCTTGAAGACAGATCCCAATGACCACTTGTGAAGTTTCTCTGTGGCAGCACATTACATCTGTAATGGCTGATTTCCTTGCCAACAATATTGCTGCTTCTTTTTAGGGGCCTGAAATGGGGAGGATTTCTGTGATTGTACTAAGACAGAAATAGTTATAATTGGTGTAACAGTAAAGAAGAAAAAAGGAAATATTTTGAAGTGCTTGTGTGTGTGTGTGTTTGTGTGTGTGTGTGTGTGTGTGTGTGTGTGTGTGTGTGTGTGTGTAGTGAGATATTCACCTTGTCCGCACCTGAGGTATAGGCCACGCCCATTGGGGGTGGAGAAAGGGTTGGACATGACCTGGGGGAACTAAAGCTGAAGAGGGGGCTCAGAGAGCTCTTTTGCTTGCAGCACGGGGACAGGAGTATGTCCGGAGGCATCTTTGGGACCAGAAATCTGCTGGTGTTCATCTGTCTATGTTGTGAGTTACTTCTCCCTCAATAAACATCTATTCAGTCTATTTGTTTCTCCTGATGCTTATTAAACATCAATGTGTGTGTGTGTGTGTGTGTGTGTGTGTGTGTGTGTGTGTGTGTGTGTGTGTGTGTGTGTGTAGGAGCCCAGGGAGGTCAGAAGAGAGCATCAACCATTCTGCTACTGAAGTTATAGGAGGCTCTGCAGCCCAGGTCAGTACTAGGCACTGAACTCTGATGCTCTGCAGGAACAACAACTTCTCCTAAGCACTCTACCATCTCACCAGCTATGCAAGCAAAAGTAGGTATTGCTTTGAGTAAGACACAGGCCCCCTTGAGGTGGGTGTCAGTTGGGAGGCCTGGGCAGTCTATGGGGCCTCTGGTAGTGGATCAGTATTTATCCTTAGTGTAGGAATGGATTTTGGGACCCTGTTCCCCAGAGAGGGATACTCTCTCAGCCTAGACACATGGGGAGAGGGCCTAGGCCTTGCCCCAAATGATATGACAGATTTGAAGACTATCCATGGAATGCCTCACCCTCCCTGAGGAGCATAAAGAATATGGGATGGGGGATCAGTGGGTGCAGGGGAAGATGGGAGGGAGAGGGAACTGGGGTTGACATGTAAAACAAGATTGCTTATAATTTAAATTTAAAAAGAGGAGAAAAATAAAAATGGTCCCCATAGAATCATTTATCTAAATTCAGGGAATGGCACTATTTGAGAAGGATTAGGAGATGTGTCCTTGTTGGAGTAACTGTGGTCTTATTGGAAAAAAAGTGTGTTACTTTAGAAGGCCTTAAAGATTTCAAAAGTTCATACCAAGATCAATCTCTTTTTCTTTTTCTTTCCCAGCCTGGTGAACAGGCTGCAGAACTCTCAGCTTCTTCCCCAACACCATGTGTACCACAATCATCCACTTCGTGATGATAATGGGCTGAACTTCTGAAACTAAAATTGAGCCACAATTAAACGTTATCTTATATAAGAGATGTCATGATCATTGTGTCTCTAACCAGCAATGGAACACTGACTAGGACAGGCACTGGTATCAGAGAACTGAGGATTGTTGCAACAGGTTTGACCATACTGCTGTTGGCAGGAAGTGAACTTTGGATTAAGAAAGCAGCTGAACACTTTAAGCAGGAATTAATGGCCCATAGTAGTAGGAACATGGAAGACAATACTGCTGGGAGCAATGTAGATTATTGCTGGCTCAGAAGGTTTCAGATGGCAGGCATGATAGTAAGTGGCCTGGAGTTCATTCTTGTAAAATCTGCCTGAGACTGAGTTGAAGCATTTTGGATTAATGGCTTTGGCAGGGCTGATTTCAAGACAGCCTGGTATTGACTATGTCATATGGCTATTAGTACTCTCTCTTACGCAGATCTTTATATGAAAAGGAACAAGCTGGGCAAGATAAATATAAAATGTACAATGTGAGCAGAAAAAGAGCACTAAGAGGGGGAACATAAGAGCCAAGTCCTGTATTCAAGGAAATAAAAAACAAAGAAAGTTATGATGCTTTGTGGACTAAAGGAAGTAGTAACCCATGAAGGGAACCATCAGCAATAGAAAGCTGTTGTCAAGGTAATTGAAAAAGCAGACCAAATTCCTGTCCCAGCAAGCAACAGAATTTGGTAGCTTTGGTCAAAAGCACATCATTCTGACTTTAGTAGAGTCAAGGACATAAGACAAGCATTGTAGAACCTTCCTCCATGAATAAGGAAATCCACTGAGGCCAGGTGTGTATCAGGGATGGACCTGCATGGGAGACAAGAGAAACTCATGCATTTGTGATCTGAAGCCGGGATTGTGTTGGTGACTCCAAGATGCTGGCAATGCTGGCCATGAGACATTCTGAAAGAAAGATGCAGTCCTATGAGGAAAGAGCCCAAGAGAGAGGGATAAGCATATTGTAGTCAACAAAGCTGAAAAGAGTTGGAGATCTCAGAAGTGTTTTGACTCAGGTCATAGAAATGCAAAATTGGAGTTTGCTCTGTGTTGGTTTTCAGTCTTGCTTTGGTGCAGTATTTCTGCACTATGCTCCTTTTCCTCCCTATGGGAATAATGATGTATATTCTGTGCCATTGTTGTATGTTAGGAATATGTGATCTGCTTTTTATTTCGATTTTATGAGGGTCACAGTTAAGATATTGCCATGAGATTCTGAAGAAATTTAGACTTTGGACTTTTTAAACAGTGTTGAAACTGATAGATTATGGGGACTCTTGGAGCTAAGGTGAATACAAATTCATTTTTCAATATGATGTAGCTAGAAGCATAGGGGAACCAGGGAAAGAAATATGCAAGTCTGAATTAAAAATAGCCCAGTCATAGGCTCAGATATTTAATTAGATATTCATCGGAATGTATTGAGAAGGATGATGAGGTAAATGAAGCCTTGTTGGAATAGGTGTGCTCTTGTTGAAAGAAATGTGCCACGAAGAGTAGGAATTGAAGTTTCTAAAGCCCATACCTAGCTTAGCTTCTTTTTCTGTCTTGGCCTGTGGCTCAGGATGTAGCTCCCAGCCACTTCTCCAGTGCCATGCATGTCACCATATACTCTGCCATGATGATAATGGACTGACTCTCTAAAACTGCAAACAAGCCCCAATTAAATGCTTTCTTTTATAAGAGTTGCCTTGGTCATAGTGTCTCTTTACAAAAACAGAACTCAAAGACATCTACTAAATTAAATAAATGCATGTCATTTTTGGAGACCTAAAAATGTGAATCATGAAAACACATTTTAATAAAAAGCCTACTATATATTCCTTCATCTCTCTATCATTTGCTAATTGCAAATTAACTTCTATATGGCTTGTTTTAATTTCCTATTATAATTTTGCAATTTACAACCAATCTTTCCTGAATTTTAATCTTGTTGCATTCTATTGTTATGATAAAACTTAAGCAGGCCCATGTGGCACATTGGCGATTAATTTGTTCTAGTTGATTGATCCAACATGTTGGTGATAACTTTGAGTAAAAGCAATGTAAAGTGTTTATACTCTGAAAATCATTAAAAGTTTTTTCTTTATTATTGGTATCGTTGCTATTATTATTATTATTATTATTATTATTATTATTAGAGGGGATGTACATGTCTTGGTGGCATTGCATCTCTCCTTCCACTATTACATAGGTTCTAGGGATACATTAGATGGATGTGTCAATCACTTTTGTACCAGATGAGCCATGTTACTGCCTTCAAAACGTTTGTACAATGCTTAACCTTGTAAACTATTTTAAGCCTTAATACTTTTTCTTTTCATGGATGTAGGAACACTATACACTTGTTAGTTGTACTGGTTTTTATATATAAAAGTTATAGTTCTAATTGTCAATTTCCAGTTCATTAACAAGCTCCTATTAGATTATTAAGAAATCAACAATAACATCCATTTTGCAAGTTCTGAATTTATCTGTGCAAAGACACGGTACTTCAAGCCATTAAAGCTGAAAGTTAGTATTCAGAAGTTGTTTCCACTTACACGTATGATGATCAAGTATTTACACCCAGCTAGACATGGGCTCGCAGCAGGTTGAGTTCTGAAGACACAACAGTTAGGAACCATTTTGTAGAGAATATGGAAGAAGACGGAAACATTTTCTACCAACATATGCATTCTAGAAATGTCTGTGGAGTATTAATATAGTGCATAAAATCATCTATTCCATGAACTGAAAAGATCCCCCTGTGGAGAAAGAAAAGTCAAAATGATATTTAACAATATATGGAAACATATTTTCTCTGCACAGAGCTTGTTATGGGTAATTTAGGAAATATTACTTTTCCAGACAGGTGAAAAATTGAAAGTATCTCTTAAACAACTGTATGTATATATAGATAGAGATTTATAGCTGTAAATACATATACATTTGGGGATACAAATAAAATACAAGCAGTGTTGCTAATCCATGCATTAACTATGCTATATACTGTGTAGGATATTTCACACAAACTGGTAAAAGTATAAATATAAATTATCTTATTTACATAGTTTTAATTGACAAACTATATTGTATCTAATATTGTGCATATATATATATATACATATATATATATTCTCATAGCTAACTTAACACATAAAATTTCAGTGTTTCCAAAATTGTTATATTAAGTCCAAATAACCACTTTTAACCATTTGAGGATATTCACCTGTGGTTAATCAATATCATAAACTGAGAAAAATTTTTATTGGAATTCAAAACAACATCATCTCTGTGTTTTAATGTCTAAAGACAGAGGAATCAAGGGACAGGCAAATAACCACTCAAATGCTCATTCATAAGAAAGGATGCCATCCACATACAGTCGATTTCCCTTTGAAATTAACCCAAGGTGGTGCTGCTAGGGTTGAGTAAAATAGAAATTCCTGGGATTGTATTTCAAAAAGTGGAATAAAATCAATGGAGATTTAAAAACTGTTCAAGCGCTTCTCTAACCACACCCACCACCAGAGAAGCTAACACCATTTCTCTGTACAGCTTCTACAAGGACCTGGGTTGAGGGATTCCCCAGTACTTTGCTTGAATCAGGGAAAGATAGTACTAGAAAACACTAAAATCCTTGAGTAATTACTATATGAGTAAAAAATTCTTTCTCACTCTTAAACATTTTAGACAGGAGGAGGAAAAATGTGTGGCTGAAATCCTAGAGGATTGTGCTCAGGAATTTTTTTTTGGCTTGATTTTCAAGTGTATATGAAAACAATAACCTTTCGTTAGTATACTTTATTCTTAAAGAATTACATTTGGACTGCTATGACTTTCTTACCATCTAACCTCAGAGAGATATAGCTAGTTATGAGGCCAGTGAGAGAGAAAAAAGCAGTGTTTTCTTTTCCACTATTATTCTAATACAGATACATTAGATGTGGTGTAGTAAATTTTAATAAAAGAAAAAACAATGTTTCAATGATGAATAAGAAAAGTAATGAGTTTCCAATGGACACAATGAACCAAATACTAAATATAATATCACATTGATACTCACCCTGCATTAGTAAAAAGCAAATCACACATAGCGAGTAATAATCAATATATGAAAAGACTACATAAGATAAGAAATATTACATATGCATATGTGACATTAATGCAAACATATCTATTTATACACAGATATGAAGAAGACAGAGAGCAAGAGTACATACAAATTGATAGCATTTACTGAGAATGAAAATCTCCTATAATCAAAATGACTTTCTAAATAACTTTTAGAACAACTGAATCCCCTTTCACAAGATTTATTTAACTGGAGAAAAACATTGCTGATGAAAGTTAATTGAAAACCAGATATCTTGGAAGTTTATACTACAAACGAATGCTGACTCATACTCATGTTGTCCAAATAGCCTTATCTTTTATTTAGAACTAGTTCCTTGACGCTGGAACATAAATGACAGACATAGTTTGCTATTTAGCAATGATTGAGATATGAGGCACCATTCAGAGAGACTGCTTTAAGTAATCCTATGCAGAGAAATATATTAAAAGGGAAGTGATGGCATATGACACCGTCATATGCTCCAGGGGAGAGGCACTGAACACCTGTTTAAGTTGAGCTAGAAGCTTTGCATATTACCCAGTACATCCATTTGTTTATCTTCACTGTGCAGAGTGAGACACTGAAAATGTTAAGAAATTAATTAAGAAAGTAAGTAAGCAATTTGAAATCAAGCAGTGATGACCAGAATTCACTGAGGGAAATATACATGTTTACATTTAGATATGGGGAAAAATCCTGTTAATGAGAGAAAACTTATAAATGAAAAAGAGTTATTGAGTGACAAATTCGTGTCTATATTTTGCTGCTTTTTACTCATTTTCTCATGTATTAATATTTCTTAGTGCTATGTGAATTAAGCATCAGTCACTTAGAAGTTGTTTATATAAAAGACGAGATGGAGTATGCAGCTTATACTTGATTATATTTCTGATGGAGTGAACATTTTAAGATTATCCTGCGTATTAAGGTTCCTTGATTACAGATTCCTTACCCATGAAAAGAATCAGATTCTATTGTGAGCATTGGCCAAAGCTATATATTATTCAAAAGACTTGAGTTACTGACATTCAGGGATATTCTACAGGAGCCACTTTCACTTTCAATAATATCATATTAATTTTTTTCTAAATACCTTATCTAACCACATTCATAATGAAGCTGTGAGCAAATTCTGTATGTCACTTTCTCATTTCAGCAAAATTATGAGCAAATACATGTCACATACCATCAGAATTATTTGGCTTTCATTTCATTATTTAGGTACAATACACCACACATCTGGAGAGTATGTAATGTGCAGATACATAGGGTCATGGGTATTTCATAGATCAGCCTTCTCTACATGCCTGGGGGTCTTTAAAAACTCAAGTATAAACTGTTCATTAACATTTCAATAATTTCACACCTAGTAGCACACACCATATGCTAGCCACACAGTGAAAAATTTATATAACATTCTAAAATTCCAATGTAGTCATTTCTGGGCAACTCTGAGGAGAAGCTAATTGAAGCTGCCAGCCTCACTGGGGCACAAGAGAAAGTGAGCCAACTCAGTTCCTACACTTGCAACCAAAAGGAAATGCCACTGGAGATCTGTGACAGATGAGAGATGGAACCTTTGCAACAGCTGCATCCTTCTACAGTGTTGTACAATTTGGAGAACTGTCACGATTATTTATTTCTTGGGTGAATTTTGCACCCCTTTCCTAGAAGTGTAGGTTGTGCATAGGGTATATCCTTTTGTTAAGCAGAAAACTCTGGTTGTACATACAGAAATGTTACAGAAGAGCGAGAGTGTTACCCTGTGAAGACATCCAGGTGTGGAATTCCCATACTCATTTATGCATCAAGGAACAGGGACTCAAATATTGTCATAGATTTATTACATAAACATATTTTCAGAACACACTTCTCCTAAATAAGTGGTTCTTATTCTTCCTTGGATTCAGTCCAAAATATTCTGTAACATTGCATAAGCCCTCTTCTGGGACAAGTGTGTATATAATCATAATTCCATAATATCGCTTCTATTTTAAGGGAGTTCCAGGAACATCCCAGTCTTTTTTAATTCTCCACAACTCAGGATACACAAGTACTCAAAAGGAAAGGAAGGCATTGGCATCAACAAGAAATGAAACACAAAATTGTCCCCATGAACACATGTATTTTAAAACTCTTAAGAAAACAGAGTCATTATTAATACTTGATCTCCTTTCAGTTCAATGTAAGTCATGCTTGGGATGTGTCCCTGGAGCCCATGGAAGAAACAGCCCTAGCTGGAAATGTGTAGGGAGTAAGATGACTTATGTTCCCTCCAGACAGCTTGCCCCCACCCCCTACCACATTTAGGAGGAGAAGAGGCCAGCTTATATAATCACTTCTTAAACATTTGCTTCATTTCTGAACTAAATGTACTAATACATGCTGACAGAATTTAAAGTACTCAACTGAAATCTGCTAGAGAATACTCATTTCAAACAGTTTTGTTCAGCACTTGCCTACAATTTTCTCTATTTTATGATTTAAAATTATAGATATATTCAGAGTATTTTGAATAGCAATGCTATTAAGGAATGTGACATAATGCTAGGAACATACCAGAAGTCACTGTATTTAATATAAAATGGAATTAAGCTTATAAAAGCATACTTATGCAAAGCATTACTCTACGTTCCCTTGTACTAACTACTAAGCAGGAGGGATGATAGTCATCTTTGAGGTAACATCTCTTTACTTTGCTCACTACAAATGGTACACATTTCACACACTTTACTAGAACTGCTTAAATGGCAGATCCTGGAAAAGGAAACCTTAGCCTATCACTGAGCTGAGATAACCAGCATAGAAGTACACATGTCCTAAGAGAGAGGTGTTCCCCTTCCCCCAGGAAGAGTGTTTCTCGGAACAGGTTATCATGTTTTAAGACTGTCAACACTTAACTGCCTCACTTCATCCCTTTCTTCTTAGCCTTTCTCACACAGGGTTGAAGATGTAATGCTACTGCCTCCGCCTACCACGGCACACACTTATCACTTTAATATTGAACATAATTTGTCTTCTCTGTTATCCGTCTTTTGAAGAACCACTCCCTCATCTGTCACAATAATTCCTACTTGTCCATTGTTTCGCAGTAGGACAGACTAGTCTCACTCATCTAACAGTAAAACATGTGATCAAGCCTGAACAACTATCTTGACACAGCAATGATTAGGGGAAGACATGTAAACAATGCAAATTTGACCCTCTCTATACTTTTTCCTGATGTGGACACCAATTTTTATCTTAGATAGGGTCTACAGATTTTATATATATATATATATATATATATATATATATATATATATATGTATAAACCCATGCATCCATTTTATTGCTTATTATTTTGTATTTAACCTTTGACACATTTAACTAAAATAGTTCTTGTTGTTCTTTTGATGCAGCTGCTATGGCCTAAGAAACACAAACACGAGATTCAGCACCCACGTGGAGTTTATTGAGAGAGGGGAGAGGAAAAGAGGGGGGTAGCTGGTGGCCAACCGAAAGCAGGGAGAGAGAGAGAGAAAGAAGGGGCAAGAAGCAAGAGAGAAAGGCAAGAGAGAGGGAGGTGAAAGACAGAAGCAAGAGAGAGGGAGGCGAGAGAGAAGCAAGAGAGAGGGAGGCAAGAGAGAGAAGCAAGAGAGAGAGGTGCACTTGGCGTGCTTGCTTTAAAAGGGGAGCTTGCGCATGCGAAACCGGGTCCTGCCCAGCCAGGTAAAAGCTAGGTAAAGCCTGACGTTGTGATTATGTGGCCATAGGCGTCCTGCCCATCAGAGGCGGGGTCCACAGACTGCTGAGCCCCAACAGTTCTAATATGAAAATTGTTACATGAATGTAGAATATTGTACAATAGAGGAACATAGATTTGGATTCAGCTAGTGTAAAGTTAGCAACATAATGAAAGTAATTCAGCTCTGGGAAGTTTATAGCCCTCCATTTGTAGAAGTAAAAGGTAGGTTCTTACCTATTTTATGTAGATGGTGCCAATTATTTCAGATGGGCCAATGACAATATTGGAAGATCAAGATAGACTGAAAACAAACAAGCCAATAGAATGCCTGATAGACTACATGTTGAAGTCACAGGGGGCAAAAGAAAGGAAGAGAAAGGGAGGAGGAAGGAAGGAGAAAGCAGGAAAGAGAGGAAAGGGAAAAAGAAATAAAAAGGGAGAAAGAAACAAACAAACAAAGGAGAGAGCACCTTTGACTCAAAATAACTGATGTCAAAAGCAAAGCAAACCTTAATTTACTCCATGTTAAGGTGATATTCAATCTATACATTAAAGTGACCACAATTTGTACAAGCATATCTTATGAAAGTGCTGAATGAGTGACTCCAAAGCAAAACAAGCAGGAGGTAGATATGTAAACAAATGCTATATAAGATCCTAAGAGCCATAGACTACGGGGAAGCTTCATTCAATAGGGCCAACATCAGTATGAGATGATGGAAGCACTCACCCAGGCAATAAATTTAAGAAAATACTTAAAAAATAATCATAACTCGGGAATATTAAATTTCAATAGAATATTTCAAATTTTACAATTAATGTGACAAATTCAACTCAAGAAAATGCCTGAATTGTAAGTAAAGTCTTAGAACCCACACATTCCTTATCCACTTCTTGTCCAGAAATAAAGAAGAAAGTAACTTTTATTAAGAATACTGTAACCTAATTCGGCCTGGATTTAAGAGAGTGATTAGTGGCCTCACTGCCCCAGGCAGATACATTAAATTACATTGCTAGGAGACAGAAACTACTAAATGAAAATCACATTTAGGATGAGACTCATCAGGCTTGGGTGGGAGTTACCAGTCCAGAGAGGAAGCTGAGAACAGGCAGGGCAAAAGTCTGCTGAGGTTTCAGAGGCATTATTTTATCATAGAAATGTCAGCTCTGGCTATTCTTCCACCCTTAAAACAATCCCTATGCCAATAGGAAGTTGTTTATTAAATAATGTTCCTCCAGAAAGTAAGTCTTTCCAATAATCTCCAAACTGCTCTGCAGTAAATTGGATAGCTCATGGGAACAAATTGACCAAGAAATTGATCCAACTGCCCTCAAACTTTGGTCTTTGGTTGAAGTCACTGTATGCTGCTCACTTTTCTGTCCTCTTTCATATGAAAATGTTTATTGTATGCATGTTATGGTCTACAAGCTTAATGTAGACATGGTATTTTGGGATTGTTTAGATTTATCATGTAGCTGCAGATTGCACACCTATTCAAAGCTAAACAAAAGTTGAGTTATGTCATCCAGCATCACAATGTTGGAACTGAGTGCAGGAACTGAAGGAGACACTGATTTGTTAACCTTTGAGGAGACAGTAAGTCTTTCTCAAGTAGTGTGTTGTACTTTTTAGACCTGTCACCTGTTATGAGTACGTTTTTCTCTGTCAGCCTGGTCCCAGTCTTTGTTCCTCCCCGCCAGCCTCCCAGTTCCGCCGCCACACGAGCCCCAGAGGCAGAGGCAGGAGGATCACGAGTTCGAGGCCAGCGTGGGCTGGGCTACATGTAACAGTCACCTGTTTTTAAAATACTGTATAAAAATAGAAACTAGTCCAGATTCCATGTTGTTTGTGGTAAAAGTGTCTTCCCAGTGTAGCAATCTGATTTAGTCAAGATATTTTTATGTGGTCAACCCTCCACTCCATGGGTCTTCTCCATTCCACTACACTCCACAGCCATAATTCAGGACTAGATACCTAAAATGTGTGTGTGTGTGTTTTTTTTTTTAGATATTATCTCCTTATCACCACACCCATATGTTTTCAGTAACTAGAACAAACATTATTTTTAATTTAAAAAATAAAAATGTATCAGATGTTAGAATAACAATAGAAAAAAAATAAGGAAATGATCTCAGTGATTCCTTAGACAAAAGAGAAAAAGTTTAAAGCTCTTAAATACTTAATTTCATCCAGGAACTATTTTGAGTATTTTATATGTACTTACTGGGAACTGTGGTAATCATTACTTTAAACATGAAAATAATGAAGTACAAAGTTGTTACTATGAAACAATCAACAGAAGAGTGCACAAAGAGCCCAGGTACCCAAGTTTTTGTTGGTATTATTTGTTCATAGCAGAGATCAGAGAAATACTATGAAATAGATTGACTCAAAGAGTATCCCAGACCACAGTAAAGGAAGGCAGCGTGCCTGGACATGGGAGGAATGGTATCTGCAGTAGGAAGAATCCATGACACTTGGTAAATCACATTTCAGAGAGGGGCATATTGTTTGCATGCAGAAGGGCCCTTTCCACAAATACATGGGTGAGCAGTGGTCAAATTACAGAACCATATTATACTACATCCACTTTAAGGAGATTATACGATTATACTTATAATCATTCCCTACTCTACCTGCTTATTCTTCTTTCCCTCACATACCCCAAACAAGCAAAAAATAGAAAAAAAAAGAAAAAGAAAACAAGAAAAATTCTGTCTTCAGCACATTAAGGCAAATGTTGCTTCTGACCCACCTCTCCTGTTATCTGATTTCACATACCTTGTTTTCTTGTGACTTGTGAAATGAAAGCTATGAAGCATAAGTGCTTTCTTTTCACTATGCTTCCAGCTAAATCCTTCATGGTAAAACAAATTAAGCAGATGGCCGACATAAATGTTAAAGATTGGGAGAAAATGTATGAAGTGATCTTCGGATAAATCAGAATACAGGATTGACTATATTGAAGTGAGATGAATCAGAGGTTAAAGTCACAGAGAATTTTAAACCTTTTTAGCTTTGCTGAAGATGCATGAATGATTCAGGGCAGCGACTGAAAGTGCTTTCCCCTGACAACTGTGCCTTTGTAATGCCTAATTCCCAAATTAATCCAAAGCTTTATTGCTGGGCTCATAGAGGCACACATGCGACCATCTTTCTCTTCAGAGTGAACAGTGCACAGGCTCATTCATATGAGGACAGTATGCAAGGCGAGAGGTATATGGGGTTTTTTAAATTAGTGATGCCTGTGGAGAGTCTGGATTTGAAAGAGAAAACAATTCCCATCCCCTGAGTGTTACGGCTTTCCACACTCTGCTGCTAAAGAGCCTGCATGCACTGTACAATTTTGAGCTGTGTTAAAATGCAAATTTTACAGGGAGCATTCAATCTCATGAGTCATTTTCAACCATGAGTAAACGGGTCTAGCAGAACATTTCCTTGAGAAGGGAGAAGGCAGGTCAAATCATGAGCCTGTGAGAGGCTGGGATTTAAAAAAAGAAAAAAGGAACAAAACTCTTAAGAGGGGCGGTTCTAGAGCCAAACTGTGCTTAGAAAATATGTTTCTAGGTCTAGAATTTATTATCTATTTTCTTCTAAGAGGTAATATCAATTTAATTCCATATACACAGAAAAGTGGAAAAGGAAAAAGGTGAGAAACAGTAATAAGTGCCTATTATGTACCAGATATTTGAGTTTCTCTCACAATCAGATTCTCTGAAAAAGTACCCAAAAATGTGATGATTTTACGACTTATAAAACATATAAATATCCTGCAATTGTGGGTCCTCTCCATGCCAATGGTGATGCCACTCTGGTTTCAAATCCTTGGTTGCTCGTTAGTATTTTTCTCTTTTATTAATTTAAATTAAAAACAATCTTATTTCACATTCCAACCCATTCCCTCTCCTTCCTGTACACATGCTCCTCACCAACCCTTCACCCCACCCCAAAATACTCCTGAAGGAGTAGTCTGTCATATCATTTGGGGCAGGGCCTAGGGATTTCCCCTTGTACCTAGGCTGAGAGAGTATCCCTCCATAGGTACTGCACTCCCAGAGTCCACGCACGAGATAAATACTGGTTCCACTACCAGAGGTCCCATAGACTGCCCATGCCTTCCAATTAACACTCACTTTCAGGGGTCCTGGTTCCCCAGCTGTCAGACTGGAATCTATTTTAGAGAGGGAGGGGTGATGAACTAGTGTCCAAGACCATGCTGGAGAAACCCACAGAATTAGATGACCCGAACAAGCTCACTGACCCAAGCATGCTAATGTTTATAAGCCATTAAAGAATCCCAAGCATCCATAATGCTGAGACAGGAGGAGCAAAAATTCAAAATCTTCCTCAGATACAGGACATGCTCATGAGAGCCACAGCCGTGGCATGTCCCAATCACAGCATTTTAGGAGCACAGATAGGGTACCTACTCTCCATTGCCTGGCCCCACATTGAGGAACTAAGAGGAAAACATGTTGGGAAGTGGCATGGAAGTAGTTGGAAGTCAGAAATGGGGGAGGAAGATAGGATCAAAATATACTGAACACGTATAAGAAGTTGTCAAAGAATAAAGAAAAATTAAGAGAGAAAATATCTGTTAGAAGTATTTGCTTTTATAATATTGGAGTCTTGGCATGCCACATTCAGCCTTTCATTTCTGTAGTTAAAATTTCTTGACATCCTATGAGCTAAAGCAAATAACAATACACAGCTAAATTGGTACCTTTTTGTGTCTCAGACTTTGGGTGGAGAAAGAAACATTATCTCTGAAGTGTAATGTACAAAGAAAAATTGTGTGGGCATGCCCAGGAAAATGAAAAGCTACCTTTTAAGTGTTTGTATTACAGGAGAAAGGCTCTAATAATTTAGATTAACTGCCAGAGTACCTCGAAAAGATTGAAATAAAAGCAACATACTTTTAAGAGTGAGGAGGGAAGAGTCATGTGAATAGTCACACAGAATAGAAACTATTTCCCTGGGGAAGCTCAAGAGAAATACATCTTAAAGATGCTTATAACAAAAATATCATCCTCAGTTTGTATGAGGATGTTTGAATGGACAAATTGAAGAGCACAGAGGAAGCCTCTTATATTTAATAGCAAAAATTATCATATACATTCGTTATAGCACTTGGAATCACAGGCTTGATAAATAGGCATTTGTTTTTTGCTTGTTTAAATTAAGAGAGAAAATATCTGTTAGAAGTATTTGCTTTTATAATATTGGAGTCTTGGCATGCCACATTCAGCCTTTCATTTCTGTAGTTAAAATTTCTTGACATCCTATGAGCTAAAGCAAATAACAATACACAGCTAAATTGGTACCTTTTTGTGTCTCAGACTTTGGGTGGAGAAAGAAACATTATCTCTGAAGTGTAATGTACAAAGAAAAATTGTGTGGGCATGCCCAGGAAAATGAAAAGCTACCTTTTAAGTGTTTGTATTACAGGAGAAAGGCTCTAATAATTTAGATTAACTGCCAGAGTACCTCGAAAAGATTGAAATAAAAGCAACATACTTTTAAGAGTGAGGAGGGAAGAGTCATGTGAATAGTCACACAGAATAGAAACTATTTCCCTGGGGAAGCTCAAGAGAAATACATCTTAAAGATGCTTATAACAAAAATATCATCCTCAGTTTGTATGAGGATGTTTGAATGGACAAATTGAAGAGCACAGAGGAAGCCTCTTATATTTAATAGCAAAAATTATCATATACATTCGTTATAGCACTTGGAATCACAGGCTTGATAAATAGGCATTTGTTTTTTGCTTGTTTGTGTATTTTTTTGTTTTTTTTTTTTAACACACAATGTGTTTTTATAAAATATAAAGCTTTTTTTTTATCAAATTAATTTCTTTCCCAGAAGTAGTAACCTTTCATCAAGTATATAAATTTAAAAATGATTGAGAAACTCTCCTGTGGACAGTGTTTCTGAATCTGTTTAAGTTTTCTCAAATTCTTCTTAGATCACATCCACAAAAGTGTTGGAGGTCACATGCAGAAGTAGCTATTTAACATATCTGGGTAAATCCACACTGACTGAAAGGCGTTTCTGAATAGACAAGAGGAGAGTTTGCTAATCCAAAGAATGTTCTTTTTTGTTTTATTTTTTGCTGCAAAGGAGTGGGGGGGGGAGAAACACCTTTTCATACACTATACTCATTTTTTTAAGAACTCCTGGTATGTTAAAATGAAATAGCAACTAAGCAAACATTGTGGGTGGGGAAAGCAAAATTCATAAATTGTAGTACCTAGGTTACTTAGGTAGTATATTATTAAAATTGTGAAAATATAGGTGAGAACAAATAATTTTGCCAATCTAAATATCTTGTGTACAAAGTTAGATGAAAAGATAATTTCCAATCCAGGATGGTGCACGCCTTTAATCCCAGCACTTGGGAGGCAGAGGCAGGCAGATCTCTATGAGTTCGAGACCAGCCTGGTCTACAGGGCAAGCTCCAAAGCAATACAGAGAAACCCTGTCTCAAAAAAAAAAAAAACTAGACAGATAATTTCTAATTTCTACAATTAAATAAATAACATCAATCATAAATAATACTGTAAGTTGTTTTAAAAAATGTCTGTGAGTCTCTGTTGGTGAGACTTGACTTGCTTCTAAGATTCCTGTTTGAGATTCTAAATGTTTTACCTCTTTTGTTTTTAAGCAATATCACAAATCAAAATTTAATATTTAAGGTTCTTAACTAGAACCTTAACTTTCCATTCCTAACCATCCTTATTCAACCTTTTTTGAATTTACATGCATATTTTTTAATATAAGAAAAATGTTTATCAATATTCAGTTTAATTTTATATAACAATATTATTTTCTTACTGTGTTTATTATGGTCAACAAACTTATTTTTCTTGTTTAAGCTTTTATTGGTAAGTATATCTTTTGTTATCTTTGAAACATGAACTTTCATATTTTTTTTTAAAAAAAGAACTTGAATGTATCCCTTGAATGTATTACTTGTTAGTGACATTTAGCTGGGAATCAAACTGGAGACTGTGGGCCTCTCTGTGCAGCATCACTGTCTTTGGTAATTTATTGTTAATAGTGTTTCTGTTTATATACTATTCATAAGCCGAAGTTAATAATATACTCTCTACTGAGACCTATTTCTAAAATTTTACTCTGAGCAAGGTTTATTTTCTCTCTTCCTTGATCTGCATTGACAGAACACTACTTTTCAGAGAAAGATCTATCTGAAATGAATCATAGTTATTCATGCTTAACGTCTTTCAACCCCAACTGTCTACAGAACAGAATCCAGGTTTCTATGAGAAGGATACTGTTCTGTGTCAATTTCCACAGCCTTTTCTCTCACCATAAGATATTTTGTATATTTTGTGCCAGGAAAATAATACTTTTTTAAATGTACTGAACTATCTCTATTGTTTTTATACTATAAGCTTACAATTTTCTTCTGTGTGTCAAAATGTTTATCCTCACAGACTTTATTAACTTCCCAATTTTTTCAACACTAAAGTATTAATCAAAGTTTTATTTTTACTCTGATCTTTGCCTAGCACAATCTGATTGACCTGACTATGCTTTCCCCATTAGTCTAAGAGCTGTGATGCTGTAAGACCTTAAGCTTCTTAGTATCAGAGCCTCTCTGACACATTTCTGCTCCCTTTTGTCTCCTGTGACACTTTGAGCAAAGAGCAACTTATGGCAAATATTGAAATAGATAATATCTCTAGATAATGCTAGGTAAACAAAAGTATATATATATAAGCACTGAACCAAAATTCAAACTTCATGCTTTGCAATACTCAGAGGCAGCTAATCATTTGATAATGTAAATATTCTGATATTTTCCACATTTCCTCAGTTCTCACAAAGAGAAGAAATTGTTTGTGTGTGTGATAGAGAGTATGCATGTGAATGTACCCACTGACAATTATTTTATTTACAAATAACAAGAAAGCATTTATTTTTGCAAATACTATTACAATTTGTAAAATAACAGTGATGTTCTTTATTCTGGAGTTTCAAATGTATAGTTCTGATTATTTTTATCTTTTCTTATTTCTGAACTTCAGAAAAATGTTAAAAGGGTAAAACTAAATATAATTTCAAAAAAGAAGTGTTTGTGTAACACTGAAAAAATAGGTAAGTGATAACTGTGATAAAATTACAATTTTATTTTCAAGTAATTGGAGCCTACAAGTGAATATTTTGCTTTATTTTGCATTTCTTAGGAAGTCTTTGCTACATTAATGTTTTCAGAATTCAATATATTCTATTATTGTCTTTCTGTAATTAAGAACTACATGGACATTGTGCCTGGTCACTGTGAAACATGAGACTTCTTTTTATATCTACTTAATTTACTTATTTATTTGTTCAATTGTTCAGTAAATGTGTATAACTACTTCACCAATCCTTGAGTTAATGTTTGGCAATATGATTTTAATGGTAAGTGTTCTACTTTACTTTTTTGCTGTGAAAAACATTATAACTAAAATAAATTGAAGGGGAGAGAGGGTTTAATTGGCTTACCCTTTCGTAATCCACCATGGAAGGAAGTCAGAGCAGGAATTTAAGGCAAACACCTGAAATAGAAAGTGTGATTTTTGCTGGCTCATTCTCTGGTCCGGCTCATTCAGGTTCATGTTTTGCTTGCTTCCCAAACCACCTGTAGACAGAATGGTCCTGACCATGGTAGTTCCGGCTACACCATATCAATTAACAATCAAGACTATAATCTACAATCATGCCCAGGACATATCTGAAAAGAATACTTGTTTAATTGATACTTTTTATCCAAGTGATTCTAAGATGTGTCAAATTGACAGTCAATGCTAGGACTTAGACACTAAGATAATGAGACAATAAGCCTATTAAACATTTAACCTAGATATGCAAGTAACTATTATTTCACAAACTGGTCAGCTAAGGAAAGCATAGGGGCTTTGTAAGTAACTCTTTAAAAAGGACTTGCTATTAGTACAGTAAATGCCATGGACAGCTAAGTAGAACACTTAAATAATGCTAATGAATTTGAAGGAAAAGTCATTTGAGAATGTACCTATAGTATTATCAAGTGTTATTTGGTTAGGTCTCTGATCAGTTTACTCCTCTTCACCCAGATAAAGAAGGTAACAACAGACCAAAGAAATAATTCCAACCAAGTCCAACTTGTTGCATCAAAAAGTATATTGGGGTTATTTACATGTGTGTAGAGAATGGGAGGTTACATGTATGAGCATAACTTATATCTGCAATACTGCAAATTCCATCTCAGTATGATTGACAACTAAGGGAAGCTCTCTGTATAACTTGCAGCAGCTACACCATTGAAGAGGAGAACTGTTGGGCCTTAAAAGACTCAAGCCTGAGGCCTAGTAAACCCAGTGTAACTTCCTAAGCCTGGTTTGAGTTTAGCAACCTGTCTCTGGCCAGCTTCTTCCCTATGTGAGCATAGCCTGATCTGGAAATGCCTCTGCCTAGCTACTGCTGACATGGTGAATCATAATTGGCCCCAACACCTCACCTCTTCCTAAGGTTCACACCTGTCCCAAAGCTATATAAGCAGTTACCTGTTGTAGTAGACCGAGACCATGCTTGACAAACTCCTGACTCAGTGTGTGTTTCTTCCAGGAAACTGAGTTGGGGGAGGTCTGAGTCATCCAACACTCACCATCCCACTCAGCTCAGCCCCAGAAGCAAATCCGATGGACTGGACCATCCACAGCCCTACCTGAGTGAGGGTCTGGCAGAGACCCTTCCCCTTCACAGCAACTATTTACTGCTCAAACAACCCCAGAGATAGGGGCAGGAGTCTCTTGGTCATGTTTGGTCATTCAGAGTATCTTAGGAAACTTGCAAGTTTCCTGAACCTTATCTTCATTTTCCTTGAGGCAATTTTTGTTCATATATATATATGAATGAAACAATTTAGAAACAATTTAGAAAGAATCTTATTTTACATATTAATCCCCCATTTCCTCTCCTTCCCATCCTCCCATGACCCCCACAGACCCCCCTCTAACTCACCTCCCAACTCCCCAAGGATAGTGAGGCCTTCCATGGGGAAATCATCAAAATCTGTCACATCATTTGAGGGATGGCCTAGGTCCCTCTCTATGTATCTGGCCTGAAATTGTATACCTCCATGGGGAATGAGCAATAGGGATAAATACTGGTTCCACTATTAGAGGTCCTATAGACTGCCCAGGCCTCCTAACTGGCACCCTCATTCAGAGGGCTTGTTTCAGTCCAATGCTGGTTCCCCAGCTTTATGACTGTGCTCTGTGTGTTCTCACTAGGTCATGTCAGCTGTTTGTGTAGGACTCTCCATCATGGTCTTGACTGCTTTGGAGAATGAAATGATACAGAAGTATAAAGCATCAGACAAATATTTAAAAAGTAATTCTGAAAAAAAGTAGCAGGGAAGAGCATGGGTGAAAGAAGGCACCATGAAGTTTAAAAAAAAAAAAAACTCAAAATGACTGCATGTAAAACATCTGTGATGGAAGAAATGAATCATGAGAGATAGGACCAAAGGGAAGCAGAGAGAATAAATGAACCTACATTCTACGGGTTATAAAGCAAAACATAGGTTCCGAAACAAGTGACTTTGCCAAGTTCAAAGATGAGTTGTTGTAGTACATTGCTGAATCATAGCATCCTGGCTTCAAGCCTGAATTTATTGTATTCATGTGGGTGGGTGACTAAGGGTGAGTGATTGAGTAAATCCTGACCTATTTCATAGGATTACTCATGGTGTAACCTTAGGATAAATAAGACACTTGAGCTTTAGCAGACCAAAGTAGCACACCTGAGGGAAGTACGACTACTAATGGTTTTAGTGAATTGTGGTAGCTTGTGACCACAGATGCCTTTTCCCTCAACAATGAAATATATTCTAGCCTCTTTTTTTCTGATGAAGTTTCTGTATTAGTTACCTTATTGTTACCTTTATAGATGTTTCAAGGGCAGCTTAGGGAGGGAAGGTTTATTTTGGGCTTACAGCAGGTATAGACAATCAAATGTCCTCTCTTGTCAGCCGTACAGGATGTAGAATCATTGAGAGTCAAACCTCTAACAATGCTTTTGACACAATTTCTAGATTGAAAACATTGAGATAAAAAGTACCATTCTAAATGTGGGTGGCATGTTTCTTGGATTGAAAACCTGGAAATTCGCAGGCAAATGGATGGAATTAGAAGAAACCATCCTGAGTGAGGTAACCCAGTCACAAAAAGACAAACATGGCATATATAATATGGATTATAGACATAGAGCAAAAATTAGCAACCTACAATACACATTGCCAGAAAAGCTAGGAAACAATGAGGACCCCAAGAGAGACATACGTAGTCCCCTGGAGAAAGGGAAGGGACAAGATTTCCTTTGCAAATTGGGAGCATGGGAGGAAGGGAGAGGGAGTTAGGAGAAAGAGACGAGGAGAAGAGGAGAAGAGGAGAAGAGGAGGAAAGAGGAGGATATGAGGGAGCAGGAAATATGAGTCCTGGAAAGAATGGAGGAGAGCAAGAAAAGAGATACCATAATAGAGGGAGCCATAATAGGTTTAAATAGAAATCTGGCACTTGGGAAATGTCCAGAGATCTACAAGGATGACCCCAACTAACAATCTAAGCAATAGTGGATAAGCTACCTTAAATACCCTTCCCCAATACTAAGATCGATGACTACCTTAAATGCCATCTGAGAGCCTTCATCTAGTATCTGATGGATGCAGAAACAGACACCCACAGCTAAGCACTGAGCCAAACTCCTGAAATCCATTGCAGAGATGGAGAAATGACGAGCAACGGTCAAGACCAAGCTGGAGAAACCCACAGAAACAGCTGACCTGAACAACTAGAGGCTCATGGAACCCATCTGATAACTGGGAAACCAGTATAGGACCACCCTAGCCCCCCTTAATGTGGGTGTTAGTTAGAACAACTAACTATGGGGCTTCTGGGACAGTCTATGGGGCTTCTGGTAGTGGATCAGTATTTATCCCTAATATAGGAATGGACTTTGGGAGCCCATCCCACATAGAGGGATACTCTTTCAGGCTAGACACATGGGGGAGGGCCTAGGCCCTATTCTAAATCATATGACTTTGGAAAGCTTCACCCTCCCTGGGAAGCAGAAAGGAGATGGGATGGGCTTTGGGAGGAGCACAGTTATCATTAAAAACTTTTATCAGTTATCATTAAAAAAAAAAAAAAAAAACAAGGAAGCAATCTGAGCACCAGAGATCTTTTTCCTCTGTGTCCTTTTGTTTACTGAGTTGCTTCATCCCTTTCTACCATGGCATCCCCACCATAAGAGACTCTAGCCTAGAACTAACCCTTCCTTCTTTAGCTTGCCTTGTCAGGTATGTGGTCACAGCTTAAGAAAAGTAACTAATACAGTACTCTTCCTTTTATTGGGGATGGCTTTGTGACTCATATTTAGCAAAACAAATATGGTCAGTCTTCGTCTTATTTCATAAGTAGATGGTAAGTCAGGTCCTCCTGTTATAAGCCAAAAAAATCACATGAAGAAGCTGTGAGAGTACACTCTGCTCTTTAGCTTCAGCTGATCTCTTAGAAGATAGTCAACATCAACACTTAGCCACACAATGAAAGAAACTTTGCCAACACAGCATGTACTATAATTATTTGTAATTCTGATACTACTCCTAACTGAAAATCTCCTAGCTGAATCTAAGTATCTCAACGGATCATGGGGAAGTATTATTAATTACTGCTGATTCTTGCCAATTTTTATTAAAATATTTGTATATGTTTGTTTTAGTTATTAAAATAAAATAGGCTAATAATTCTGTTGGTATTATAAAATAGCTAATTACTTCTAACTCCCACTCATGAACTCTCTTAGAAACAAATTTCTCTTAATGTCTAATGACTACGGCTCCCATCTGATATTAAGTAACTAATGAGTAACTAAAGATACTTCTAATTATAAAGACATTTCACCAACTCTAGAAAGAAAAACTATTTTATGTTCTATATGACACAAAATCATTACATATACCTAATTTAAATTAATATTTTCCATAGTTTTTTGATTAATCAAATATTAACCCAAACATAGTGTTGTACAAGGACACAGTTGTTAATTCCAATCAAAAATGTTTTATTTTAAAAAGATAAAAATATAAATAATTTGGCTACACCCATTGGTAAAACACACAGAAGATATTTTCCAGCCCATATGAGAGCACTTTTGAAAGTTCATAGATCTTTATTACACCATTTTAACCTTTCTTTAATATCACCTTTTTAAGTTTTTGATTTGATTAATTCATATTTTTAAAGTATTCAGTCACTTCAAAACAATAGTGTTTTTAATACTTTTGTTTATGCTAGGAGATAATCTTGTGTTTCTAATGGTATTTAATGAAGCCATCATTCCACAACATCTTCATGAACATTAAATGCACTATTTTGAACCACTTATGTTTGACACATTTTAATATGATCATTTTTTCTTACAATGTAAGGCCTGACTACATTTTTATCCCCTTTTTTATGTAGTAATGTCCATATTTTTCTGTGTCATTTTTAAACTTGTAATAAAAATTGGTAATTTTTTGCCATAATGTTTTCAAATGATCTAACATAATTAAGTGTTGTTTTTTTATTTTTATAAATTGGACACCAATAAGTGTTTAATTTGAAATAGCTGAGGACAATAATACATTAGCTAACCTTTTTCATTTTAGTGTACAGTTTAAAATATTTGAATTTCAATTCTCCCAGTATACACACTCAATGATGTTATGGTAGATAATAATCAACTTCAAACTTGTATGTGGTCACAGAGTTTCCATCTGTGAGACAAATCTTATTATTATTATAAAAATAATTCAGTGATATCAGACTGTAATACTACATAATTCTGAGTATGATTTCAACCCTGAAAATGTATTTGGGGAAAATTATAGGTCCTGTCCATGGCTGCTTCTATTTTTCTTTGGGCATGTCTGGGCTATTCTGTACTTCTGTGTCCTTTCATTTAGTGAGTGTTTTCTCCTCAAGTAGTAACAGAAATATGAACCCTTCTTACACAGCAGTTCTCTAAGAAAGGGTCATCTAAAGAAACCTTAATGATTAGGGATATTACAACTGGGCATCTGTCCATTGTTTCTAAATGCTGTGGCATGTTAATTCTATTCCCTTTCAAGATCAACCCTGTGATAATTCTGTGCACAGATCATAGATGAGTAAACTGAGTGCTCTCTCTCTCTCTCTCTCTCTCTCTCTCTCTCTCTCTCTCTCTCTTTCTCTCTCTCTCTCTGCCTGTCTCTCTGTCTGTGTGTGTGTGTGTTTGTGTGTATTTATGTGTCTTCTCTCCTCTCTCCCTCTCCCCTTTCCTCTCTCCTCTTACACAATTATAACATGTTTGAGAATTCACTCATAAATCCTGCCTTTAAGTGATTACCACAACTATTTAATTAATTCAGCTCAGAAAAAAGAGTTTTGTCTTTAATAAAATTAATTTACTGTTGTTCTTAACAGAAAATGAATTTATTGGTATGTATAGCAAGCTATTATTGGTAGAACGTACTTGAAACAATCAGGCAAAGTAAACTTCTTGAAATGAGGTTTAGTAAAAAACGATAATGCATAGTGGATCTCATGGAAGCATTATTTCCTGGTTTCCTGGCTTGCTGGTTACGTTCTCTTCTAGCATGCAAGCCTTTGCTTCACAGTAGGTACAGAGCTGCTGGCATGTCCTTTGCTTCATACATCAAACATTTACCACCAGAAAGGAGTGGAAACAGATTTCTATAGCTCAACTTGAATTTCATTTTTAATGACTATTTGGTCCTCATTCACAACAGTGATGGGTTCAGAAATAGGAACTAAAATTCTTGATCACCAAATGAAACCACTTCAGGTATTTGAATCAGTCAGATGAGATATCTGAAAAACTAAATGGATTCTAAACACCTTCCATTTTTCTACAAGCTATTTTTTCTTAGAATTTAAAACTCTGTTCCTACTGAACTTAGGCACTACTTATTTACTAGTGTAGAGCTTATTCTCTTTTCATAAAATGTACAGTGAGCAGCATGGATGTTTTGGACAAGAGAGACAAACTATTATTGGTTTAGAGTAAGGATATTTACCCAGGTGATCTGAGTCCAAATTCTGGCATTGCCCCTTAGACTCTAAGTGTAAGACCTGGGAGAGCGTGGTCCCTCACGCTCCCATTCAGAAAAGGCTGCTTCCGCAATTCACTCACGAGAAGTGGTCTTGATGCAAACACATAAGGTTCTTTATATTCCAGAATACTGGGGCCCTCAGCCATACGCCATGCAGGGTAGAGGGCTGAGTGACCCCTAGCACAGAATTGAGACAGCTTTTATAGGGTTACAACAAAGCCCGCACATCGTGAACCCATCACCTTGTAGCATCATGCTGACCAATTAATTTAAAGTATCCCACCCTGCCCTTAGCCCAGGAAGCCTGCTTTAGCACAGGCTTCTGGGTGTTCATTCACTTACAGGCTGCCGTAAACATTAAAGTAGGTGACCATCAGTTTGGTACTTAAGACTACCAGCTTCCTGGGGTCCCTGGAGAATTAGTCTATATTTTTCCATCCTAACATAAGTGGCTTAGGCAATCAACAAACCTCTCTGGTATCAATTTGTGCTCTTACAGTACAATTATAATAATGCTTGTATATAGGGTTTTTTTCTTTTATTCTAAATGAAATATGTAAATAAATCATCAAGGAAAAATTGTCCTCAGTTGTATCATATAATTAATGAAATATATTAAGATACTTTGTGAATAATGTAGAAATTGAAAGATAACATTTTAAAGTAGATTATAATTTTGCTTGATTTTTTTTTAAAGAATGAATTTAATGTGCTCAATGTGTAATTACAATAATTTTATAGTTTTGTCACCCTAAATGATTGCAAACCAGCTCTATTAAGCTTAGGTACATTAAATATAGATGAATTTTGCCACTTCAGGTACTACCAACAACAAAATAATTGTCTGTATCACCTAATCTTAATAATTGACTTGTTTTATTTTAGACTATCTATCCTGTGAAGTACATTTGCTTCTTAGCCTAGTCATACTTGGCTTTTCAATAAAAACCCCACATTGTTAAAAAAAATTGACTTGTTTTGGTTTTTTTAACTGTAAATATACCCTGTGTTAAAAATGGCAGCATTCAGGAAGTGCTACTATGGGAGAATATTGAAATTTAAAAATTTTCAAAACCTCAATTAAACTGAGGAAGTTACTGTTTGAGAGCAACTAGCAAAACTATTGTCAATGTCAATATCACTGCTTCTTAATGTTCATAAATAATAAATAATATTCCCTCACTTCTCTTTCCCCCAAAATGAACATTTTTACATCCTCCTTATTCTTCAATGAATTCAACTATTTTTGTGATTTCATGAAATAGAGTTTTATTAATCATGGCTTGGTTCAAACATATTTCCTCAAAAGGGATTAAAATCTCTTACAGAAAAAATGTATTTATCATGGGAAAAGCTATATATCTTATTGTTAGAAATATTATAAAAGCAAGTTCCCCTGATTTTTTAGTCCCAAAGCCTAGGATTTATCATCACCAACTTTCTGATTTAGCATCTATGAATATGGTAGTTTCATGAGACAGAATAATATGTTTTTCTCCAGCCAAGATCCATCCAGGAAAGAGAAGCAATCTTAGATAACTCATGGAGCGGTTTTAACACAGAGAAGTGCTTACATTTGATAAAATAGCTGGAAAGCTGAATGGCTGAGAGTGAATCAATTTAGAGGTTAGTAACAGTGTAAAGTCCTCCTGATCCCCAAGGATAAGGAAAGAAAGTGGCTACTCATTGTAAGTACCTGTGATTGGCCAATCATAGCTTGAAATCAAAGAGCAGTTAATAAAACCTAAGATGTGTGCTCCTGTGTTATAGACCAGAGTGTAAAGGGATAAAACTGAGGATAAATGGGCACTATTCGCTTACTTACTAGGACACTCACTGAAGAAATGACTCTACCTATAGCATGTGTGAAACAAAAACATCAATATAATCAGAGCGGTTTGGAAAGGGTTAACAAAAGACATGTGACATAACAAAAGTCACAGAGGCAGAGTATCTGAGATGGTCCCAGGATCTGATGTTTTAAATTTCTTGGCAGGCTTACTGACTATAATGAAAAACATAGTTTCTACTATGTTTCATCAAGAAAGCAAAGGAGATAACTGTGGGGCAAACAATGAACACCATAAGAATTGTCTGCATTTTTTGAAATAGCAACTAAGGGTCGGACTGAGCCATACTGTCAGTTCTGATTGGCAGTGGTCCTAATGATTCTGGGAAATGACATAAAAAAGAAACACATCCACAGTAATATGGCCCTCTCTGTATTGATGGGAGCAAAAATGAGCTGCTTAGCAAATCTTTTCCTTATCCAGGAGATACAATTCTCCCCTGTCACGTTTGAGAGCCAATTTTCTCTTGTCTTCTGTCTTCTATGAATAGATTTTAGGAGTACAATGTTGTTAGCTAAAATATGCTATTCGGTTTGACACAGTGAATTTGCTATATTATTTCCTACCTTTTTTTAGAATTGCTTACTCTTCCACATCAGTTTCTTAACCTTCCCAAAGAAAACTACCTGCCTAGTATTTGAGTTGTTTCATTAACTTCAATGCCTTGCCCATATTTCCTTGCTAGTTGCTTCATAATGACTTTGAGTGATAGCATTAGCATTCCAGTGTGTTTTTAAAACTTGTGTGGCTAGCATTAACTTTGGTATAAACACTTAGCAATTACTAACAGCCTCTTCTGCCTGCTCAATTTTCTTTAATTATAATAATTGGAAGTAGTCCAGGAAAAATATTTAATTAAATTTTATATTAGTAATTTAACATCTCTAGGTTTTCATCACTTAAAAAATACTAAAATAGGTTGCAGAAAAATATGCAACCTTTTTATATTGCTAGTAAATATGACACATTGAAAAAATGACAATATGTGTTTTCCATAAATTTTCTGTAACTTTACTTATAATCAAGAAAACATACATTTGGAAAATGTCTACAAACAGCCACCATTATATTTCTGTCATGAGAACAAGGATTTTCATATTCACTTTTTTAAAAGATAAAAATCTTATATGCACACTCAGAAATTCTAGGAATAGTTGAATCCATAAACTGGAACAAAAATCTATTGCCTCATTATAGAAATTCTGAGTAAATGCTCTGTGTTAAGCTCTGGCTTTAGAGAAAGGACACCTGACAAAAGAAACATCATAGCTCTAAGAGACACCAAGATGACAAACCTAAGAATCTAAAAGAGAAATAAAATAATTTCTCTGACAATCTGAATTGCACATAGCAATGCATCATTGGAGTTGATGAGTCTCAGCTCATTGATGCAGCAGAAGGATTAGAACATAGTAACATAATCCCAGGTTAGGAGATATTTTACAAACTCAGACTCATTAACTAGAAGGAAAGTCAAAATTAGGGTCCTAAACATTTTTGGACTTCCAGTTTGTGTGTCTTGATGACACCTAAAAGAAAAAAACAGTAGAGTAAAACTGAAGGTTCTACAGAGTACAATAGAGAACACATTGAAGGGATGTTACAAAAGAAAACAAAACAAACAAAAAATGAGTTTTTGTGGAGTGTAACATGTTTTCTTAATTAGGGAATACTTTATTATGGTTGAAATTATAAATCTATTTTCAGAGAGGAGTAGGGACATTTTTGTTAATGTTATTAATTTCATGTCACAGTTGTTGAAGGACAACCTCTCTAGTGAAGAGATATGCAGACACATTTAACAAATAGCAATGCCAGCTCATTTATTTATAAATATTTCTGCCTCACATATACATTTTTCAGCTCTAACCTTTCAATATTGAATGCAATCTGCTACTCAGAAAAAAGCCCATCAAATTTTGTAGAGTTGAAGTAAAGATGTGAACAGATATTTCACATCTTTCCCTTAATTCTTTAGAGACCCTAATTTAGGCAAAAATAATTCATTTTTTTCCCATAGAAAATAATTTCAGGACTAGCTAGTTAATAGCAGAGTCAGAGTACATTAAAAGAAGAAGAGGGAGGGGAAAAGGGTGAGAGGGAGGGAGGGAGAGAGAGAGGTGATGAGGAAGAAAGAAAGCATGTCTGAGAGTCTGAGATCCTGAATATAAGTTAAAAAAAAGAAGTGGGCTTCATTTTCTTTACAATAAACATATATAGGATTTTGGTGATTTTTTAATAAAATTATTATCATCAATGACTTGCTAAGGATTTTGAATGAGACTAAAATGTGCTTCCTGATTTATACCTGTTGAATTACAAATGATAAGGCAAAACTCCAGAACACAAAATGAAACACAATAACATATCTTTACCACTAACAAAGTTAGTAGTCTGTACTACACAATTCACAGTCATAAGATTCTTTATTAATATTTTAATAACTACATGCTATGGCACTTGTATGATTATTATAACTTATAAAATCATGTATTGAATTCTCAGTGAATATTTCCAACATGGCATGCTTGGGGAAAACATTGTGATTTAAAAGGTTTGACTATAAGAATATGGGTTTTGAGAAAGTTTTTTTGAATATCAAGAGCTCCAACATGACAAATATTTCTGTTGATGAATCCATAGTTAGATATCATTGTTGTGAGCTTGTAGAACCTAGTGAGTGGGGTATAGTTGTAGAAATAAGTAACTGGTGCTAAAACTTGAAATAAACACTGTGTCCCAGATCTCCTCCTCCTTTTTCTCTTCTTGTTAACCTCTGCCTTTTCTCTGTGGTCCTGTCTCTGTCTCTGTCTCTCTTGATTTCTGGCTGCAATAAGATGAGCAGCATGATGTTTTGCCTCACTATAGGCACAAAGGGGCCCATTGCACATGGACTTGATCCTCTGAAGTCATAAATCAAGATAAATATTTTATCCTTTGCATTGATTTTCTCACACTTTTTTGTCATAGCCATGAATATCTCACACAACCCCTACACAAAAAATGAAATTTCTGTAAGATAACACTGGAGGAGTAATTTCACAGGTATTACCAAATATACTTCAAAGGATATCATTCTTGATCATATTCTCAGAGGGAATGTGTGATGATACTGCAACATAGTAAATAATTGTGTTAAAACCTTTCTCACAACTACATACACTACCACTAGGTGTATCTGACTTTCTCCTATATTAAATTGTCAACACAATTATTTACTACTCAGGGCATCATCCTACATTCGCTAGGCATTCTAGGAGGAATTCATGTATGGATGTGGCTATAATTGTAGTGTGTATAGCTGTGTCTTTTGTTATGTGGTAGAAAATTCCTTACCTCTTATAAGTCTATTATATACTTTTGGATGTTGGTCTTTTCTTCTCACAGATGTGATAGCCATACATAATAGAAATTATATCTTTGATACAAGACTTACGAACTTCAAATTTGTTTTTTTACTTGCTAACAAACCTTTGCCAAAGTAAACTTATTCAATTTTCTATTATTATATTGAATTTTAGATTTCTACATGTTGTGCATTGCCTAGAAACACTTTCACTATAAGTATATGAAATATTAATAAACCCATCAATCCAAATTGCCTATAGGATTTTGAACATCAGTATGTTATTTGTGGAACAGAGGAGTATTGTGATTTAATAAGAATCAGGATAAACAATTAGGCCGAACAGAAGTTTATTAAGGGAGAAATAACTCACAACATAGGCAGATGCACGCGGCGGGTTCCAGCAGATCCTGAGCCTTCCAGCGTTCACCACCCAAAAGGGGCGGCCCGACCCTCTCCCAACCTTTTCTCTCCGCTCCCATCCGGCCCTGTCTCCGCCCCAATGGGCATGGCCTAAGCCACAGGTGCAGACAAGGTGAATATCTCGCTACAGAGGAGATGTCTTAGTAATTAAGAGCACTAGCTGCTCTTCCAGAAGACTTAAGTTCAATCATCAGCAATTTTATCATGCTCATAATTATCTGTAGTACAGCTCAAAGCAGTCCTTTCTGGTCTCTGCAGGTACCTGTATTCATGTGCACACACCAACATGCAGATACACAAATTTGAAAATAATAAAAATTAATATTTTAACTCCTTAAGTATGTTATGTACTTGTTATGAAAATGACACAATAATACATATTATATTTACAATTAATATGTATTATTAATTATGCTTAATGCTCTATAAAGTAAAATTGTTGTAAAAAGAAATTAATATTTTCCACACTTTTAATACTTTTGAGTAGAAAAAGTCAGAAAGAAACTTTTTGATGAGTATTGTCATTATAGAAAAGGCTTATCTCTAAATATATTCAGTTATTTCAAGATCAACATTGGTAAAATTCTGGTTTGACTGGATATACATGAATAGACCATAAAATATATATTGACTTTAAATAAATTCATCATATGCTCAACTACACAATATAATTTTGTAGAATGTTTTACTTTGTCACATTTATTAAGTTATTTGATGTGTGGTTGGCATACATGCTACATTGCATATGTAGAGATCAGAGAACCACTTGCAAGATTCAGTTCTCTCCTTCCATTATGTGGACTTCAGAGGTCGAACCCAGGTTGTTAATAGCAGCTTAATAGCAAGCTCCTTTACCCACAAAGCCATGTTTTTTAAGATGGTGTGAGCAACTTATTTTACTTCACTGTAAATTGCTCCCAACCCATTTTAGATAGTTTCATCCACATACCAATAAAAGAGTCTATATCATGGAGTACAGGTCTTTGTGGCATATTTGACAGGTAGTCCCAGAAAGAACAAAGAAAAGAGTAGAGAAGTGATGGAACAAGAAAGGAAAACAACAGTGATTGTAACAATGGGTGAGTGACTCCAGTGGGTGATGGGGGCACAATCCCCTGTCTTCCCTACCTGGAAGCCTAGCAAAATATGCTTAAAAGTTATTGCATATTAGATGGTTGAACTGAAGAGTTTACTGACAAGCCTCTGTTCTCAGTTCTGATCCCAATGATATTAGGCACTTGGCAGTTTGTTAGGATGCTGCTGGCATAAATCAGGATGGTTACTGCTCAGGGGCATAGAGAAAGTAGCCACAAAATAGGGAATGGTCATTTTAAAAGTGGAATTTACCCAAAATCATGTGAGGAGAAATGTTTGCATCCCTGCCCAAATCTGCCCACAGCAAACTTTCTTCCTGTTCATAATGGAGGATGGGTTGCTTTCTGTTTGGTTAATTCATGAACTATAAAAACTGTCACATTTGTGCATAGTCAGATACTGTTCCTGAGAAAAAATGTATCTTGGTTTACACTTTTCTTTGGGGCTCTCTCACTCCTATTTCAAGTCGGGTTCCAGGCGCAGCTTCCCCTTCACAGACTTGTTTTGTTTTTGTTTTTGTTTTTTCAGTAGACACAATGATCTTAAGTAGACTAATGACTTCTTAAGGTTGTTTACCTGAAGACCTAACTATTGAAATAGCCAGATTTACTCTTTGTGTAGAAGAAAAATGAGATTGTTAGTTTTGTTTGTTGACTCAGAAAGGATGTAGTGCCCAATTATTTGACCTAACAATAGTTGAAGTATTTCTGCTGAAAGCTGTCTTTTGATGTGGTTAATAGTGACAGCACCAGGCTATGCTCATGAGGCTCATTCAGTCACTTCAAGGTGTAAAACTCCAAAAGTGACTCAAGGTGAGCATGTCAACTCTTGGCCATCAGCCAAATAGACATAAGTATAGATAAGTATAAATATAGACAGTCTCCTTATGGTTCTGTCTTTGGGTATGTAAACTAACCTGCCCAGGGAAGTAAGTTATTTCTGATTATCTGCCAAAATCAATCCTTACCACACACTTGAGGTTTGGTGTCACAGCCTGATCCGCTAACAAGGAGGTAGAATTTTCCCAGCTGAATATGTTGGTAGAAACCAGCAATTCTGTTTCTATACATGATTTTTTTCTTTTTTTTCTTTTTTATCCTCTTTCTTTCTTTTGAATAAGATTCACTATTTAGTTTCTGCTGGCTTCAATTGTGTGGTCCTTCTGTTTAATTGTTTCAGTCCTGGAAATACAAGCATGAGGTGCCCAGTCTCATATGGGTCACCAATAGCATAGCACCTACTTGTAAGTCTCAGAGGAAATCACAAAAGACAGGTGGAAATACTGCAAAAGCCAGAGTTCAAGATTGCCTGTGGACAGACACTATCTTCTAGACTTGACAGGGATGTGGCATTAATAAAATCTCAATAATATGATTGCACATAAATGACTGCAAAGTGACAATGCAAGTTTGCATTTCAGTTTGGATATGGGAAATTTAACAAGGCTCACCTTTTGCTGAAGCGCTACATGCAATAAATGGCTCCTAAGAAGGGGAATATTAGTCTTCTCCAAGGATGAGCCCTTGGCAAGACCTAAACACATGTACACAATAGTAAAACTAGAATGGTGTGTGTGTGTGTGTGTGTGTGTGTGTGTGTGTGTGTGTGTGTGTGTGTAGGAAAGTGTATGTGGGTGGGTGAGTGTATAACAATAATTATAGAAGAGTAAATGAACTTTTGAGGTGGGATAGTAGATGTGAGAAATATGTTTCAGATATATTACAATTAGTGAAACTAAGTATGAGATGGGAGGACTCTTTATAAGTTGTCTACATTTAATGCGTTTTCAGCTATAACAGATGAACCTAAATAATGGAAGTCATACTCAGAACAAATATTAGGTTTTTGGGAGCTATATGTTTTTTTTTTATTTTCTTAGAAAGAAGTCAACTTTTAAAAATCCATATTAACTACACGTCAGTAATATTGATTATGTAATCTTTATAAACTTGAAAGCACTCTTCAGGTCTTGAGTCCTAGTTTGCTGTTTTCAAAATGCATGATCATCTCTACATTGACTATGCTAGAATTTTTCAATATACAGTATTCATTCCTATCTCATTAACTATATTCATGGTCTTTTTGGTGGGGAATGGGCAACACATTGCTTTCTGAAACAGAGTTGCTTGCATTCAGCTCAACTGAGTTTTGCATTTATTTATTTCTTTATGTAAGCAAAACTGCAACTGGATTTTCAATATACAAAATGAGAATGAATACCATAATCTAAAAAGTTGAATATTATGAAAAAAAGGAAATCCTGAGAGCAAGAAAACTGGGAAGTACTTGCAGAGTTCCAACCATACTTGAATAAGAGTAAGAAATGAATAATCACAGAATATAGGAAGTACGGGGAAGGTTGCCATGGGGTCTACTAGCTTTGGATGTGTCTGCTTCATTCCCTAAAGAATCTGAAGATTACAAAGCATGGAGCCTATAAAGTGATTAAGGGATTGCACTAACTTTCAGGATTAATAAGATTAGCTTGAGACATATTATCTGATAATCCAGGAATAACTCATAAGTAATTATAGAAAATTGAATTATCTTCATTTTTCAAAGAAAAACCCTGCAGTGAGACTTTTGCAAAAATTTTCCATGCTATTAATTTTATTTTCAACAAATGAAAAAAACTCTGCCCATTAATGGAGATAATGCCGAATAAGGTATATAACCTCAACATGCTAAGGGCAACTATGGTAATTGTATAGGTTTCAAAATCAAGCTCTCTTGTCTTTTGGATTTTTATCATTGTATTGCATCTGAAATTATTAATGTTTAATGAAATATTATATTTAAAACACATTCTTATTAAACTTCTGTAATCATCATCTTAATATGGTTAAGCTATTGGTTAAATGGTTAAAATTGTAATTACAATAGTCTGAGGTATGAACAAATGATCATAAAGAATGACCACTGCCCTGCCTTGTCAGGTTTTGGGGGGGAGCTGAAAGTATTCTTTAGGTGATTCCCAGACTCGGGGTTGGTTTGGACTCTAACCAACAATTGTGTATTGTTGCTCTCTGCAGTACGTGGTACTGCTGGGAGATGCACTAGAAACTTGTGGGACTTGTAAGGTAAGCAATTAATTGCTTTGTTTAATTAGTGATATGCATTTTGCCTGCTCAACATTTATTTGTCATGAAGACTCATATATGCATACCCGATTCCAAGACAATCCTAGAAATGTAACCTTCTCATTAACTAGATGTAAAATAATCATGAATTCACAAGGGTATTAGAAGTTCTTTTTTTAGGATTTCAAGGCTTTGGGCAGCATCTACAAGAAAGGGGCATACCAGGTATAGCTACATACTAAGATAGAAACCTAGAATTACAAAATGTTTTTTATTTCATGTTGTTATAAATAAAACTTTGTAATAATGAATAGGATATTGTATTATAAGAAAGATAAAGCATGTAATGAAGTTTAGGATGATCCTACAGGTTAATATTTAATATATAAACCGATAGTTATAAAATACCTTTAAACTTAATTCAGTGTTTGGTGAGCATAAATATTCCTTTAAGGCAGCTCTACTTTTGCCACAAATTCATAAAATCATAAAACAGGTTACCATTTGTGCTCATGTTGGCCCATGGTATGTGTGCAGGGTGATTTTTCCCAAGGTAGTTTCCTTCAGAGATAAGACCTCACAGTTGCTGCATCTGTTCTTGCTGGATGAGAGTGTTATTATATTCACAGCAGCAGATGTTGCACCGGGAGGTTCATCTTCTACTCTTAGGGAAATTGCACCACAGAATGAGAAGTTTTACAAAAATCAAAATGAATGTCTGACCCCAATTGCTATAAAATATGAACATGCCTTTAATTTCATAAACTAAAAATAATTCTTTGAATTTGAACATCCTTTCAAAAAGTTCCAAAAAAAAATAATGACAAAGAAGGTTTTGATATACTAACTTCAATTGTGAACAATTTCCATTCTGTTTTCCTTTTTAATTACATATGACTTGGTTGTAATGGTAATTATGCTGAGGGCTAACTCTATTTTTGTGTACAATTGTTTCACATATAAGTCTGTCAAGGCGCTCAAACTTTCATACTTCATAATTATTGGATGAATCTTGTCATGGCTAAGCCTTCAAACAAAAAGAAAGCAGAAATATATTGGTTAAATTAATTTTGTTTCATTAGATTATATTATGTGTCTGAAATTGCTGATGAAATTTTAGGGAAAAAGTCAAATTTAAACTAATTAAGGGACTGAATCCCATTCCATGTACATAGTAAATATAATTCATTAAGCTGATATTTAATGACTACTCTCCATTTGTAGTACCCTATACTCAGTTCAGTTCTTAGAAAAGAAATATCAATCAGAACCCTGAAATACAGATTTGGAAGAAGAGATTAGCTTCTGTCAGCCAAATCAACATCTTCAAGCATACACTGTTGAATTGCAAGTTACAGAGGCCCCTAGAAAGCAGGCATGCTCTCAAACAAGATGGGAATCTTACCTCAAGGAAATGAGAATAAACACTTGTTTTGAAGTTGCAAACTGGTCAAATTCGAGTCTAAACAACCCTTTCCTTCAGTAGTATAAAGTACATAGTACATTTGCATTTGTGGGGGTCAGGAAATCATACAAACACGAGTATTTACAAAAGGTTTTAGATGAGTAATATTATTCATGCCCCATTTAGAAACATAAAATTATTTAGACATAGTGTCACAAAGAATGATATTAAAGAGTTATATGAAACAGTTTAAAGAGAATTCTGCAGATTTTTCCCACATTGGATACTACATGTAATTTTAAATGACAATTTAACCATTTTGGGAATTCAACACCTTCAGGGCCAGGAGATTAAGGGTTGATCAAAGATGATCTAAATGGAGAAGTTTTAAACTGCTTGTAACTGCATTTGATTCAGTGGTTATTTTATAAAAAGTCACCCTTCGGGGGACTGGTCACCAGGAAATTTTGCTCTTGCTCAAAAGAGCAGATGATAACAGAAGTTTTAACATAGCTATTGAGAACTAACCGAGCATTTTAGAGCTCAGAAAAAAAAATACCCCCTCTGAGAGACATATGTTCAGGGAGATAGCTGAAAACTATGGTTCACCTGTGGCTTTCTGGCTAGCAGCCTGAGTGTCTAGTCTGTTTAAGGGCATGGAGTCATGCCTTACGGGAGAGTCACAGGAAGTGTGGCTTCATTATCTGAGACTATCCCCCATTAAAGAGGCTAGTGGTTTATGGATTTATTCCATTGAGTATGCGTGATTTATTAAGCTTTGAAGGTTATACGCCAACAAGACACTCATGTTATTATGATGGTAAACAAAGCAAAATGGGGGAAAAAGCCAGAAGGCACAAAATGCTTTATTGGTAATTTTCAAATTTGAAAGCACATTTTATCAATCTGCTACGGTGCTCCTGGCAGTGTGTTCAAGGATACACAGTACCTGAAGCAGGAAAGTGAGTTTTACATCAGCAACATCAAACATCAGACGTTATCTGCTTTGTGCACTGAATCTGTAATAGAAATGAAGTCATTAATGCTATTGAACCGGAGTCATTGGCACAAAAGCCAAATTTTAAACCTGAAATTAGAACACTCCTCTAGAGTAATAAATATTCACAGAGGCAGATATTGAGCTATGGAGTAAAATAATTTAGCATTGTCTTAAAAAGGGAATAAAATAAGCTTGATATTACTGTGCAGAACCCATCAAATGGTCCAATAAGATATATTTTTAAAAGTGCATATATGTATGGAAGACAGAGGACAACTTGTTGAAGCTGATTCTCTCTTCCTATTATGGAGTTTCCCAGTATCAAACTCAGGTGGCTGTGCTTAAAGGAAGATGCCTTTACTTGCTAAGCCATTTGATTGGCTGAAGTTTATTTTTAGATTTATGGAGTCCAATATACACCAAGTCAACTCTACTGAAAAAGATGGTTAAATGTATTAAGCAAATATAAACTAATTTGGTAATAAAGGTAATAGAGGGATTTATTTAACTGTTTTTTCATGCATCGTGTAAAACATATTATTTTCACACGTATCCCATATATGTTTATACTCATATAAACATGTACATTTCTACATTTTTATTTATGTCATATATTTGCAGCTTTTTTTCTATTGTACTAAGTAATTAGGTCAAGAAGGAATTGTGGACACCTGAAATGATTATAGAAGACAAAGAGGCAAGGCATGTCTGCTGGTTAATTTTGTAAACTTGATAACAGTCTATAGTCACCTGAGAAGAGAGTCTTAATGAGGCATTGTCTATATTAGATTGGCCTGTGGGCATGTGTGTGTGGGTAGGGAATTGTCTTGATTAGAGTAATTGATGTTGGAAGACCCAGCCTGAAAACGATTAACGCCATCCCCAGGGTATGGTACTGTATAAAAAAGGAGAAAACGCACCGAGAACAATGCATGCATTCATTCTCTCTGCTCTTGACTGATTATCAGAGTAACTACTTGAGTCCATGTTTTGACTTGCCCACACTAATAGACTGTAATATGGAATTATAAGCCAAATGACTTCTCTCTCCCTTAAAGTTGATTTTGTCAGAATATTTTCTCATAGCATTAGGAAACAAAATTGGGCAGCATCTCAGTAGTTAAAGGGAAGAGAAGAAGCCATGCCCAGCAGCTATGTACAACAGTTAAATCCCTTAGAGTAGATGACTATATAGTTGTTCCATCAACTATTAAGTCATCTTAGTCTCTGGTTTCAACCTGATTCCTTGACAAAGCCACTTGAAGATCACTGTACACTAGCTATACTGTTATCATTCTTAAATCTATAAGAAATTAGCTCCTTAACTATATTTCATCTCTGAGAAGTATTAAAAGAACAGTTTTGGAGGTAAAAATCCATGTAGTATTTGAAAATCATATACTTATTTTTAAATTAAACTGTAAAAAAATAGCTTTAGTCCTGTGTATAACAAGTATATCAAACATCATGTCTCAAGTAATAAACGGCACTAACGCAAATTCATACATGTAGCTTAATAGGTAAGAATGCAGAGATTAGAACTAACCCTGTCTTTAAGATTCATGAAACCTATACATAGCCACCATGATGCACTGGGGAAATAGCAGTATGACCCCATTGCTGAAGATATCACACACTTATGTCATCAAACATGGAGAAATTGAGCTGGTGTTTAACTTGGACCTTCACTACTGCTGACTAACATTCATGGTGCCAATAGGTACTATGCACACTATTGGAATAGGAAAGTAATCTCACCCAGCTAAGCTAAGGATCCTGTGAGCTACCATAGATATCTTTCTGCAAGACATACCCTCTATTTTCATAGTGCCACAAATGATATGGATTAACCAATCACTTTTCTGTTGGATTTAAAGCCAATTCCATGTGATGGAATCCATATTTGACACTACTAATGTGGCCAAGAGATTGAGAGTATATAGGTCATGGGAAAACTTACTACAATTATCCTGATAAATGAACAACAGAAAAAAATTTAAGATACAAAAAATAATTCTACAATTTGGGATATCATACTAAAAGGAATAAGTCAGAAATATAAAAAAAGACTACATGACCTCTGTTTCATTTTATTTCCAAGTATTGACGGTATCAAGTGGGAATAGTAAAGAATATGGTGAGGAACTTATCAGAGAGTATAATATGACTATTGTGAATAAGACCAGAGACCTCAGTTATAGCAAAGAACTACATTGTGTAATATACCATAGTCTGGACATTTTTTTAGAATAGGTTGTAGATGCTTTTACTACAGACAGACAGACACACACACACACACACACACACACACACACACACACACAGCCCAGCAATTATGCAGGAAAGTGTTCAAGTCAATTTACTTGATTTTCATAATTATTAACTGTTTAGATATCTGAGAAATAGGATGGTGCGCACTTTATAGACAATAATTGTTTCAAATATTCACAAAATGAACAAAAAATTTTCAAGTTAATTTGAATAAGGAGCCAACCCTTGGGTTCTACTGATGAAGCAGATGTAACTTCTGAGTGAGCCGTGCTGCTTATTTTTTATAATATTTTTATTTTTATTTAATTACCTGTTCAAATGTAAAATTTAGGGTTTCTTACAGTATGTCATAAAAATATCCTCTCTTAACTTTAAGAATACTGAACAAACATCGTTTCATGTGTTAAAGGCTTTGGTCCAAACTTGTATTGTTTGGGAGAAGGATAGCAAACTTTAGGAGGCAGAGACTAAATTTAAGGTCCTAGATCTCTATGGATCTGCCCTTTGCCCCATCCTCTCTACCGCCAGTCAGGGAGCAGTTTTCCCATAGCACGCATGGCCCACCACACTGCACTCTAAACTATAGACCTAGAGAAGCAGGGTTTCGAGACCATGAATTACAATCTGTGACACCGGGCGCCAAAGTAAAACTTTTTCCTCGCAAGTTGATTATCTTGACCATTTTATCTCAGGAATGAAAAACAGACTAACCTGCATTTTTTTTAGGAAGATATTCTTTAGGTTGTTTCATCTCCTTGGCTTTTTCTGCATTTTCTACCCAGATACAAATCTTCAGTTGGTGTTTGCCTACATATCGCTAAGTTCTTGTTTAAACAGCTATTTCCTTGATGTTACCTTCTCACATCTGAAAGTAATTATGTTAACTCCAGATATAGACTAAGAGAGTTAATCACAAATAATTCCATTGGAAACTGAAAAATGAAAGCATAACAACATATCTTTACAGATTTAGAGCTTAACTTAGGGTTGAAATCAAATATTTTAGAGTTTGTGTGTTATCAGTAATTTAAGCAAGTCCTTGAAACTAATGATTGCAAAGTATTCATTTATTACTAATTTCAATGCCTTGGAGTAAAAAAAATAATGCATATGAATTTATTTCTCTAAATTTGTTAAAGGTTTCCATATGTTCTTCAGTTGCCATTTACAGGTGGGAAACTGAGATAGAACTTATTTTGTTTTATCCATTAAGTGTTCTAAAAAGATCAGTAATTATTAAAATATTATTAAAAGTTTCAATCAAGTAGTAGTTTTAGCACATAATCACCTAAAGATACACTTATTCAATTAGTATATGATAGCTTCCCAGTATTCATAGTGGTACAAGAAGATTATAATTTTTCATAATTTAGACCATGTTTTAGTCTGGAATACATAAATAAATTCTATTTCCAAAGGTTTTACAATTATCACATATATTACATAGTTGTCTATACTAGAAATAGACAACTACAAAATGTATTGATAATAATGCAAAGTGGAATTTTGACAAAATTGAAGTAAAGACTCTAAATTTATTAAGATATAAGGCTATACAAGCTAGAATATCTTGTTTTCTTCTTTGTCAACTCATTGTGTATGTGTGTATGTACTGCATATACATATTGTGTGTGTGTGTGATAATAGCTTATTTATTTTAAAAAAAGTCTTACTACGTGACCCAGACAAACCTGTGACTCATGCAGACCAGAATGGCCTTAAGCTCTTAGAATTTTACCTCCTTCTGCCTTCAGAATGCTGAGATTAAAGGCAAGAGTCACCAAATTGGGCTAAACAGCACATTTTGATATTTAAAATAAGTAATATTCTGCTTGCACTTTATGGTGGCTATTTCAAGCTAAGTAAACTTTTAGGTTAATGTGGCTGAATAGTTATATAATTAGAAAATCTAGGTATCTGACAAGAAATGTGTAGCAATTATCTTAAAATTTTTCAAAATTCATATTTGTCTAGTAATTTTCTCTGTAAATTGTCAGTCAACATTGAAAAAAATCTGTATTTCAGACATGCTTAAAAATATCAAATAATATGTGAACATACACCTCATTGAGTGCCTGTCTTTTTCATTCATTTCTGTGGTATTTCAAAAGAGAAGTGAATTCCCTATGCAATTTTAACATGATGATGATCACAAAATACGCAAATTCTCAAATTCTCTGCTAGAAGTATGAGCCAGTTATCATGCTAGAATATGGTAAACCTACATTAGAAGAAATTCATACACCCTGCTACTGCCAGTGTGCTGTGTAGATGCCTGCAGTCTGGTCGCGTCTCAATGTCCCACAGAGTAACTTTTAATTTATGAAAGTTTTCTCAATGCCTCTAGGCATATCCACAAAATAGAAAACAAATAAAAATAAATGTTTATATTAGCCAAGAAACTATGTAGCCAATTTTAACTCTTTTGCTTATTCAACTAAAATTAAGTCTTCTTAATATAAACTTTCTAAGAGGAAAATGTCTCTGTTTAGAAACAGAATTGGGTATAAAAGAAAAATAATAATCTTAAACTAAATGCCTGGAAATTAACTGGTATTTTATACATGTAGATTGAATGGAGGGGTGACTATAAATATACATGAGTTATAAGAATAGCTTATATAGGATGATACTTGTCACAAATATAGGATAATTTCACCTTAGTAGTATATAATCAAAAATGACGTGTGTGTGTGTGTGTGTGTGTGTGTGTGTGTGTGTGTTCAGAAAGAGAGAAAAGGAGAGTAAGAAAGAGAAAGTTCCAGAGTCTGAGATAGAGTGATTTAAGGATGTGGTGGCTGCATTTATCCCATATCAATCAAAATTTGAATAGATTATTGAAAGCTGCTAGAACTTTCTGCTTGGTTAGAGACAGTCAATAAAGAGTGTCCTTCCTTCCTTCCCTCCCTCATTCCCTCCCTCCCTCGCTCCATCCTTCCCTCCCTCCCTCCCTTTCTTCCTCTCTACTACATTCCCTCCCTCCTTCTGTCCTTCTGTCCTTCTTCCTTTCACTTTACTGATTCTTTGAGTTTCCTAGCTCCTGGGAAAGCCTCCACCACACAATTCCACTCCATTACTTAAGCTTTTTTTGCAGAATCAAACAATGATGTTAAATGGCATGAACTAAAACACAGGCAATCACAGACCAACATAACTCTCTACTGAATAAGTTGTTGTTGTGAGATATTTGACCACAGAGATGAAAACATCACATTTCAATGTATAAGGAGCAGAGACATGAAGGATCCACATGAGGAAATGGCATGATAGGTGTTCTAGAAGAAGTGACTGTGAACAGCCTCTTTGAATGAACAACAGGCAGAGAGTACAAGAGCTTAGTAAAAAATTTTGGTAAAAAATAGACAAGCATAGTGGTTCATGGGACTTCTAAAAAACTCTGACAAAGAGATCTGAGAGACTCAAAGCATCATTCCATGGAGAAACAATGAGACCATGAGGAGATATATACAGAATATAGTAGGGATGACCAAGAATGAACACAAGAATAGATGCTACCTGCTTTTTTCTTTAATTCTCACAGCATTATTTTGTATTATCAGAAAATAAAATCACATAACATATATATATACATATATATATATATATATATATTCATGTTCTTGATATGTACAAATGTGGTGTATAAGCAATCGTCCAATACCCTCATTTAGTGTATTTTGGAATGATAACCATAGGAAAGTTAGTTAACATATTCATTACCTCAAGTACTTACCTTTCACTAATTGAATGTGTGTACACACATGTGTATATCAGGATGTATGGGCACAAGAGCATGTAAAAACAAGTATCTTAACAAGAATAAATATTTAATGCTATTCACTTACAATATAATATGGTCATCATCACATAAAATGACATACCAGTCATTATTCATCTTACTGTCTTTAATAAACAACCCCCCAATAATCTCATGTCCATTGCATACACATGATAATGAGTGTGCAAGTGAAACCACATACTGTTTATCTTTCCAATTAATGTCTTTCAGTTGTTGTCTATGTTGACATATGACAGGGATTATTTCTTTTATGAGAATTAAAATAAATGAAACAATTGCATGTTGTATATAGGAATGTAATTAATATAATCCATTAGAGAAAAGAATATGTAAAATATTTTGAATCTGGAATTGCCAGGTCATGCACTAGTTCAACTTCTGAGTAAATATGTAAATAGTCAGTATCTTAAAACACACACATGCATTTCGTTTTCATAGCATCAATGCCCAATGTAGCCAAGACACAGTTAATGATTTATATACCTCTTTGTACTATCATGGCTGAGTACAACCTAAGATATAGAAACCTAATTAACCTGATCAAAGGAGAGATTAGGAGGAAGATAATATTTGTCATTAGTCAGAGTTGCCCTGACAGTCATGTGTCGTTTTAGATTTTCTCCTTTAACTTAATCAGTCTGGACCCATTTTATAATTATGATTCAATGGCAGAAGAAATTTTGTAAAAGGTCTTCTCCCCAAGTAATTCCTCTTTCTCATCATTAAATAACATTGTTGTACTAACTGTCATACTCAGAAAGTAATAACCAGAGTTAAACCAAACAGATATGTTCAAAATTTTACATATATATATATTTTTTCAGTAGATGGTCAAACAAATTTTATTTTAAATTTTATGGCTCACACCTTTAGTTGCAACACTCAGGAGGCAGAGGTAAGTGAATCTCTATGAGTTTGAGACCAGCTTGGGCTGTAGAGTGAGTTCCAGGTCAGGATCCAAAGCAATACAGAGGAACACTGTCTCAAAAATCAAAAAATAAATAAGTAAATAAAATTGTATTATTCTTGATAATTTCATACATGCATAAAATCAAATATTATGATATTCAGACACATTTATCCCTCCAGCTTCTCCCATCCCATGTCAATCACACCCTCTTCCATCTTCCTGTAAATTTTTTTCCTTTGCTAACCCACTAAGTCCAGTTAGTGATTCTCATCAGTGTATGTGTGGGGTCACTGGAAGCATATCACTGGCCAATTCCTCAAAAGAATGATTCTTTCTTGCACAGCAATTATCCACTGTCAAAAGCACTATTCAAGTGTCCTGATGAACAGAGAAGAGTAAAAGAAAGTAAAGATAGAAGAGAGAAGGGAACTTCTATATTTTGGTTGTGAGCCTAGCCTTTAATGGCTGAGTTATATCTCCTGCCCAGCTAAACACTGAGCTGAACTTCTGTAATACAGTTGTAAAGAGGGAGGAGTAATGAGCAAAAGAGTCAAGACCATAATGGAGAAACCTACAGAAACAGCTGACCTGAACAAGCGGGAGCCCATGGACTTCAGACTGTCAGCTTGGAAACCAGCATAGGACAGAACTACGCCTCCTGCACGTGGTCAGTTAGGAGTCATGGGAAGTCTATGGGGCCACTGCTAATGAAACAGCGTTCACCTAGTACAAATGGACATTGGGGACCCGATTCCCACAGGGATACTCCTCAGCCTAGACACACGGGGGAGGGCCTAGGCCCTGCCCCAAATGATGTGACAGTCGTTCATGATCCTTCATAGAAGGCTTCACCCTTTCTATGGAGCAGATGAGGGTCAGTAAGGGGCATGGGAGAATGGGAGGGAGAGGGAACTGGGATCTGTACATAAAATAAGATTGCTTCTAATTTAAATTAAAAAAGAAGGAAGAAAGAAGGGAATAAAAAAGTATTGAACTCCAAGAAGGTAAGCTGAAAAGAAAGATTTGGGACCAGAAAGGTATAGAAAAGTGTAAGTGATGGTGAGGAGACACACTTGGAAAGGATTGGGGAGGGAAGGGAGGGTAAGAGGAACAGGAAGGGAATGGAAAGATAAATTAAACGAGCAAGGAAAAGAACATCAAGTCTATTGACTCTTTAAACACTTTGTAAAGAATCTGGAGATAGAAAATGTTTTTAGCACCCGGGCTACCCTTGATCTCAAGTTAACCTCTCTCTTAGTCAGAATAGCTGATCCATAGTAAAAGGCTTTTGTTTTCTTGGCGTTGCTCATTAGCATTCATATATCCTCTTGTTTTATTAGTTCTCTAATACAGACTTGGCAGTAATCACAAGATGTCATGACCTTATAATAGACATGCAATATTTTGCAGTTCTGCAGGTTGAACCTCTATAATATAGTCCAGTTGGCTACGATAAAGGTCTGCCAGTTATAATACCTTGCAGATGCTCTAAGGAAGAATAAATTCACTTACGTTTTCTGATTTCCAGAGCTTGCCCTCAATCTTTTGACTCATGATCATCTTCCTTCTTCAAAATCAGCAACTAGGGTGCCTATATATCCATTCATCCTAAATACTGGGGCCCTCCTCTTTCCTTCATTCTTCCCTTTGAAATGTCTTTATGATGACACCGGCCCACCCAAAAGTTCCATCATAATCCCCCTATTATAAAACTAGGGGAACATAAATAATTATCTCATCTTTTATGTTAATTCTCCTTTGTGATTTGACATTTTTATGCTACAAAGGTTAGTATTGTGAAGGTATTACTACATATTCGTAATATTCTTCATCAAGCTTCAATCTATCAGGTCTTTCTATTGGATTAAGAGGCATGTTGCATTAGGAAACATAGTCAGCTCTTTGTATATGGTAATGTGTCTCACTTTCATAGTCAATTAAATGTCTGATAATGCCACTAAATTTAAACAGATAAATCCATCATGGGAAATAGTCATTTTAACTTATAATTTACTAAATACAGAGAGATAATGTCACATAATATTTATTGATGAGTTTAAAATGTCTAGGGACATAAAGAGAAGTCACAATTTGTATCAACTAACATGAAGTCTAAATAGTTTTTGAGACCAGTACCACCCCAAAGTCATAAACATGCATCACAAATGTAGGTATTCATATCTATGTATGATCCACTAAATATAAATATCCTGATCTCAGGTCTCAGTTCTCTGGGGCTCAAAATGCAAAGGTATTATTTATATAAATATAAGAATTTCACTTTTGTTTATTAACATAAACTTTTAAATTAATATTTTATTTTTATATATTTGTTGTTTTGCTGGATGATTATCTATATAGATCTTCCCTCCTCATAGTGTGCATTACATATTTTCAAATAATATGTTGTCTGATATTTATGCTTAATTTTTAAAACATCTCTTTTTCTAAACACCACAAGAACCACTAGCCCAAAAACCTAAGCATAAAAAAGCAAATGAAACAAAAACTGGAAAAGGACAGTTTTTAAAGTCCTCAAACAACATGCAATTTGGTTACAGGAGATGAGGTTGCTGTTACAATATAGATCAGAAGTGTTTTATTATATGTTCACTGAGTAGCTTTTTATTACCATATGACAGGTTGTGAATACAGCAGTTGGGATAAATATCCTAAATGGTCACTGTAAAAAGAACTTAATGTTCCCATGGTTCAATTGAGCCTTTTGTTGGACAGAATGGAGGATCGCTTTCTTTTAGACAGAGTTTCTAAAGCATATGAAATTGCACTGAATCAAAAATATTTTACAGGGCACACAGCTGCAGGGCAAGATTATTTCAAATGTCCTTTCATTCACAATTACAAAATAAAGGCTTCGTTCAGAATAAATTAATGTAAAGGGCCAATTGTATAGTAATATTTTAGTCATAAATAGTTCTAAGTTGCTAAGCATTATTCTTCCGTGATTAATTTCAGAACCATATTTATTAATATTCACTGATTAATCAAATGGGATAACAGTGGTTGTGTCCACAATGTGTTTAAATTATCATTAGTAAAGTTGCCTATTATTTCTTTCATCTTTGGTTTATCAGAGAAAATCATTAAAATTATATTGTGCTAACAGAAAAACAATATAATTGAAGACTTAGAATAAGAACTCCTCTGAAGATGTAGTTACTTCCAATATATTAGTAAAGTGAAGAAGAAATCACATTTTAAATGCCCTTTTATGGAAGTAAAGCATGCTATTGCTTCATCTGAAATACTGTCACATACTGACTACCACAATGAAGTCAGGAGTTGAAAATCTGTGCGGTGAGAATGGAAGTAAAATGAAGAATGAACAAATGATCTAAGCGGTGGGTGAAAATTGCCTCAAGACCTAAAGTGATCACACCAAAATTGGGCCAGTAGAGGAGTTACCTTTAAAATGAAGTAACAATGACAACTGCTCTGCTAGTAACTTATGAAAATAGATCATTTCATATTTTACAGCTTGTTCTCAACAATAAATTCTTAGTACATTTCAGAGACTAATAAACAATAATTTGCATTTACACTCAAATAGAGTTAGTAGAAGTACTTTGTGTTAGTATAAAGTACTGCAATATTTTATAAACATTACTCATCTAGGCTTGTTAAGTATTTATGTATATGTAATTATCAATCAATCACAGATCTGAATTCAGAGAGCTCAAAAGCCTAAACCAAAACATTAGAAATTTGTATCGATAGAAATCATTAAAATGTAGTTTCTCTTCATCTTAATCTGTCTGTATTGTAAATCTTAATCTTTTTCTGGCCATGAGTCTTTTATTTCTAAACAATAATATTACTAAAATTAAAGCTGCCACTCTTTTAGCCTCTGTTTATCCAAGATGGCAGGGGTACACTTACTGCCAGCACTGAGAGCTATGCTCACCACCTTGGTCTATGCTGCCATCAAGCATAGACCAAGATGTGGTCACTGCCATTGCCACCTGCTCCTACACACCATTGAATTGTTAGCAGGACATCTTAAAAGATCCCTGGGGGTGGGGTTGCCACTTATGCTGAGTCAGAAAGACTCCCTTAAAGTCTCTGCTTGTCTCTATCAAAATAGAACCCACCTGAGGAAAATGTTAATACCAAGAAGCCTTTCTTGTCTCTGTTCTTTTGTTTCCAAGATCCCCTTTTAAGATTTTGTCAAAATTTAAGTGGAAGTTCTTAGTACCCACAGTGCAGGCCCCCCCCCCATTTTTTTTTACAAGCACTGTCCTGCCAGCCTGGTACACAGCCACATCAGTCCCAAAATAACACACAGAGACTATATTAGTTATAAAGCTGTTGGCCAATGGATAGAGCTTCTTATTGGCTAGCTCTGTCTTACATATTAACTCATTTCTATCAATCTATGTGTTTCCATGTGGCCGTATCTTACCAGAGAGGGTCTGGGCCTCTTCTTTCAACACCTATAGGTAGAAATGTTATTCAAAACAGTATATCATACAACACTCCAATCTTAGGTATTCAACTCCCTAAACTTGCTTTTCTTAATAATAATGCCTACATCAACCCAAATAACTGTAAGTAAATAATTAGTTTATCACAGAAAAAAAAGTGTTATAAAAGCAGAAAAAGACTATCTGAGAAGAACATTAGTGGGAATGAGGGGCAAGAGATAAGGGCAGTGAATATAATCAAAATATATTACACATAGATAGATTTTAAAATATAAAGGAAACATATTATGTATAACTGACATATGATAAAATTGCTTAAAATGCTAAATATTGAAAACATAGTTCACACTTTGTAGAGGATTTGTGTTCCATGCGATTAATTTTGTTAATTTAGGAAAGGTTTCTAGGATAGGGTCATAATTTGGAACTTGAAATATATAAACACACACCACAACTACAAATGGATGTGATCAATCTTATCTGACAGTTCTGCCCACTTGAAATGCTCATCACAACATGAGGAACGGTCTACTTTTTTCTAAAAGATATTCTTTTCATTTATTCTGAAGATGATACTGTGAGAAAGAGAACCCTGAAAACTAAGACACTTTACCAAATAATCAAGGAGTTTCAATGCTACATGGGTTGGTAGCTGATCTTCCTCGTAGTCCACTTGGCAGGTGGTGTGATTGCATTGTCAAAGTTGTGGGATTCAAGTTCTTACTCTTCTCTTCACTCATAGTATGGCAAGCAAACATGTAATATGGTTTCTAAAGTTTCCTATCTCTGTATCCTGACTCTGTGTGATCTCACTTTCTGAAACATGGGCTGGACCTGGTAACTTCAATATGAATGATATAATTTAGCAAAGTTGATTAAATGTGATTTCCATGATTAAACTAGGAGTGATTACAGCTGTCATTTTGCTAGCTGACTCTTTTGCTTTCTCAACTTTGATTTGATGAAGGAAGCTGTCATGGAGTGGTCTGTGTGCCAAGGAAATCCAGCCAACAACAGCTTGCAAGGTTCTAAATATTGCCAACAATCATTCAATGAGATTTGAAATGGATTCTTCTCCAGTTGAACCTACAAGTGACACTAGGGTCTTTTATCAATAGTTTCTTCCAGTTTCTTAGGTAATCTGGAAGGAATAAACTTAAGCATGTCCAGATTCCTCACCCAGCTCAGCCACACTGTTAAATTGTTTTACTAGGCCCAGAGTTTTATAGAGAATTAATGGGGTGAAGAGGCATAATGTGAAAGACACAAAGAATAAGTAAAGAACAAAAAGTTGGAAAAAAAGATATTTGCCAAAAATAACAAACTGTTATTCTGACTTTCACACATAATGTATAACCACCATTGTGCAAAACACTTCTAGATGCACTAAAAGAATCCCATTCCCAAGACTGGATAGACAGACATTAACTACAGAGGTGTATTGTGTTATGTAGTGTTATCTCTATAACACCATCATAATGCCATCCAGGGAAGACTTACCTAGGCAGACTGCCAGAATTCCCATGAATATATGTGATTCAAATTGCAATCAAAGTCTGACAACTCACATAAGCTATGGATGGATTTGGGGAATAGTTATTATTAATTACGTCTTTACATATTTATTGTGTTGAACTACAAAATTGTAACAAATAATATTTCAAATCTTAGAAAAACATAGGTAAATTTAGAGAAAATTAATAAGGTATTAAATAATATGGCCTTTCTTATCAGGCCAAAACTGTTCAGACAATTTAGACACATAGGACATAGGATATGTCTAGTAAGTTGGCCTGATAAGAAAGTAATATTGCTATATTTCATAGAAACATGTTCTGCATGTATGTTTTTGTTTTTTGTTGTTAAGATAAACACTGTGACCAAAAGCCACATGAGGAGGAAAAACTTTGTTTGGTTTCCAAATCCCAGGCACAGTCTTTTATAAGTGAAATCAGAGCAGAATTCAAGCAAGGTTAGGACCCCGGAGGCAGGAATTAAAGCAGAGGCAACGGAGGATGACTTAATCTGCTAACAGGTTTGCACTCCATGGCTTAGTTTTCTGTTTTCTTATATGATCACAGACCATCTATTCACGAGTAGCGTTGCCTCCAGTGGGCTGGGATCTCCCAAGTGAGTAAATTAATCAGAAAAAACAAATGTCTGGCAAACTTGACTGCAGGCCATTCTGATAAAGACGTTTTCTCACTTGAAATTCTCTTATCCCTCATGACTCTAGTTTGTGTCACATTGACAAAAAAACCAAGTAAGACAATATGCAAATTCATATAAGATACTAGCCATACATACTTTATAGATGTTCTCAATAAACTTCAAAGATTAATTGTGAACACTCTTAGTAGCAGTACAACTGTGTGTGACAGTAATTAATGGGGTAGAATTAAAACATCAAAAGTTAAAGAAAGCAAAAGCAACAGGATTTATGAATTAAAACAAAACAGGAGTTTAAATAAAATGCAATGATGTATGTGGAAAACTAACATTTGAGTGTCTCAGTTCCATGGTCATCCTGAGGTGAGATTTGTAAAGGAATATAAACAAATTAAATAAAAGCCATCCTCCAACACATAAAGTTTCATATAAAGCAAGTACGTTATTGTTCCCTCTTGGAAACTCTCATTGTTTGTTTAAGTAAAGAATCACATAGCAGGTAGCAAAAGCCATGTTCTTCCTTTATAGGAACCTTAGCATATCAAGGTTATTTAATTTTTCCATCATTATATGAAAAACCAGCTAGCTAGAATATTTATTTTTCATTTATTTTCAAATTCTCTTTTTAAGCAGCTTCAAAAGATAATGTTTATATAACAGAAATAGAGAGTCCTAACTTTATACATTTGAAAACCTTGAAAATATTTAGCAGAGAGTAGTAAAAATGATTGCTGGTAAAACAAATCCAATGGAACCATGTTCAAAGAACTTAGAATTTTAACCAAACATATACAGAAGAAAAAAAAACAACCTGCCATAGACTTTCTCAACTAATTTCTCTATTTCTAATTCCAATTGTTAGAAAATCCACTAAAGATTGTAAATACACACATTTCTCCATAAAAGAAAAATCAATTACAGCACAGAGGGTATTAACATAAAGATGGCACTGATTTGTCAGTGAGGTAGCTTTTGTTTCCCAACTTTGCTATATAGCATTGCTCTCTGGACTAATCTCTAAATGCATCAAAAGGCAGACAGACACCACCAAACAATATAATTATCATGCTTATGAAAGGGGTCAGCAGCACCAACCCTGCTCATATTTATGCAAGAACCCAGTCAGCACTAATGGTATAAGTTATGACTAAGAGGACAGTTGGGCTGAAGAACTGTCTTAGCTATTAAAGGAGCTCCAAGTTCTTCTAAAGGACTTGAGTTCAGTTCCAGCCTTCATGTCTGACACCTCCCAACAACCTGCAACTCCATCTCCAGGGGATCCAAAACCTCCTTCTGGCCTTCTAGGGGTCTGTCTTGTAAATGGCAGACACTGACACCCACAAAGACACTTAAATAAAAAAATAAATAAATCCTTAAATTGAATAGAAGGTGGTCATGGTTGAGACGATTTATGGTGGTTTCCAGATATGCAGAATGAAAAATGTGTTCTTTAAGGATTCTATATAGAATGTTTTTTGTGATAAGATAATGACAGAAGGATTTCTATTCAGAATAGGAGGTAGCCTAGGAAACATCTTACCATAGTTATCAACATGACACACCTAGAAAGAAGGAATTTTAAGAATTGCATCAATCACAAAGTACCCATGGGCATCTTTGTGGAAGCATTCTTCTAGATTGTTAATTTATAAGAGAGGATCCAGCCCATTGTGGGCAGTAAAATCCTTAAGCAGGAGTATTTGGAACATATAAGCAAAGTGGCTGAACGTGAGTGAGCCTGAAAGCAAGTCAGAAATATTCTTCTGTGTTCTCTGCTCAGGTTCCTACCTTGAGCTCCTGCCAACATCCCTCAATAAAGGAATGTTGCCTGAAGTATAAGCAAAATAAAGTCCTTTCTCTCTAAGTTAACTTTGATGGATGTTTTATCACAGAACAAAAAAGCAAACAAGAACAGCCTATGAGCCCATTCTTGACTTAATAAAATAAAATCACATTGTTCACTTATGAATAAAAACATCTAATTCATCTATACTGGACTACTGATGTCTGGCTATCTGTAAACTTGACTATATAAAGAAGCAGCTTTGCCATCAGTCAGTGGAGGAAAGTCTCACTCAGAAGCACATGAGAATATTAATCTTAAATGACTCCATTCGTCCCCAGAATAACTTGTTCCAATTCTTGGGAGAATGTCACACTGATTGCTCTGACCTTTTCCCTACACTCGATATGATAGGCATTAGTGGTCAGAACTGTGGTGACATGGCAGTGAAGACACATTGTGTCTTTTTTTGTGTGTTTTTATCTTCCTTTTTAGACAGGATCAGAGACATTAAAGAGATATACCAAAATCTGCAACTCAGTAATAGCTAATCGAGAACTGTGTTAGGTACCAGAAGACTTTTCAGTCAGGCCTTTAAAATCAAAGCTAATTATGTCAGTTGGATATTATAATGAGTGTATATCCACGGACAGTATCATTCTCCAAAACTTTTAAAAGGATATTTGATTTGAAATGCTAAAGAAAATGAATTGCAGCAAATTTCAACCATTTTCTTTTATAGTAACATAATATAATTCATTATTCCTTAAAAAATGTAATTCAGCTGTTCTCTACCTTCCTAATGTTGTAGTGACTCCCCCAACCATAAAACTATTTTTCTTGCTTCCTAATAACTACTTTTGCTACTGTTATGAATTGTAATGTAAATGTCTCTGTTTTCCAATGGTCTTTGGGGGTCATGACTCACAGGTTGAGAACCACCAAAGTAGTTAATGTTACAGAATCATTATTTGTTTGTCAACTAAAATATAATTTCTTATTGTGAATGAAGCTGAACTGTATAACTGTCATTATTTTCTATGGGATAACTTAAAGTTTAGAGGTGCTTTTTTTTTGAAGTACAGATTATAAAATATATCTTTTTCATTTCGATGGATTCCCATATCTGAGGAGGAGAAAAATAAGTGAAATCTTCATTAAACTTCAATGGACTAACTTAAAGTAAGAGCCAAAGAGTGGACTCTACTTCATCCTATTGTAGTGTTTAGGAGATGCTTCTGTAAACATCAATAGCATCCATTAGGTGATTGTGAGGCTTTTCAGTTCTTTTCTAAGATGGAAGACAAAAAATAATGCAGCACACCTTAGGATTTTGAACATTTTGATATTATATATCTAAATACAAGTATATGGAAGATACTCTATAAGCACTTGGTATGGTGAATTTGCATGGTTATTAATCAGTGCTGTTGATTTCAAGAATAGCAACTGATGAGGGTTACAGGGATAAGAAAAGAAATGACTGAGCGCTATGAAAAGGAATGCCGATTGCCCAGAAATTATGAGCTCTCCTTCATCAAGAATGTGGAAGAATGTGGCTGTCTAATCATATTATTCTAAGTATAATAAAATCTAATACCATAAATTGTAGCCTATCTCAGGCACTGCTGCCACAGCTGTCAGAGTGAACATTCTGGATGGCATCATGAGTTAACTAGCCCACATTCTAGAACCTGAAGTTCATAGAGAGACAGTCCATGCTGTTAGTATGGAAGAAGAACCCTTCCTTCTTCAAGACTCACTGGAGTATTCACAGCTGAGTCCAGAAAGAGGTCGTAGATGCTGCCCTTTCTGTAGAATAAATAGGGCAAATATATACAGTTCAATCAATGACAGAGTCTATATGTGTTACAGATATTTCTTCCTGCCAGCCTGGTCTCATGGCCGCCTTGCCCCAAATGAACACTCATGGACTTATATTAATTATGAAACTGTTGACCTGACCAATGACTAGGACTTTTTATTGGCTAGCTCTAACTCAATTATTAACCCATTTATTTCAATCTATGTTTTGCCACGAGGCTGTGGCTTTCCCAGTTATACCTGGCATGGCATTATTTCTCTGGCAGCATCATGACACTGGCAGGTTTCTATCTACCTTTCGCAGAATTTTTCACCTTTCCCAGAACTTTCCTCCTTTCCCAGACCCACTTATCTTGCTGCCCTGTTGGCCAATAGGTTTTTATTCATCAACCAATAAGATAAACATATACAGGACAGCCCCATTATTTATAAATTTTAAAAACAAAAAGATGTATTTACTCAACATTTTGAGTGAATTTAAGGTTATTCATTAGTACTTCCCAATAAGACTACTTTAAAATACATTTCTTGCAACAGATATGTATTTTAAATTTTTATGATGTTCAAAATATTTTTTTCATTTTACATACTGACCACAGTTCCCCATTCTTCACATCCTCCATCTCCCCCTATCTCTCCCCAACTCATCATCATCCACTCCTCAGAAATGATAAGCTCTCCCTTGGAAAGTCAACAAAGCCTGTCACATTCTTGAAGCAGATCCTTCCTTCATCTGTCTACTCCCACTTCTCTACCCCCACCCTCCAGTCCATACTCCCTCATCAAGGTTGAGCAAGGCATCCCCCATCATATGGAATGGGCTTCAAAAAGCCAATTCATATATTAGGGATGGATCATGATGCCACTGCCAGGGATCCGACAAATATACCTGGCTACTAAACTGTCACCTAGGAGTCCAGTCAGAGAGGAAGGAGGTATTATATGAGCCAAAGGGGAGTGGTCAAGATCATAATAGGGAAATCCATAAAGACAATTTAGGAACTCCAGGAGTACTCTAAGACCTACAGTGAGTAGCCTACATGAGACTGAACCAGGTCCTCTGAATTTGGGTGACAGTTTTAAATGTTTATAAAGATAGTTCTTGACATGTTTCCAAGGCTACTCTTGAATTTCTGGTCTCAGAATTTCTTTCTACTCCTCAAGTGGCTGCTATATAAGACATTTACCACCAAGGCAAGCCATCTAACAATTATTGCAGCATCTGCATACCTACGTCTCTGGGTATTTTACACTCTACTTGCTCTAAGCTTCATAGAATCTGTTCACCATCATTTGTTGCATAAATAAATAGTTATCCCAATGGCTCAATGGTTAAAACCATTTGCAACTCTCTCAAAAGATTTCAGTTCAGTTCTTAGCAATCATATTCAAAAGCCTACAGTTCTTGCAATTACTGATCCATCATGTATGATACATTTTTTCTAGCCTTCTGTACCCGCTGAACACACACACACACACACACACACACACACACACACACACACAAACACACACAATATATTTTAAAAGTTTAACTTAAATTTTGAAAATTATTATCATGTTGATTGGTGTGTTTTCTTTCAATAGTTACATAACAGGTAATAAGGAACATTACCCAACAAATTATTTTTTGATAGATTATTAAGCTACTTGCTATTATCTGAAACAAAATATTCATATTACTAAAATTGCATTGGGAGCCTGAGTTAGCAATCATATTACCTTTACAATGACAGTGTTCTTACCAAACACATACTCAGAGTTACAAATGATCTGAATTTTCGCACCCTTCTGTGCTGTCATTGTTCAGAGCAATCATATGCCTGCAAGAACTGAGAAACTGAGGCTAGTCCAGGGGCCACTGACAAAACAGTTCTGTCTTCCCTACTTCATAATGTAGTTTTCTTCTAAATATTACAGATAACAAATTGAGTTTTCTCTGTTCATACTTGAAGAACATACTTAATACTTCAGAAAGAAGGCATGGGTTTTGAGATTCCCAAATATTTTCTTAATATCTAAACCTCATTATTTTAAATCTACAAATACATGCAAGGGACCGTATATAATTTTTTTCTTACAAGCTAAAAATTAAAAAATATGAAATATTATTTTGTATTAAAATGGTAGGCAAGCATGATATCCCAATACTTACTGATGTGCATATTGACTCACATTGGCAAGACCCGCATATGGGAGTCTAAAACAAAAGGGACTTCACTTTTAAAACAAAAATCAGTCTGCTCATAGAACAAGGGATCACCTGCCTAAAATTCACACTGCCAGAGAAGTTAGGAAACAAGGAGGACCCTAAGAAAAACATACAGAAAGGAACAAGATCTCCTGAGCAAACTGGGAGCAGGGGAGGAGAGGAGAGGGATTGAGGAGAAAGAAAAAGGGAAGAGAGGAGGGGAGAGGAGAACGTGAGGGAGGAGGAAGATTGAGTAGGGGAAAGAATAGAGGAAAGCAAGAAGAGAGATACCATAATAGAGGGAGCCATTATAGATTGAAAGAGAAATCTGTCACTAGTATCCAACAAAACCCCAACAAACAATCTAAGCAATAGTGGAGAGGCTAACTTAAATTCCCTTCCCTGATAATGAAATTAATGACTGCCTTATATGCCATCCTAGAGCCTTCATCCAGTAGCTAACAGAAGGAGAAGCAGACACTCACAGCTAAATACTGAGGCAAACTCCTGGAATCCAGTTGCAGGGAGGGAGAAGTGATGAGCAAAGGGGTCAAGACTAGGTGGGAGAAACCCATAGAAACAGCTGACGTGAACAAGGGGGAGCACATGGCCCCTAGACTGATAGCTGGAAAACCAGCATAGGACTGACCCAGACCCCCTGAATGTGGGTGTTAGTTAGAAGGCCTGGGCAGTCTATGGCACCTCTGACTACATGAACCAGCATGTATCCCTAGTGCAGGAACGGATTTTGGGAGCCCATTCCCCATGGGGGGGTACTCTCTTTGCTAAAGACATGTAGGAGAGCCTAGGCCCTACCTCAAATGACTTGACAGATTTTGATGATCCATCATGGAAGGCCTCACTCTCCTAGGGGAGTGGATGTGGGATGGGATGGGGCGCTCATTGGAGGTCATGGGAGGATAGGAGGGAGAGAGAACTGGGATCAATATGTAAAATAAAAATTTCAATAATAAAAAAAATCAGTTTGCTGTGAGAACTTGTCTTAAAATAAAAAAAATACATTTAGTTGTTTGTATGGCATAAACATAAAATGTTAATTTTTGTTTTGGTCACTATGTATATATATATATATATATATATATATATATATGTGTGTGTGTGTGTGTGTGTATCTATATCGATTTCTATATCTATACCTGTATCTATATATGATTGTGCACCTATGGCTATTCATATAAGGAAACAGACAATGCACTAGATTTGAAGACTTAAATTCAAATTCATATATAGAAGATATAGAAAACATTTTAAAATAGAAGACCTTTGCTTGAATTTTCTTTTTCGTTCCCCCTCAATTTCACACTGTCTGTTCTATTCTAATTATATATAGCATATAAACTTACATACAGAGAAAAAGCATGAATTTTTATAAAGAACATACATTTCTACTGAGAAATTGTCAAGGTTTATTAAACATAGGGACATATCATCCCAATGTATAAGCCAATTTGATGAAAATTAACTGACTTTAATTTTCAAATTTGTTAACTGTATTTATTTAATCATGTTAACCTGGATTTATATGTTCTATTTAATATGGAATGCACATGTGTGTATGTAACAATGCACTGGAAACAACATAGTCAATGGAAATGCATATGGATGCATGATATACGTCATTAAATAAGATTTATAATATCCTGTAATCTAATGTGAAATGGACTTCATCTTGGCTCCTGAAAGCACAAACAAGACTAAATAAGAGAACAATTCTAGTTTCTGTAATTCTTTACAATTTAATAAGAGAACTTTTCAAGAAGAAGACATTAATATTAAGACAGAAAAAACAAACATGGAAGGCAGGAAACATAATATGAGAACATAAACAAGTCAGTAAAGATGTTTTGAAGCAAAGCACTTAGAAAATCAAATTCACATGATTTTAATTATCCCATTAGCTTGGAAAACTCACCCAGGATCTCTAAACCTTATTTACTTGACCTGGAAGAGTGAGTAATTTCTTCCAGGCAGGACTGTTATGAGGACTAGATGAAGTGAAGTTCCCAATATTCCCCAGAACCACTAGTACAATGGACACAAGAGGAATATTATGTGTTTAAAAGAACTAAAAGCAATAGTGATGCATAAAGGGACAAAGAAACAGTTAATGGATTGATGGGAGATGTTATTCTGTATATATGTTTCTCATACTGGTTAATAATGCACTGTGGCCAATGAGATAGCAAGATAGGCGGGGCTAGGAGACAAGGAAGAAAGAGGAAGTAGTCGAGATGTAGCCCTGGGAAGAAGCAGGACTCCTGCCGCAGCTCCCTGATAAGACGACCACATGGAAATACTTAGATAAGTAGAAATGGGTTAATAATTAAGGCAGAGCTAGCCCATAAACAATAATGGTAATTGGCCAACAGGATTGTATCAAATACAGAGTCTCAGAGTGTTACTTAGGGCTGGCGCGGCCGTGAGCCCAGACTGGCGGGCTGGCTGAAACATACATGCTACAATGGATAAAATCTGATTTACTTATGACTTTGTGAAAAAGCATGCCTTGACAGACTCAGGAAAAGGTGAGCCAGTGATGGAGAAGAAAAAGCTTCCTGGGACAGCGAACTCGTGAGCATGGTTGTGAGAACTGTACACACTTATTCCTTCTGTGATTTCTGGAGCCACACTGAAGCGCATATGTGTTTCTAGACTGTGCCAATGCATGATGTGAAAACCAAGTGTCAACCTATGGAACAGTCATAAGTGTAAGTCTATATATGCATACATCAGAAAATTTGAGAGATTTTAAATTAATAACTTAATGATATACATGAAGGCCTAAGGGAAACAAAAACAGCCAACACACCTAAAAAGTAGGTAGGAAGAAATATCAGAGCTGATATTAATGGAAATAGAAATAAAGAAAACAATACAATACAAAGAATAAATGAAAAAAAATTAGACTTTTATAAGAATAACAAAATGGAAAAACATTTAGAAAATTAAACAAAGAGAATATTCAAAACAATTAAATCAGAGATAAAAGAAGACATATTAAACAGAAACTGGTAAAATTAGAAAATTATAAAAACATACTTTATAAATCTGTATTCCACCAAACTTACAAATCTAAAAGAAATGAAAGAATTTCAAGATATGACATACAAAAAATAAATCAAGATTAAGTAAATAATTTCAGTAGAGCCACAACATCCAAAGATATAGAAGCAATAGCTGAAAACCCTCCAATCTATAAAATCACAGGTTTAAATAGGCTCTATGCACAATTCTACCAGACCTTTTATAATGACTTACAACAACACTCACCAAAAGAAAAATGAACACTGACAAGTTCCTTTATAAAGCCAGTATTGCAATGATCCCAAAGCCAGACAAAACTCAACAAAAATGAAATTATAAGTGTATATCTTTAATTTTAATAACACAAAAGAGCTCAGTAAAATACATGCTAGTTTAATTCAATAACTCACCAAAAAGATTATCCACCATGATCAAAAATGCTTCGTCCAGTTATACAGTTATGATTCATTACATGTAAATCAATAAACATATTCAATTACATAAACAGGCTAAAAGACAAAAGAATACACAATCATTTCATTAGATATAAGAGAACCTTTGGAAAAATTGAATAACCATTCATAAGAAAAGTTCTGTAGAAAATGGGGATATAGGTGACTCAGCAGAGTAAAGAGATTATACAGGAAGTATGCAGGAAGCTCACAGCCAACATCACCTAAACAATTTTTAAAAGCATTTCCACTAAAATCTTGAGCAAGACCAGAATGTCCACTTTCCCAATGTTTGTTCTACATAAATGTTGAATTCTTAGATAATGCTATAAGCCAAGTGAAGGAGATAAAAATGATCTAAATAAGAAAGTAATTAAAATATCTTTACCTGAATATGATACTATTCTATACACAAAGCACCCTCAATACCCCAAAAGAAAATTATAGCTGATAAATACATTCATCAAAGTAGCAGAATTTATAACTAATGGACAATAAGCAGTAGTCTTCCTACATGCACATATAAAACATACCAAGAAAAAAATTAAGTAAAAAATACCACTTAAAATAGCTTCCATTATATGCCTGATCATAAATACAACAAATAAATGGAAACATTTGTACAATGAAAATTTTAAGACACTGAACAAAATTGAATGAGATACCAAAAGAAAATGGCCATCCTACTAAAAGCAATCTACAAATTCAATTCAATCACCATCAAAATTTCCACACAATTCTTCACAGAAATTGAAAACTAATCTTAAATTTCATAGAGAAAGTAAAAGACAAAGTATAGCCAACAACAATCCTAAACGACAGCAAAAAAGAACTGATGGAACTATCACTACCCCCAATTTAAAATTATGTTATAGAACTATAGTAGTGAAAACACCATGTTCACAACATAAAACTTGACTCATTGATCAATGAAATAGGATTAAAAATCCATGCAGAAATCCACACTCCCACAAGTCACCTGAGTTTTCACAAGGAAGCTAAAACTACACATTGGAGAAGAGACAGCATCTTCAACAAATGGTGCTGATCAAAGTTTAGTTGCTAGATACTATTTAAGAATGAATCTTGACCTGGACAGTGCATGTGTTTAATCCCAGCACTAAGGAAGCAGAGACAGGAGGATCCCTGTGAGTTCCAGGCCAACTTGGTTTACTGAATGAGTTCAATGATGGGTTCCAAACTACAGAGAAACCCTGCCTCAGAAAAACAAACAAACAAAAAACAAAACAACAACAAAAACAAAATAAAAACAGACAGAAAAAAAAGGAAACCCGATTTTATAATATTTAATTGGGTAAATATATCACAGAAAATTCTCAGGTAAATTGATGTTGGTGGAAAAAATCATCCGGAATGAGGTAATCCAGACCGCAAAGGACAAATATTGTATGTATTCATTTATTTGTAGATATTTGCTGTTGTCTTTGATATTAGATGACTATCCATATAACCAAGACTAGGTTTAGAGTAAGGGACTTGGAAAAGGATTGCAACTCCCTAGGAAATAGAATAGATAATTGTGAATGCTGATTGGGGGCTGAAATGGGAGGATGAAATGGTGAAAGAGGATGAAAATGGGATGAGGGTGGGATTTGATATAATACAAATAAAACTAAAGGATATTTCAGGGTTTGTATGGAAATCTAAGAGTAGCAACTTCCTAACACACACACACACACACACACACACACACACACACACACACACACACACACAAAGGCAATGTAATGAAGTCACCAGACACACTGTGGCCTATAGGCTGAAGATGGATGCCCCAACGTTAGAGAGGAACATTGGGTGATTGTCTAGACAATGAGATGTCTCTATTAATTCTAGAGTTTCTATGTTATCCTTCTGAGGTCTTTGATGGAATTGAAAACAGATAGCTATGGTTATAGTTTTATTTGGGATAAAAGATAAGTTACATGTAAGATTTAGACTCACAAAGACAGGATAAATGATAGAAAAATCTTGCTAAATGTTAATGAACGAAATATTGTGATTGTGGTTCTTGCTTAATAACTGTTTTGTTATATGTAATTTTACTATGGTAAAGTTAAAACCTTTCTTTTTAGGAGTAGATGATGGGGGAATGTTCTGTGTATATGTTTCTCTTATTGGTTAATGAATAAAACACTGATTGGCTGATTGGGCAAATAGAAAGTGACATAGCTGGGCTGAAACTTGCTAACCATAGAATTCCGGAGAGCTGTGCAGACAGGCAGGAAGTGACATAACTGGCCAGTAACAAGAAAGCCCTCTCTTCTCTTTCCTTCCCTCCCCTCCCCTCCCCTCTCCCCTCCTCCCTCCTCTTGTCTGTGGACAGACTGAGTCAGTCACCATGTAGGATGCCAGTGGAGTAACAGGTCCCCAGATTTTTCTCCAGTAACATAAGAAAAGGGTAATGGTTAAGAATAAGAAACCTTAACCAAAGGCCAACAACTTTTATAACTATGTAATGCCTGTGTGCTTCCTTGGGGCAGAGAAGGGCTGCAGGACCAGGCTGGCCAGAAAAACTTGTTACACAGTTCCCTGAAAAGACACCTCTCATCACCCAGTGAAGCTTACAGTACTGGGAATAGGTTACATCTTATTGACTTGTTGGACAAAGGGGCTCTATAGAAATCCCTAAACAACCCAGGCTATTGACAAGGGCATTGGTTGCTCTGTGCAGGCCAACAATAAGGCACTATTGCTGAAGACAACATTTGCACAGCTCACTGACCACAGAGATGTCAAACTGGGCAGCTTACATTGGTCTTGGTAAAACAACAACAACAACAACAAAAGAGAGAGTGGGGTAGGTATGGAGGTATGGAGGTGGGCAAACTCTCAGACACTTATGAAGGAAAAAGAAAATAATCCAAATAAATTGTATGAAAACTTTCAAAGTAATCTTTAAAATGTAATATTTATTTTAAAACAACACTACACAAAGTTGGTGGGTAGGGAAGTGGGGATGAGCCTGGTAAGAGTTGAGTGGGTGAATATTGTATCAAACGCATCAAGAATTCAAAAAATTTGATAAGTCAAAATTATAACTGACTATGCCATATTTTAAAATTATTTATTATTAAACCATATAAAATGGCATTAAATAGTATATATTCTATGAGCATGTATACATGCATCTATACTGCTATAATTTGCAAAGGTATGATGTGTTTCAATTAAAAATATCCAGATCACTAAATCAATTCATTTTCAGCTAATTAACTTTTTCTTTGGATGACTTTCCCTTTGCCTAAGAGACAATTTATAGATATAGCACAGATTAAATTCTATATGCATAGAAAGGCATAGGTGGCTTTTGTTTTTGTGAGTTTTGTTTGTGTGTGGGGGTTCCATTTTCTGGAAGCAAGAAGAAGTTTAATTTTGAAGTATTCAGTTAAGGAAAGGTAAGTGATCAAGCCAAGAAGCAGCTCATCTCCATGGTCTCTACCTGTTTTTACCTCCAAGTTCCTGTTTAAATTCTTGCCCTGACATCCCTTTGATTGAGTATAAGCTGTATGACAAAATTCAGTGAAAGTCACTTACTAAACACAAACCTGATTCTGTCTTATTACTAACACATTTATGACTCTAAATAATTCTCTGGTGCCTTAAAGTGTTAATAAGTAGGTGCATACAACCCAGGACTACTCTATACCGTGAAGAACACTGTTCAAAGAACATAACACAACAGTTTATGATTTTTGCTATGAGATGTTACAGAGATATACTCCAAAAGCCCCCAGAGATCCAAATTTTATTCAGGATCATGAGTTTGGAATATCATTTTTCAGTTCTCATAAGGAAGCATTATGGTATTGCTCTGATGGGCAAGTCATCACTTACTTACAGATGGCTAATAGCATTTTGTTCCTGAATATGAGGAATGAGCTATGTTGAGAAAATGATGACATTAATTTCCCTCTTTAATCCTTAAAATCTTGAGATAAGCAGAAGAAAAAAACTGTCATTTTGGCCTCTGTGGTCAAATGTGATATTAACTTCTCCCAGGACTGTTAAGGAGGTAACCCTGCCCATGAAGACATAGATTGTTCCCAGCCTGCTTATAGTCCTAAATATTTTCATTATTTTTAACCAGAGTTTGCAAACTTCCTGAGGCAAACATGTGCTGGAACTCAGAGAAGACAAATGCATAACAGCTCATATAGTCTCCAACATCATCTTTAGATGTTAGAGGAATAATGGGCAGGAGAAGGGAAGGGAAGAGAAGGAAATGTTTTTCTGGGAAAATGTTACCTTATTCACAATTGTGGAAATCCGATAAAGCATTACATCTGTAGCATACAATTCTTGCCCTAAGGCTTTTATTTTTAAGGTAAATATTGTAAGGCATTGCACTGGATATCAAGCAAAATTGATTTCTATTTTTATTTTACTTAATTTGACCTATTTAAATATTCATGTTTTTAAAAACAAAAGAAAAGTTTGACTACCTGCTACAAGCTAATATTAGACTAAAAAGATAATGTCCCACCTTTATTTTGCTAATTAATTTATTTAGATATTTAACCCTGAAATTCTTTTGATTGTTTATAATTATTTGAAAAATCAAGATATTGAGTGATAATAACACAAATTTAATCTCTTACAATCAAAATCAATAGAAAATATGAAAGAAATCAAATCCAAACCCTCAATCTGTATTATCTAGTGTATATTATAATATTTGCACCAAATGCATATTTGTATTTTATTAAAGGCACTAAATCATGTTCATCAACTTTGAACAATATTGCATGAAGTAATGTGCATTTTGTCATCCTTAAATTATATTCTCTACTAGAATTATATTCTTTGAAATAGTAGGATAAATAAGTCATTCTAGTAAAAGGAACATTTACATATTTTGGCAAGGTTTTATAGAGACTATTTTAAAGAATAGAATTGTAAGTGGTTAGCATGTGAAGTTTAATGCTTTGGATTTGTCTGATTCAATCTGAGAGAATGTAAAAAGTTAGACTCATTTAACTCTATTTTAAAAATTAGCAAATGAAGAACTTAGTCATTTTATCCCTTACAAATATATAACACAAATAATGCTGGTAAAAATCAATAATAAATGAAAACATTCCGTTTTTGTTATGTCACTTAAAGACATACATGTCCTAGCCATACAAAAGGTTCTTAGTGTCCTTAAAGAATCCTAAGATTGTAAGCTGCTGAGGAAATAACTTAATAAACTGACGATTTATAAGTGTATCTAAGGGGCTGGAGAGATGGCTCAGGGATTAGGAGTACTGGCTGTTCTTCCAAAGGTCCTGAGATCAATTCCCAGCAACCACATGGTTGCTCACAATCATCCATAATGACATCTGATGCCCTCTTTGGACCTGCAGGTATACATTCAAGGCAGAACACTATAGACATAATAAGTAAATAAACAAATAAATAAACAAACAAATAAATAAAATCTCAAGTGCATCAGAACAAAAAAATTAAATCAAACGTAGAATGTGAGTTTCTCATAACTTCACAAGTGTGATAGGCCACACAGTCACACACATGTCATATCAGAAGCACCAGAGACAGGCAGCATGGCTGTTAATCCCGTGGGTATCACAGTGAGACAGCATAAATGTAGTGCATCGCCAAGCACAATGCACACTCAGTGAGGTGGCATACATGTAGTGCATTGCTAAGCACAAACCATCACTGTGTGCACTCAGACGAATTGCAATAAAGGTGGTAACAAGAGGTGAGCCCCCATCTTGGTGATGAAATACGAGGTACTCACTCATTATTACTGTTCTCAGGTTTCATGTGTAGTTGCTAATGCTAATGTAATGTAATGCTAATGTAATGCTAATATCCACAACTGGTCAAATAAGATATAAGGAATAAGTTACTGTAGATGGTTTGGCTGTAATCAGATATCTGTATCACCCCTTTCAAGACACACAAGGTACAGCAGAAAGGATGTAAGAATAGAGGATGGACAGGAGTGTTATAAAGCAGTAACTTCTGGACATGATGTGGCGTTTGCACTAATAACTTATTGCAGCTGTGAGATCTTACACAGAACTGAACACAGTATTTCTTCCTACATGGCAAGGCATTCATGAGGCCTCGGTCTTCATTGACAATGGGCACTTAACTATTGCTGTAAAATGGGGTGTAGCTTACTCAGTGGTAAATCCACTCATGTATTTCCCAGAAAATAATCACCTACTCATGCTCATGCAGGCAATCATAATTAAAATAAGCTGGTAAATTAAGAAAGTAAATAAAAAATAAGCAATGGGTTTCTGGGTAGAAGGAGGATTTCAACACACAAATATGGGGATGGGAAAAGATAATGGGTGAAATGTCAGTATATACATATGTAAAATGGTCAAAAAGTAAAAAATATTAATACTTTTTAAAGCACATAAGAAATATTTGGAATTATTTCTCACCTATAGTATTTGAGAATGGTAAAATTATTTGCATACATAATATGATTTGCATACATAATAAGTATGGGGTAAATAATATTTGTTGAAACTCAGTCTGGTGCAAATATCAAGATAATCACATTTTATCATTTTATTCACTATTAAAATCCTCTAATCATAAATGAAGTCGATACTATTATTAAGCACTTTATATAAAGCTACACATTACTAGTAAGCGATTCAATTAAAATATATGTCTGGGTTTGTTAAGGGCTACCTATATAGCCTACGCAGTTTTGATAATACATTTGATTTCATCTAAAATGATTGTTATGTCCATAATATTTCTTTGATTTCAAGCTTCATAGTATTTGAGAAAATCATACTTAGGAATCCTGAGAAGTCTACTTGGAACATTCAAAAAGTCCTGTTGTCCACTGCTGCTATTTCTATCTAGAGCATTTGCCATCATTCCATCAAAACTTAAACTGAAACAGAGTTTGTCTTAATCATGACAGAGAAACCCACAAAGACTGCTGCCCCAAAACGTTGGGACCTCATGGACTCCAGACCAACAGCTAGGGATCCTGGATAATATTGAATGAGGCCCTCTACATGTGGGTGGCAGATGTGTGGCTTGGTCTGTTTGTGGGACCTCTGGCAGTGAGACCAGGATCTATCCCTGGTGCATGAGCTGACTTTTTTGAGCCCATCCCCTATGGTGGGATGCCTTGCTCAGCCTTGATACAGTGGGTAGGGGCTTGGTCCTGTTTTTACTTGATGTGCCTGTGCCAGGTTTGGTTGATTCCTCAGGGGAGGCCTGGCCATTTCTGAGGTGTGGATAGGAGGTGAGTTGGGGGGAGATAAGGAGGAATGGGAGGAGGAGAAAGAGGGGGAGATGTGGTTGGTATGTAAAATGAATAAACAATTTAAAATAAAATGCTATCTTGAGTCCCACATCAGTATGTACCAGAGTGTTACAGCTGTTAGTTTTGTGTTTTTGTGGTACTCCTACCAATAGGAACAAGTGTGTCTCTGACTTATTAATTTTTAATTTATTTTACATACCAACCACCATTTCCCCTTCCTCCTCTCCTATTCTTTCCATCATCTCCTTTCTATCCATCCGCCCTCCATTCACTCCTCAGAAAGGATAAGGCATCCTATGGGGAGTCAACTAGGCCTAGCACTTCAACTTGAGGCAGAACCAAGCCCTTCCCCCCGCCAATTGAGGCTGAGGGAGGCATCCTACCATAAGGAATGAGCTCCAAAGGCAGCTCACATGCCAGGGACAGATCCTGCTCCCACTGCTAGGGACCCCACTAACAGACCAAGCTACACAACTGTCACCTACGTACAGGCTCCCTAGCAGTAGTCTTGTGTTCATGAGTTTGCGTCAACTGTCTCTATGGGTTTCACTGTCATGATCTTGACCTCCCTTGCTCATATAATCCCCCCTCTCCCTTCAACAAGCTCAGTGTATGACTGTGGATGTCTCCATCTGCTTCCATCAGTTACTGGATAAGGGTTCTATGATGACAATTAGGGCAGTCACCAATTGGATTACAGGAGAAGGCCAGTTCAGGCACCCTCTCCACTAATGTTAGGAGTCTTAGCTGTGGTCATCCTTATGGATTCCTGGGAATTTCCCCACAACCAGGTTCCAAACCTATAATGACCTCTCTCATCTCTTTCATTGCTCTCCCTCTCCATCCCTCCCTTGACCATTCCAATGATCCTTCATATTCCCATTCTACATCCCCCCACCTCCAGTTTACCCAGGTGATCTCATTTATTTCCCCTTACCTTGTTACATAGCTTCTCCGGGGCGGTGGATTGTAGTCTGGTTATCCTTTGCTTTTCAACTAATATCTACAGTGTTTGTCTTTCTTGGTCTTCTGGGATACCTCACTCAGGATGATTTTTTCTAGTGACTCTGACTCTTTGCCTGCTCTTAGGACTCTTTTCCTCCTGTTATTTGCATTGATAAGCCTTTATATAAAGGCTTTTGCCTTGCCATACTATGTCTTGTTTTGTAATGTTAGGCTGTTGTCTGTTGAAGGCCTTCTGTTTTCTGAATATATGTATATATTTATGGAAGGGGAGGGAGGGAGTAAACCCAGGAAAGAGAAGAGGCAGAGAGAAATCTGGGAGGAGTGGAAGGATGAGAAAGTGTTGTTGGGATGTACTGTATGAGAGAACAATCTATTTCAACTTTTTAAAAATATCAAAAAAGAAAGAAAGAAAAGAAAAACTTACTTCTGAGTACAGTGGAGCTTCAATCACTGTATCAGGATCTCACTTGGCAAATGCCTAAGACACTGTTGGCCATCCTCAGATTTTTTAACCATCAGTAAGTCACTGAAGTCAGCCAACTGGTAATTCCTATTTAAAGACATAAGGACATAACATTTCAGTGGCAATGAAAGAGCTGAGAAGGCAATGTGGAACAGTATATTGTCCAAGTGTCTTTCTCTAATTTCCTCTTACAGATGTAGAAAACCAAAGATTTGTTTGATATAAAGCTGTATGGTTTGTGTTCACATACAGTTCCAAAATTAAATATTTTTAATACTTCTGATAACAGAAGTATACATCTCTAAGCAGTTTTATCCTTATTTTTACCCTTGTGGAAAATGATATTTGCAATGTCCAATTTGTAATTTAGCTATCAATAGCAGCTCCATATGGCTAAGTATTATCAGACATGAGTCCCAGAAATAACTTTTGTATGCATATATTTTGTCAGTTTTTCATAGTCTAAAAATATTTTTAGTTAAATGCTGCTGGCACTTTTCCAACACATAAACATAAATTTACATCTTAAAATGGGTATTTCTTCCTATTTTTACTTTTGAAAAGTGAATGTAATATCATAAAATAGGAATATTTAAGCTAAAGTTAATAATTTCATATTGTTTTGCAACACTGAGATATTGCTGAATTAAAACTTTCTAGCATGCAATATGAAATGATAGTACTTAATTTGAGTTAAAATATGTTAATCAATTCTACTCCCTTTTGTGTGAACCTACCTATTGTATGTGGTTATTTTCTCCTGACCTCTGTTAATCAGCGTATCAGGAATCCATTATTTCTATCCGGTCCTAAATTATATCAATTTGAGAAGTAGCTGAACATATATATATATATATATATATATATATATATATATATATATGTTATCTCTTAAAATTATTTTCCTCTGTACACACATCACTGATTCTCAGTACCAATAAATTTTAATCAACAAAACAAAATGTCTTTCATTAAACATCAATTTTCTATCTGAAGGAACATTTCAATTTCTAATATTTTATTTTATTTTTACTTCGAGGATGATGAATTCTTCCTAGTCAAAACATTTGTCAAAAATGATGCTATTCATTCATGTCATATGCCCTCGTGTTCTTACCTTAAGAACATGGTTTGATGAAAACAAATTTAATTCATAGCCTGAACTACATTTAATGAAAACATTACAATCATAGCATAGCTATATTTTCTGATAACCAGTGAGTAGATATGTAGATAAGAATAATGATGTCTGTGTACATTTGTGTACTGGTATAACACATGAAAATAGTATTTTATGTAAATCTGTCCATGTGTGAGCACAGATTCAACGCCAGTGTCTTACTTATTCACATGGAAAAAAGAACAAATAGAAGTTAACATTAGAAAACATTATATTAGAGAATGATCAGCTTGTAAGAGAATGACCTTCCTTCCATTAGCAACTATTTCTATAGATATGTCAAACAATTAAAATTCTAACCATGGTGCAGATGCCTTACTAAAAATCTTTTTTTCTAAAAATATGGTTTTATTGAATCAGTCTATTTAATATGATCTCTGTCAGTCAACATTGTTTATCATTGAGTTAAAAGATCACTCAGGAGTTATTCAATTTGAGCAGTGAGATTAAAAAGCAAACAAACAAACAAAAAACAACATTCATTTTCTTCACTCAAATTCTAAGAACCTATTTAGAGTTCATCTGCTGGGGAATTATACATCAGACTATCAGACTTACAGTTGAATTTTAAGACTTGGACAACCTTGGACAACTGTGAATTTCTACTTCCAATAATTTTGTTACTTAGAGAGTAAAAACATTGAAGGTTACTACATAGTTTAAATTTCCTGATAATCAAGGCATAGATACATGGATGAGAGTTTGTTTTTTTTTTTTTTTTTTTTTCGCATGTGCATATGTACAAACATAGATGTATATGTGTGTGTGTGTGTGTGTGTGTGTGTGTGTGTGTGTGTGTGTTGTAATAAAAACTCTTCTGAGCCTGTCTCTGCAATCAAACTAGTTTAGAAATTTTAAGTGTGCACATTAATAGCATTTATATGTTAAACACAACTATTTTCAAAAGTTATAGATTTATGCACTCCTACATAGTGACAATAATGATCATGCTGATGGTGGCTATGGTAATGCAGAGACTGCTTTATATTTGAGGATGTGTCATGTTCCAATTACCTTGTGGAACTGATTCTTTACAGTTGTTTCCTGCATCTTCACAACAATGAGGTATTGAATATGTCTACTCTCATCATGCAGGTGAAATCATGATTGCAATATGCTTGGTTAATATAAGAGCCTTGGGATCAATCCTTAAGTGGGTGATATCTGAAGTCTGCCTAACTCTAGAAAGGGGTATGATCTCTGGCTCTATAGGAAATGAAGATGAAATGGACATTATCAAAGAGAGCTCTGAAAGACAAAATTCTTGTTATTGAAATAGCAAAAGTCATTTTTCACATTGTATAAGCTGGAAGTACTACATGAAGATAATGCACGAACCATAAAATAAATGAAATTTAAATATATAGTGCAGTGCTGTAACAGTATTTACCTGAAACCAAACCTTGTTTGCACTACTTTTAATTGTGCTGTGTTATATCAGTCATCATCTTGAATTTTAAATAACCCTAGTCTATAGATCACAGATGTTTATAAACTCATCTTTTAGAGTGGAAACATGTTAAAGGTAGTAATGCTCAAATAGCTAATATAGCTAATTTTGGTTTTTTTGTTTTGTTTTGTTTTTGATTTATCATTGTTTTTTTTCCATTGAAGACCTTGGATGGACTTTTTTTGTACTCAGCTTGCTGGGTTTTTTTTTTTTTTATTTTCTTTCCTACATTTGGAGACTTTTCTGACACAATCAATAGCTAGAAGCTAGCATTAGAATAATGAGATAAGGAAACAAATCAATATTACTTTATATCAAACAGAAAAAAAGAGCCCCAATTGACTGCCAGCCTCAGCATATACAGGAGAAAGATAAAAGAAAAGAAAAACTGACATCTGGATGAGTGGTATTTCCTAAGCTATGATTTCTTCACTATGACACTATTTGAAGAAAAGGATGGAGAATGATACCAATCTTCATTATTTAGAAAATGCAAGAGGTCAGTCATCTCCATACCAAAAATTAATGTGAAGCAGGAAAAGATGAATCGAAGATTAATCATGTGAATTATTCCTAATTAAAACGTGTTATGATTCAGGCTCATCATTCATCTTTTCTTTAATCAGAAAAAATTGTAGTTTTCAATAAAAATGAAATCTCATAGATAAAACAATTAGCATACACAGTGGAATTTAAGTGACTACTTATGTCTAAATTGACAAAACAATCTATTTCCCTGACATTAATGAGCCATGTCCTAGTATAACTAAGCTTCATTTTATAAATAATTCTTACTTGACTTCTGCAGACATTGGTGGTGTCTGTCAGGTCTCTATTGCAAGTTACAAGGTGCAGGTTTTCCTTGTTTGTGTTTTTTGTGTGTTGTTGGTATTCCTGGTGAGTGTGTGTGAGTGAGTGAGTGAGCTTGCTTTATCTGTAATTAGAAAGTATATGCTCTGCTTTCTCAGAGCAGATAAATAAGCATTGTAACCACAATATAATGTAATAAATCCTGGAGCATAATAAATAGGGACACTCCGAAAAGACAGGGACAGGACTGACCATCTCAAGCCTGAGAGAAAGGATAAGTAAGGGTCCCCAGAATGAAATAGACTGTAGGCAAAATCTGCAGGTGGAATGGATGCGAACTGTGGAAAGAAAAGGGAATCCTGTCACTTACAAGGATTACATATTCTGTAGGCTAGAGAGGCCAGAAAAAAAAGGGGAAACAATTATGTTATTCCAGAGTAGAGTATAAAACAGGCTTCAGAATGAGAGAAAAGAAAATAACAGGAGAACATCTTTTACTCAAGTTTCAACACGTCACTCAGGTATGATTGATAAAACAGATTACTACTATCAGATATGCTTTATAGAAAGAGTATATTAATTATAATTGAAATAACAGGTTGAGGCCATGACAGAAGAAAGCATGAATACTGAAAGTCGCAAGGTCTGTGACCTAAATCAGAGTCCAAGGTTATGGTTTATCATATGCTTTTTGGAGAGAAGGCTGAAAAATGAAGTCCTCAGGACAACTCAAATACAAATAATTCAGCCCTATTGGAAGAGGCAAAGTTTAAAACTAGGCTTCTTTGTCAGCAGATACTAGTGCTCTTCACAATAACAGATATACCGAAGTGGGAGTAATCTCAGCAGTGCTTTTGGGTATGATTGCAGCTTTGGAGACAGGTGAATTCAATGACAGCCTAGCAACATGTAGCACTCCATATGCTTGAGCGCCTATGCTCACTTGATTCCTTAAGTATGCATACATGAAACCACAAGCCACTAAAACAGACTTTTCTGTCTCTTTTGTGTGTATATGTCCCATGAAGGATTTTAGGAAAGTTCAATTTATATTTTCAGAATTAACATTTCTTCAAATCGTTTTATCATACTTCTCCATTGCTTCCTTGCTGGTAATTTTGGAGCTTTTCACCAACAAATTCTCCAAACACCCTCTTACATCTGCAAAGTGAATTTCACTTTTCCACACTGTGTTGAGCCCTTTGTTCTTTATGCTCCTCTCTGGAAATTTCTTCTAAAATGTCATTTCTTTTCTCTTCTAAATGGTACTAAATGGTTATACTGATGGTTGAACAGTCCAAGGTTATGATGATAAACTTGCAGATAGATTGCAAAGAACATAGAGAAATCAAATTTTCCATCTTGGTACAGAACTTGCAGGAGTTACCAAGCAATGTCTGATTTAATCTTAGGTCCACCACTCTATGAGCAAAAACCCATGCCTCACACTTCTTGGATGGCCAGAAACAGGAGACTGAATAGCCCAAAGACCTAAGGTAGAACAAAACATAACTGCTCTAAAAAAATCAATGAAATGATTCCTGATTACATTCTGCTATACGAATAAGTCAGAGCCTTATTCAGTCATCATCAGAGAGGCTTGCTTCAGCAGCAGATAGGAGCAGATGCAGACAAGCAAGTCAGCCATGCAGAGAGTCTCAATTGAGGTCTCTATCAAGTCTCTTCCTTTGGAGCTTGGAGAATCCAAATCAGGAAGGAAAAGATTATAGGAGTCAGAGGGCATGAAGGTGACCAGCAGATCACAGCCTACTGAGTCAACCAAGCAGGGCACATGTAGACTCACAAAGGCCTCCAGGGATGTGCACCAAGTCCTCTGCATATTTGTTGTAGCTGTTCAATTTGTATTTCTGTGGGACTCCTAACAGTGGGAGCAGGTGTGCTCTGACTCTTTAGCCTGCTCTTGGGACACTTTTCCTCTTCTCGAGTTGCCTTGTCCAGTCCAGCATGGGGGCCTTTGTCTTGTCTTATTGGATTTTCTTTTATATTATCTGGTGGTTGTCTCTTGAAAGTCTATTATTTATTTCTCAAGTAAAAGGGAGAGGAGTGAATCCAAAAGAGAAGGAGGTGGAAGAAGAAGTTGAGATGAGTGGAGGGAGGAGAAACTGAGGTCTGGATGCATTCCATGAGAGAAAAATCTATTTTCAGTTAAAAATTACATGCAGAAAATAAATAAATAAGTCTTTAAAATAATCAGTAAACCTACCTAGCACCTTCATCAGCTTTTCAGGAATGAACAATCTGTGACTAGAAGCTGGCGATGAACAGAGGACCTAAGAGAGGCCAAACTGACAGCAAATGGACAAGGACCATCCTGTTAGTGTGATTCACATTTGTCCTGCTACATGAAAGTTGGAAAACTGAAATCAGGCTCTAAGGTGATGAAGTATGTGAACTCCTGGTGATATCTAATTAAAGTCATTAGCATAAGCCATTGTATGTTGCAAGTATAAATTTCCTGTTTCATAATTGACCGAAGACCTACTGCTTGTTGCCGTAAGGAAGCTGGATAAAAGCCGGTTTCTGTGTCTTGTTTTGCAACCTGTTCTTGGTTAAATTTTATTTCAAAACAGCACTAGAGAAAACTACAAAAGGAAAAATGAAGACTAGTTTGTAGTAGAAGAAGCCAGATTAGAGGAAATAGGTAAGAAAAAGAACATGCTTTTTGAGGATATATATATGTATATATATATATATATATACATATATATACATATATATGTGCATATATATGTATATATATGCATATATGCATATATATGCATATATATTCAATATGTCTTTTTTAATATTTTCATTAAGACAATAGATTCAATGGTAGATACTAGAGAGTAAGTGGTTTGGAATTGAGACCGCAAATAATTCAATGTATTTATTGGCTATAAATCTCTCTAAATTTATTCCCTTCACTAAAACAATATCTAAGTCGACAATGAAAAAACGTTCAAGTAAATAGAGAATGTCAAGGGAGCATACAAAGCAGGAAAAATGCCCAAGTATGTATCAGAGGAAGGAGTAAGAAATTGATTTTCTTTAAGTAGATATTTTCTGTCTCCTCCTAGTGGCTTTCCAATCTAGTGACTTCCTTTCAAAATGAGATAAAGTCATACCCACTCTGTGCTACTTTATTTGGAGAGAGTCAATGCAGGACATACACTTGAGGAGAGCTAAAATAAAGGTACCAAAAACTGAAGAGCAAGGAAAAAGAAAACAGAGAATTAAAGAGGAGAATGCTTTAGAAAGCATGAGCTTCTCGGCCCCAGTCTGATGCCATTAGTACATGCTGTCCTTGTAGAGAAAGCACAAAGGAAGGAATCGCTGACTGAACAAAATTAGTAACAATAGTAGATGCTTTTTCAGTGCCCAACAATCATTGTTTCTCTCTCAGGGCTTCCTGGCTTCTAGCTTAGCTGTGAAATGAAAACTGCAGGATCAGGAGAAACTCTGCCTCAAAGCACCTGGCAGAGAGTGATAGGGTAGGCGAACTGATGCCATCCTCTTCTGTCCCCATGGTCACACAGGCAGGCATACTGCTACACACACACACACACACACACAAAATCGGGTACCACATAACATTAACACACATTCACACTCATGCAGACATATATACTCACAAGCAAAATAATAAAATATAGAAGTGTAGTGGCCAAGCAGAACACTTGCTGAAGGGCACTGACTTTACACTAGTAATTTAGTAGACATGAAATGAAATGCAACTTTTAAAAGAATACACTAGAGACCAAAATCCCTTTCAAATTTTCTATTCACCTAAAATTTAGCTACAGAAAATCATCCGCCATAGTAATACCTAAGTTCCAGTTAACATGAGTGGCCCCTTGTTATGTACTTTTCCAGCCTATCACCTTTTTTTGTTCCAAGTAAAAGGCAGAGAGACATCAAAGTTCTGAGAAGATTAATGACAAAAGCAATTTTTAATCTTTAGTTTATAATGTATGAAATCTTCTGTTTTCTATTCTCCTCTTACATGAAAGGAGCTTCCTGGGTTATGAATTATCAAGAATCTATATCTATATATCGAGAATATATATCTTGTTCACAGATAAAATGGAAGCTTATAAGCTAGAGTTAGGAATCTAAGTTTTCTCAGTTCAGATTTCTTAGGACATGAGGGTAAGAATATAAAGCAAGCATGAGTTATTTAGTGGCTGTCACATCCCAAACCACAAGCTGTAAATACTAATGCTAAGGAAATTGTAGGCATATATGCTTGTGTGTATCCATTTGAATTATTGTTGTTATTTACTATTATTATAGTAGAAGTATTTTTAGCAGAACATAACACTCTATATCTCTGATTCAGAAAGGAGCTGCATTGGTAATTCTGACTCTAAGAGCTGCTGGAAAAATCCAAGCAAGAAAATTGCTAACACCCTAAGGGCCCTGTGAATAATTATGGTTGACTACAGCAATGTGTTCCTATCCATTCTGAAACTGAATTGTGGGAAACAGTCAGAAAAGAAAAAAGAATGTATGGTGTTTCTCTAATCTTTCCAGGAATTTTATCATGAAGGTTTTCGTCAAAATCCTTTTCATTCTTTTTATTTAATTTTTCATTTAAATTAGAATTAAGCTTGTTTTACATGTCAATCCCAGTTCCTTCTCCCTCCCCTCCTCCCCTGCCCCCTCTAACCCCCTATCCAATCCTTTTCTGCTCCCCAGGGAGGGTGAGGCCTTCTTCTGCACAGTCTGTCATATAATTTGGAGCAGGGCCTAGGACATACCCAGTGGGTCTAGGCTGCCAGAGTATATACCTCTATGTCGAATGGGCTCCCAAAATCCATTCACTAATTCACTATCAGAGGACCAATAGATTGCCCAGGCCTCCTAAGTGATTCCCATGTTCACGGGGTCTGGGTTGGTCCTATGCTGGTTTTCCAGCTATTAGTCTGGGGTGCATGACCTCCTGCTTGTTCAGATCAGGTGTTTCTGTGGGTTTCTCCAGCCTGGTCTTGACCCTTATGCCTTCTCCTTGGGGAGCAGAAAGAGGATTGGATAGGGGGTCCTGTAAGTACTGTGATATGCTTGGGGGACCAGACTGACCACTGTTATAGCCTGGGGTTATATCAGGATTTAGCAAATATGCCTTTCTCACTTTGGAGTCAAGTAATAAAATGTGTTTTAGGGTATCAATAAATTGCAGTTAATGAAATAGGAATGAAAAACATCAAAAACAATAAGTAAAAGAGGAAGTTGACTATTATAGGATATAAACAAGAGTGCCAAGTGCTTAGCTGAAGAAACCAACAAAATCAGAGTAAAGTCTCAAACTAGTAAGATTAGAGATAAAAAGGGAGACATCACAACAGACATCAAAAAAAAAAAAAATACAGAAACCTCACTAGTACATAACAAACACAAAATTGGAAAATCTAGTTAGGCAGTGGTGGCACATGCTGTTAAATCCCAGCAGTCTGGAGGCATAAGCAGGAGAATGTTTGTGAGCTCAAGGCCAGCTCAACTAGTGTCAGGACAGAATCCAAAGCTCCAAAGCTATACAGAGAAACCCCATCTCAAAAAAAAAAAAAAACCACACACAAAGAAATTGGAAAACCTAAAAGAAAAATAATAGATTTCTAGAAACAATGACTTACTAAAATTAAATAAAAATGAGATAAGAATTTTACATAGACCCACAATAAGCAATGAGATTGAAGATGTTATTTGGAGAAAAAGAGAAGGGGGGGGATCCTAACTGATTAAAATTCCAAACACAAACAGATTCGCTTTCTAAAATTTTCTTTGAGATTTAATTATAACACTTCTCCATTCCCTTTTCTCTCTCAAACCCTCATGTATATCTTTCTCCAGTGTCTTCCTTTTTAACTCTTTGCTATTGAGTGCATGTATGTATTTGTATATACATATATATTCTTTGTAACATGTGTATAATGTTACTTCTATATGTGTTTTTGGGGATGACTATTTAATACTGAACAACCAATTAACAAGCACTTCCCTGAAGAAGACCACATCTCCAGCTCCCCGATTTCTTCAGTTGGCTATACATCTTTGTGTAGGTTTTGAACCTGTGGGCGCTTTCTACCCTGTCCAGTTTAATATGTTCATTTGCATCCTCCTTGTTCAGCTCAACTCTGTCAGCCCATTAAAGAAGAGCCATCACCAATGCCCCCAAACTATTCCACACAATCAAAGTGCAACACTACCACACTCATGTTATTAAGCCAGTATCAAAACCTCATAAACACGTTACAAAAGAAAATTATACACCAATCTCCTTGATGAACATAAATGCATAAACTCTCAGATAAATACTTGCAAACAAAATTCAAAAACACATCTAAAGAATGATTCACTATGATAAACTTGGCTTCATTCCAGAAATGCTGGGACATTTCAACACACACACACAAATGAATAGATGTAATTCATCACATAAATGGATTCAAGGACAAAAATTAAATATTCATCTCAATAGATGCAAACAATTGCTTATGACAAAATCTGGCATTATTTCAGGATTAAATGCTGGAGACAAGAATGGAAGGAATTCAATATAACAAAGGCATCATACAACAGACTTACAAGGCTATAGTAGATACAGAAAACCTCAAATATTTCCACTAAAACTGGAAACAAGACAAGCTTGTATGCGTTCTTAACTCTTACTCAATGTATACCCTGAAGCCTCAGACAGAGCAATGAGAATAAATTAAAGGGATAACAAGAAAAAAATGATTCTGTATGTTAGAGAACTTGAAGTCTCCATCAGAAATCTCTTTGATCCAGAAAAACATTTTCATCAAAGTGACAAAGTACAATTATTTCTAATAATAAATATGCTTTGGAAGGAATCAGAGAAACAAGTTCATTCACACTTGTCCCAGAATCACCTCCCCCACAAAAAAACCTGTTGTGTCTTGGTTTTGTTTTTCCAGAATAAACCTGATCAACAAAGTTCTACACTGAACTTTTAAACACTAAAGAGACAAAATTTCAGAAGCCACTAAAAAAAAAATGAAATTGCTACTCTTGTGCACAGTAAAAGAATTAATGTAAAACTTATCTATACCACCATGTATTTGATGCAATTCTCATCAGTATCCTAATGGAATTCTTCACAACAACAAAATGATTCTTAAAATTCATAAACTCACAAAAGACCCAGACAAACAAAGCTCACCTGAGAAACATGAATAATGCTAGAGTTTTCACCATACCTTACTTCAAGTTTTGTTGGGCCTTAAAAGACTCAAGCCTAAGGCCTAGTAATCTTAGTGTGACTTCCTGATCCTGATTTGAGTTTAGTGACCTGTCTCTGGCCAGCCATATCAGTGACTCAGCAAAGCTTGATCTGGAACTGCCTCTGTCCAGCTACCGCTAATGTGGTGGACTATTATTGGTCCACCATATTAGCAGTATCCTGAGGTCCCTACCTACTTTCTCAACACTATATAAGTATCTACCTGTTACAATCAAACATGATCCAGCTTTGACAAGGCTTCCAACTCAGTGTGGTTCTCTTTGGTGAGTAGGAGGGGGGTCTGGGTAGTTGACACTCTCTATCCTGCTCAGCCCCAGGAAGAGATGGGTTGGACCAGCCCTTCCACAGCCCTACCTGCCGGAGGACCTGGCAAAATTTAATTACAGAGTCATACTAATAAAATCTACAACCATCTGAATTTTAAAGAAGTTGATTTGAACAAGCATGCTTGTGTGTGAATGTGTGTGTTTGTGTATGGTTGCCCACAAAGGTCAGAAGAAGGGAACTGGATTCCTTGGAACTGAATTACATGTTTTAGCAAGCAATCTCATTTTTACAAGAAACAGAACTTAAGTCTGCTAGAAAACAGTGCTCTTAACAGCAATGTTAACAACACTTAACAGGTTCTACTGATAAGCCATCTCTCTGGTCCCTAACCATGGTTTTTTTTGTTGTTTTTTTTTTTTGTTTTGAAATAGAAGTAAAAACTAAATATGTATTGGAAATAGACAACCTCTTCAACAAAAGGTGATGACAACACGGAGGATCTGCATATAGAAAAATGAAACTAGATGCCTATTTCTTAACCTACGCCAAAGTCAATTATAAATGTAACCCTGAAACTGTTAGAAAAAGTAACAACCCTTCAAAACACAAGCACAGGCAAAGAATTTGTGAATAGGAACCATTCTGATTAGGACTTCAGTCAATGAGGAAATAATTGGCAAATGGAATATCAAGAACTTCAAAATACTCTGCATAAGACCAGAAACAATCACAGAAAGACAAACTACAAAATCAGAGAATCACTTTTCTAGCAATATATTATTTTCTAGAATATACAAAGGTCACAAAAATATAAACAATAAGAGATAAAACAATCCTGCCAATGAAAGTGCTAAAATAATAATCAGTTTTCAAAAGATAATAAATGGTTAAAAATAAAAAAGGAAGAATATGAGGAGGATTATTTGCCCTCACTAGACAGAAAAAAATTCCAAATTAAAACTACATGGATATTCCATCTTACCCAGTGAGAATAGCAGTCATTAAGAAAATAATTAACACCTGCTTATGGGTATGTGACAAAATAGAAACTTTATAAACTGCTGATGGCACGTGAACTAATCCATCCACTGTGGAAGTCAGTATGGAGGTTTTACAAAACCTGAGGACTGATCTACTATGTGTTCTGGTTTCATTTTGTTGCTTTGATAAAAAGACTAACTAAAAACAACTTTCGAGGAAAGAATTTATTTGGCTTATACTCTGGACCACAAGCCACCATTTGTACGATTCCTTAGAAGGAATCAATCCTGGTACATGATATTGGACTTTCTATTCCATTTAATTATTCCTAATATATTTTTTAGTAAAAATAATAAAGAATATATGCATGGATTTTTCATTAGCCCTAGAGAAGCATTGAATGCAAAAATTTTAAAGTATAAGACAATAAATCCATGCCTTATATAGTTCTAGAGGCTGGAAAATCCAACCTCTAGAGTTGGATTTTCAACCTCAGAGTACTCAATGCCTGGTTCAGTTCAGTAGACAATGCCTCTACTTTCCCTCTTGTTTGAGATAATGGGATATTTAATTCACCAGGGTCTCTTTGAGAAGGATGCTAATTGCACTCATGAGAGTTACACATGGCCTCAGCATCTTCCAAAGGTCTCAATCTCCTAAAGCCTTTGCCTTGAGAGTAGATTTTAGCATATAAATGTTTCCCTGATGTACATATATTATTACTCTATTACCAACTATTAGACAGAGGGAAAATCACAAGTCTATCACTGGAATCATTAAACATTTACAACATTAAAACTTTACATAATAGGCTGTCTTAATTATGCATAAAATTTTAGGGTTTCTCATATTAAAATGCTACTGAAAACTAATCTTTTGGTATTTGAAAGGCTGGAGAGTGTTAGATTCAAGAGAGAAAGAACCATGGATAGGTACTAGGGGAAGTTGCTGAGCTAACTTATTCTTCTAAGTAATATATTTATTGTCAACACTGAGAATACAATGTAGAACCTTGAAGTAATGAGGAAGAGGAACTTCATTCCCACCATACAAAGCTGACTACCATATCTTAACGTTTCTGAGGGAAGGTGTAGGGCCAACCCCACTAGACATCAATCTTAGTTAATAAATACCCTATACCATTTGCCTATTCCCAGGCAACAGGAATAAAAGGTAGAATGTAGTCATTTGTGACTGCAAAGTCACAGGGGTGGCCTGTTAGATGTTCCTTAGCTGTTTTTACATAGAGGTGATAGTAAGACTAAAAGAGGAGTAACAAGATGGGTGGTGCATCCAGAAGATATGTGTTCTAGTTGGCATCTGAAGTTAGTATGCCAATGCTCTTGGCTTGCAATTAACTACTGCTTTGCTATGTCCATCTAATCTATTATTTATAAAGATGAGTATAGATCAAGCTCCTTCATCTTTTCTGCTAATGGTACTAGGTGTCATAAGGTCTCTCACATCATCTTCTAAACTTAATTATTCTCATCAGTGACACCTCCAGATAACACTACACTGTAAATAGACCATGAACACCAGAAATCAGAGTTTAGAGGGACACAACTGAACCTAAGACAGTCCTAAAGCAAAAATCATTTTCTCTGTTTTTAAAGATTGTTGTGTGTGTTTAAACATATACGGTTACCAGCAAGGCATTGGTGGTGCAGGCTTTTTGTCCCAGTGCTCTGGAGATAGAAGCAGGCAGATCTCTATGAGTTTGAGGCCAGCCTAGTCTACAAAGCTAGTTCCAGGACAGGCTCCAAAGCTACACAGAAAAAAAATCTCATGGAAAACAAAACCAAAAAATATTTTACAAAACATAAATTTATATATATGCTTAAAAACGCTGGTAGAGACTAGAAGAATGAGAAGAACCCTCTGTAGCTTATTTTGCAGACTGCCTTGAGCTATCCATTGTGGGTTCTGGAAACCAAATTCCACTCCTTTGAAAAAGCTGCAAGGCTTTTTGTTTGCTTTTTTTTTTTTTTTTTTTTTTGCTGGTAGTTTTTCTGATTTCGTTTATTTGCCAGCTTTAGTTCTGCTTCTTTTGTAACAAAGTCTCTTTACAAAAGACTTACAAAAGTTCTTTTGTAACTAAGCATCCCTGGATGGTCTGAAACTTGCTATTTAAACTAGATTGCCTTCAAACTGAGGGAGATCAGTGTGCCTTTGACCACGAAGTCCTGGAATTAAAAGCACACAAGCATTTTTCATCACTAAGTCATCTCTCCATCCCTAAAATTGGTTCATGCAATTAACACTCTTGTATTGCAACAACTAACAATATATTACAAAAATATTGAAATGCAGCAAATGACAGAAGATATTTTACAATCTATTTAAACTGTTTACTATTCATCAATATTACATGCAAGAAGTGATATTTGAAGTGTGTAAATGTTTAAGAAAAAATAAACAAATATCAGGTAATGAATAAGTAAGTAATAAGTAAACTTATACTATTCCAACACTAAAGCAAATGTTTTATTTTTATTAGTGTCATGGAAGATATGGAACTACAAAGTTTTAATTTGTTGGCAACAACAGTATGAATAACAGCTGGAAAGGTACCTCAGTAATTAATAGCTGTTCCAGGGTCACAAGTTCAGCTCCAAAGGCCATGCTGGGTAACTCACAAGTGCCTAAAAATCTAGCTCATGATGGTCTAATGCCCTTTTCTGACTTCTGAGATACCTGCATGCACATGGCATACACACAGAGAGATAGCCATAGACACATAAATGAAAATTCCAATCACAAAAATTAAAACATGTTTATTTGCCACAAAAAGAGAAATCTAATATGGAAATAGAATTTTTTTCTTAATCTGTAGTTATTATATGGTTTACTAGTTTATTGAACTTTGGAAATATCATGGAGGTATAAGGATGAAGATAGAGCAGCTTTGGGATTAGCATTTCAAGAACTTGGGTCACATTCTATTTTGCTTTCCCTGCCAATTTCTTAATCTACTAAGGGTTTTGCATATTTCAGGAATGCAAAATGCAAAGGAACAAATTTGAATATTGAGGAGAAATTAAACTGTCTTCAAAGTATAATAGATGCTGTAAATATGGGAATAAAGCAACTGCTGGGAAGTTTTCAACTCTTAATTTATTAATGCATCTTAACAAATGGTGTTTGATTCAGTCTCATGGTCTGCCTTGCTTACTCATAAATATCTGGCTTATATTTGGGCTCAAATTCAAATAGGCTACAGGGAATAAAGAAGGAAAAATATTTGTGTTTGTCAAGTATGACTCTGGAATTCCTCTGTATATGTTTAGACATCTGTTCCTTGTTTTGTGTGAACAATGTTGAGACATTGAAATCTCTATGAATCTTCTTAATTTTAGATGTCACTCATTTTTATGTAAGCTCCAGATTTAAAGAGTTTATTTTGCAGTCTTTGATCCATTTGGACTTCAGTTTTGTGCACGGTAACAGATATGGATCAATTTGTATTCTTCTACATGTCAACAGCTAGTTATTAGATGTTCCTAGGTGTGTGGATTGATATCAGTCAACATGGAGCCCATGCAGGCAGTTACAGGTTCTAAAGATCAAGCTAGTCCTGCCATGCAGATCGTATTTGGTTCCAATTTCATTGCAACACTTTCAATGCAGCATCATGTAAGAAATGACCCAGGAGTTGTTAGTCTGTAAACTTCCTAAATCACTACATTCCACAGACCACCCCATAAGTGTTTTTCTGTCTTAAATACGCATGGAGGAGCCATTCTAGGAACACAATGAGACAACCCAAGACTTGGAACATGTAGCAGACACTTGCATAACCAAAAATTTTGAACTTATGCTATAAATACAGTTGTCAGATTTTTGTGAAGATATTTTAAGAGTTGAATATCACACAAATGCTTATCTGGGGGCATCTTATCACTTGGGAGTGATAGAAATGTCACAGGATGTGAATGAGATAAGTAGTACTCCAATTAGTAAGTCTTAAAAAACTGATTTCTTAGCAATGGAAGCCTTAAAATGTGCTTATGTTATCAAAGCTTAGTGCCTTCATCTTTGAAGTATTGCTGACACCATAAGACTATCTGGATTTTCATTCTTTCATCTCTCCATAGTTTTCATTATAGTGAGAAGCAGTTGCCAGCCTCTGGAGTTCAACATGTTCAGGACACATCGTTTTTGTGAAGTTAAACATCTCTGAATCATGATTTCCTCAATTAACCAAACACAAAGTCTACTATGTTTAATAAGAAAATGAGCTCAATATGGCTTTGATACTGTCAAATCAAGGTACTCATATCTACAAACTTAGAGTATTGATAAAATTCTTAAAAGTATTTAAAACTAAATATAGTGATGGGTTTCCTATATTGTATAATCTCCTCCAAACAGTTGTGCTATAAAAATAACGTAAATAAAAAGAAGCAAATAAAATACAAATATTGTAATGCTTCTTTAATAGAAGCTGTGAAAGTCCTTGTGTTCTTAAATATTTTAAATGCTTTTTAAAAGTGGAAAATGTCCTTGTAAAGGGTGTATTTAATATAATTATGCTTACAAATTATAATTACTGCTCTATCTTGTGTCACTTACAGATCAGTGTGGAACATTTTAATTTCAACCTTTGCCATTATGCAATAAATTTATAAAATTTCCAGGGTGAAGAGGGCTTAAGAACTAGCTAACAATCTAATAAAATAACCTATTGTATGCCCCTAACTAAAGCTTCATTGGAAAGTTGAAAACGAATGTACTAAGCAACCATCAATAACTTAAGGGCTATTGACAGTTGGCTGGAACAAAGTCTGCTTAGGCATTACTCTATATCTCTTTTTTTAGGTCTAACAAACTCAATCCTAGTTGTTATTTCCTAACCACAAGGGGTTAAGAATGAACTCAAGAAAATAAATGTACATCAGAGATATTAGAGCTCAGGGCTAGAGGGATTTTCAGGGTGACATAGTATCTGTTATACCTGTCTGTATAGATACTAGAGGACACTCTCTGGGGGCAGTGGCAATAGTTTCTGTCATCTCCAAATACAGGGAATGATTGCCCAGCAGGGCTTCTCTGGCTGCTGAAAACTCAAGTGCATCTGACCCGCCTCCTCCATGAAACAACCTCATCATTTGAGTTCTCTGTGCAAATGGGGGGAGGGATGATTCCTTTTTGTTATCAAAGTATCCCTTTATGGCATTCTATCTTCAGTGCTTTCAATCCTACTGGAAATGACAATGGAACATAAAATAGGGGAATACCTCGCATGAACTGAAGGCACACAATTCACCTTACAAGAATCGTAGAGTTTGGTGAAAATAATCAAGAAGAATCCTATCACAAGCATTTGTGATCTCACTTGTCATTTATAAAGTGTCTAATACGGATCCAGCTTAAGTCTAAATATCAGGAAAAGTAAAACATAGTGTTTTCAAATGCAGCTTTCATATTATAACTAAAATATGCCTTGGAAGAGAACTCTGGATAAGACACTGGAATCTATCAAATTCTTTACTAAGAAATGAGTTTATCAAAAATAAATGGGAGCTTTCAAAGGTTCTTGATTATCAATAAGAGAATTATTCTTCACATTTAAGAGAAAATGCTGATCTTTGAGATAAATGATTTCACAAAATTATGGTTTTCTTAGGAATATATCCTAATGGTTACTGACTACCTTATGTAAGGCCTTGGGTTTCATCTATAGCTTAGAAGAGATTATGGATGGAAGTATGTGAATAAAATGCAATCTTTCTGGATCATCACAGACACATTTGATTAATTTTCTTTAACAATTGCACAGAGACTTTTTACTAAGATGTCACTGTATAATGGAAAAACAATGAGGAATATATACAGCATGTTCTTGGAATGCATTGTCATTAAAATTATTTATAATGCCTTCATAATCTGTTTTGTGTAATTTGAAATGGTACAAATAGTTTATTAGTTAGTTACTTCAGATTAAGTAATGGCTTACAAGTCTATCTAAATGGCTTTGAAATTTATAAATAATTTATTAAATACAGAATTCTATAAGAATTATCAGTGGTATACTTGTGACTATACAGGTAATATGTATAAGTTAGTTAACTCCAATGTGTCCTGTTCCCAAAACTGAAATTAAATACTTTCAAGTATGACCTTCATACTTGAAAAGGTTCTTAAGTAAGTTGTAGCACAAGCCCCCTGCAATTCTTTGTGGATGGGTTTATCTTATTTAAACATTTCCCCCACACAGTTTTCCATTGGCAGCATTTCTTGGAATATATAGCTAAAATTTGCTTGCTAATTAATTATAGTTTGTAACTTACATTAAGCTGTTTCTGTTGTGTCACTCTTTCTGGAGAGATGTGAACAAATGTCTATTCACTCCAAACAGGGCACTAGCTACTAACAAAACCAAAACTCCACTTCTGAATTTAGAATACAGTAATTCTCATCCTCTCATTTATGGAATCAAACTTCTCCACCCTTCATTTCTGGAGGGTCTGTGGGAGTATGGTCTCTGTGATGCAAAGTGAGCTTCCTGAGGTCCTACACACAGTTCCACAAATATCAGACTTACTATCTCTTTACAACAATGTTTTCCATACTTCCATACTTCCAATATATTACTATGAAGCAAGCCACTGAGCTGGGAAAATATTTTCCCCAATCTGTTGAGGTTAGTGCCCAATATCCCGAAGTGCTTATAAATACCTAGAGTCCCTGATGATGGGAATCACGGAGAGTGTTTGGCCATTCATTTTCCATATCAGACAAATGGCTTGCAACTCAGCTGATGGAGTGGGAAATGGAATCATGACCAGGAATCAATGTTAAAGCATATTCCTAGCATGCACAAGCCCAGGATCACTGATTTTTAACTCTGGTGTATACAATAAAAGTGAGTTCAATAAAAAAAAATGTGTCATTTTCTGCTTATCTTTGTTTGAGACGTTGAATCTGATATTTGTAGATATTTCCAATGATTTCCCGCAGAAGTCCCCAAACTCTAATGAAAGATAGACATTCAAAGTATACAAAGGACAGTGTCTGTCTCTATTTTTTATGTCATTTCTGACTGTCCAATACATCCAACTAAAAATCTCAAGCGTCTATTAAATTAAGAGGTGCACATTAGGGTTTGACAGTGTAATACCCCATCACAGAGAAAATTAAGTTAAGGTCATGATTCCTTTGGGGTAAGGGACCTTTCTCAGGAGTTGCATATCAGATACTTACCTATCAGATATTTACATTATGATTCAGAGCAGTAGCAAAATTGCAGTAATGAAGTAGCAAGGAAAATAATTTTATGGTTGAGAGTCATTAGGAAGTAGTGTCAGGAAGTTTGAGAACCATTGTTCTAAATGGTCAAGCCTGTCAGTTAAGGAAAGCGGTAAAATACAGACGCATCTGTAGTCAATTTTGTGGGATCCATTTAATTGAAAGGGGAACTTACATTTACACATTACTAAGGAATCCATCTCCATAGGTAAGTTATAAATAAATTCAAATAGGATGTTTTTTTCTTATCCACTGGTTTCTATGTTAATAAAACTTTTCAAAGCTAATAATAATTTTATTTGGAAAGGAGACAATTTGATGATGCATTATCCAATACTTTAGGAAAAGTAAGTTGAGAAACAGGATTTTTAACTCTCTTCTCCACGCGCCAAGTCTAAAATTTAAACTCCTTTAGAGTAAAAACTCAGCTTTACAAATTGTCTTAATATTAATTTGAAATTTTCAAGCATGTAAACTAAAACAAGAAACAGATGGGTCTATGCTTCTTCAGAGAACTGTCTGTTTCTCCCTGTGATCAACAGGAAAGCAAGAAAAATGGGATAGAACACTCAGGATTTCACATGCATCACTGCTCTGCATGTATTCATTAGATAGGCAAATATATTTGTGTTAGAACACACATTCTTACTCGCTGTGTCCATGCCACCATGTCTTAGGACTTAGTTTTAATATTTGAACGAAGTTGTTAGCTGATATTTAGATTATTAAGGGTATTTATTAACATTACTTTTGCTTAGAAACTAAGGTACATGACATTTGTGTAATGTGTGCAAAGAGTAGAAATCTTGACTTAACCTTTTATTATGTCAAATGTGATGGGCAATCTACAGAGCAACTGAATACATGAATCACTCAAATTCACACTGCACATGCTGAAAAGGTTTTGGATTTAGTTTCTTGTGCCAAATAAAAAATTACAAAATGCTGTATTTTAACTGATAATCACTCATTGTAAGTTGTGACTCTGACTCAAACACCTAATTGCCATTGCTATTGTTGGAACTCTTTGGAAGCAGCAAGCAGAAAGAAGAAACTTAATGCAAAAAAACTAAAGAAATGAAAAGATAGTCATGAATACATTTTAAGGCTTTTGGATTTTTAATCCTTCCACATTGCACTATTAGAATAAGGACACCCTAATCAGTTGACAAGAAAAAAGTTTCCTCCATGCTGTATGGTCTTATGTTCCATCTTCCAACTCACTCACACGTGTTGCAGAAACTGCTCTAAAGTCCCCTCTGGCTACTAAGACACTTGCTTTTGTGTGTTTCAATTTTTTTCTTTTTTTCTTTTATTCTTGTTATTATGCTATAATTACATCATTTCTCACCTACCTTTCCACCATTCAAACCCTCTGATATACCCCCTGATTACCTTGCAGAAGCAAGAACAGAAAGATTTGTAAGACCAAAGGGTCAGGGAGTTTACTGTGAGACTGTTTCCTGGAGATGTCAGAAACCATGTCCATGAAGTCTCACCAATGTGACTGGCCAAGAGTGATAGGAATAAGGACAACAGTAATAGACACAATAAAGTGGACAGGGAAATGCCATGAGCCCTTGAACGGACACTCACTTTTATGCTATTTTTCAAGTGACATTTCTTTGTATGCTTTTTAAAGCTGGTGGTTTATATCACTTTCTCAAGCCCTTCCTGATACCATCCCTCTGGTGAAATTAGCATGTTGCTGAGACATTTATGAACTATATTTATATTGAAAAATCCTATTTTCTTACTGAATTGTATTCTAGTCAAATGTTCTCAGATGTAATTTTATTTCAAGCTAAAATATTTGCTTTTCATCTTTACTGTCTCACTTCAGGGAAATTTGATCTCCATTAACAGACATCTGTCTTTCCCTATTTCAAAAGAAGAATGTTTCCAAGGAATACGGTCATCATATTTTGATACTTGATTATTCTGTGTCAACATTGTCTCTTCTCCCTGCAGTAATCGTGAGTTCATTACCTGCTCATGAATAACTTTTATTTCATTTTGTACAAATATTCTCATACTGCCTTTTAAAAAACTCTCTGCTTCTCCACCTACAATGTTTGACTAAGGGTCCTACTTTGTAGACTGATGCAATACTTTGTTAACTGGTCTCTGGCTTCCAATACTACCAACTTCCTACCTTAATAAAACTGGAAAAACTGATTTTGAAACACAAGAAGCACATTAGTTTTGATGCCCCATTCAAAGCTTTCTGTATAACCCACAGTGGTTTCTATATTGTGCTCCAAAGGCAAACAATTAAAATCCAGAATGAGCCTGGGAGGAAACAAAGCACAGTTCTCTGGACCAGAACTTTACATTTATAAAAGCCTGCCAGAACATTTTCAGTTTAAAGGCATTTTAAATAAAATAAGATAGTATACCATACAGTATTTCATAAATCCAGGGGTATAAAGAAGGGGGACTGTAAATGCCCATGAACACAATCTGAGATATCGGAGTATGTGATAATCTCAGTCCTATTTGTGGCAATACAGGATGTACCTAACTCTATCTGTGCATAAGTCTGACCAGTCCATTCTAGCCTATCCTAGTGACTGGGCCACAATGCAAACCTTGTGCTGTAACTGCTGTTGTGTTATCTTCTAGAGAAACTCGGCTCCACTCTTCCATATGAGCCCAACCAAGAATAGCTTTCAACATGACCTTCAGTCTTATCTGGGTTTCAGGGACCTGAAAAATATGTAAATCTTACCATCTAAGGATTTGGCATCAGCATTTTCACTCTGGGTTGGTTATAAGAGTCTTTGAGCTTTGATAACCATTGCTTCAACTGTTCAGGCCACCACTCTAACGTTCAGTCACAACTGCAACTGATTCCCCACACAACACTCCTCAGCCTGCATTCTTTCTTTGCTTGTATGCTTTGCAATATTCTGATGTTATACAGTAAAATTAGATTACTCGTATTGTTTATTTTCTGTACAGTGTTAATATTTTGATACACCATGGGTAATCGTTAAGTAGTAAATGGAAAAATTTAACACTGGATTTTAAGTACCCATTTATGGAAATATCATTTTATTCTACAACAGAATGAAAGGTTGTGTAATTGTTATTATCATTCACCAAGCAAACTAGAAGGAAAACATCACTAAAATTTGGGAAGCATCTAATGAGAAATTTTATTTTGTTTCTTTTGGCAGAAGACTGTAAAGAAAACAAACTTCAGAGGGGTAAATTAATAATTATAGCTATTGAAGCACTGTAAGTCATTTATATTTAGGAAAGATGTACTACATAGGAAATCAGCAAACAGTATAGCAATCTTTAGCAAGATTGTGTGAAGTACTATTTATGATATAATAAAGCTTGCCTGGAGATATGAATGCAAAGCTAGCTACAGCCATAGAGGCTAAACTGTGATAGTACACAACTTTAATCCCAGGACTCAGGAGACAGAAGCAGATGGATCTCTGTGAATTCAAAGCCACCCAGGACTATGATAGAGTGAATAAGAGTGAAAAAGTGCTCATGCCTTTCATCCCATCACTAGAGAGGTATGGAAGACAGGAGTGGGGTCTCAGTTCTAGCAATTTGTATCCACCCATTGAGGACAGGATATTCCCAGCCTTGGTAGAGGTAAGAGCTCTTTGGTGGCTGACTGCTTTTCTTCTCTAATCTTCAGCTTGAACTCCAATACCTATCTCTGGCTTTATATTATTCATATCATACAAGATGAAGTAAAACCAGTGTATGGAAGGTTATATATGAAATGAATCATTTACTTTACCAAATACACAGTGTAAGTTACTAGAATAGGCAAGGGAAATAGTTTTAAAAAATAAAAAGAAATCAACTCTGCATGTAAAAGTTCATCTGAAGATAACCTATCCATATCTGAAGCTACATTTCTTAAAATCAAGGTAAATAAATAATTTGATGAGTCTACTCAGAAAGTTTTGAGTAAAAGTTAAATCTCACACATAAAATTATGGAAATAAAATTAAAACAGCAGTACACAGATCATAAAATTATAAAATATTCTTCCTTAAAGTTACCATCCTTAAGAAACCCATAGACACCCTTGGAATATCTTCTTGGGGTTGATACTAAAAGTTCTTCCAAGATCCTTACATTGACTCATCTCTCACAAAATAACCCACTGAGTACCCTTGGTCTGGTCCTAGCACGGTAAACATGTGACAACAATCCAATATTGTCATTACTTCTTCCCTCCTTCTCAGTATCAAAACCCTAGTTCCATGGGGCTAACATTATACCCACTTCTAAGACACTTTACAGATTTAATTTTGTTTTTTTTGTTTGTTTGTTTATTTGCCTCTTTTTGTGTTTGTTTAGAATGAGGTATTAGTGGAAACATAGGTAAGGCTTCTGAAGCAGGCTGTGTTTAGGAGAGGCTGGTTTACCAGAGTGGCTTCTGTGGGTCTTCTGCCTTTGAGAGATTCTAGTGCCCAGAGCAAATAATTAACAAGTGCTTGCAGTGGCTGAGAAGAAGGAAGACCCTTGCAACACAAAGTAGAACGAATGATAGTTTGGGTATTAAGATAGAACCATTAAATCTCTCCTCTACATTGCTTTTTGAATTTCTTTATTTCAAACAATTGTTTCTTCCTATTTGTGGCTAAACAACACTGAGAAATGGTGCTGTTTTCTGTATGACTATTTTCCAACATGCCTCACTGGGTAATTGCACCCTGACCTACATGCCTAATTGACTTACTTAAATATATAAGAATGGGTGTTTGACATCTCAAAAATGTTAGCACCTGTTTTGTATTGTTTTGAATGACTGACATATAAAATACTCATAGTTTTGTTTTTTCTTTTGTAAATCATACCAGAGCTCATGGGTTACACTGCAGAATATAAAGTTCCTCCAGTACTGAAGTAAAAGTTATGCTATGATAAATTAATTAGAGAGCTTCAAAATGTAGAATAAGCATAATCATCAGCACATTTGTCTAAATCATTTGATTTAAGAGGTGTTCTTGGTACATCTGTAATTTGATCAAGGTGACCTGAGAATGCTTTTATGAAGGAATGACTTGGTTTGACTGTAACTAAGGAAACCCACATTAAAATAATTATATTTAACTATGTTCAAAGAGATTGAAAAATATATGAGCAAAGGGAAGATAAACCATGAATAAAAAAGAAAGAACTAAAAGATAAAGCCTGATAATGTTCCTAGCCTTAGTCAGTAGAGATTGTACCTGATTTGAATAAATGAATTTGTATTCTCTGTGAGCTTCATTATCACAAGTCCAATTCTGGAAGTTAAGCTATAATGAATTCACTAAAATAGTGCTATGTTATTTGAATGTGTTTGATGGACCAACTGGAAATCCTCAATTTGCTATCAGGGTCACTAGGATCCAATTTTCTTAAATATACCACCCTTACAGGAGTGTGACTTTATCAGATGTTGTAAACAAAACAGCAATACTCAACTTACAACTTATATAAGGACTATAACTTCAAAACATTATTCCAAAATTCAACTTAGAAATAATATACATTTAATAAATTTTGTCTTCCTTAAAACTTTCATTTAATCACCCCTTTTCTTATTATATAGCTTTATTTTCACTCTCTTTTAAAAATACTACTTTCTTTCAACTCCCCAACTTTAATTTTAATGATGCCCTGAATCATAAAAACACTTCATTTATTTAAAAGTGTTCCCCTGTGAACAACAATTACTATTTTTGTTTCCCCTCAGCTATAATCCTCCAGGCTGCTGTGTTTGTTATCTTCAATTCTCTGTTCTGTAGTCAACCCCCTGCATTCTACCTTCTACCTTTGTTTCTCCAAGAATAAGATATGTCACCGTGACCAGTATCTATTTTGTTAAACATCTTTCTTTTGCTATGACAAACACTTTGGATGAAAGAATTATTTTAGCAGATGGTTTCTGAGCTGTTGGTTCATGCTCAGCTAATTCTGACATAAGACCAAACATCATGATGATTGATAGGAGCCTGTGGGGGAGGAAGCCATGACTAAGACTATAACTGAAGGAGCTGGAGGACAACATGCATATAGTCCCTAAAAGCATGATCCAAATGACATTTTCTTTAACAATAATTGCACCAAACAGTGAAATTATCAATGGGTTGCCTATTGATGAATGTAGAACTCACATTATTAAACCATACCTCAATGATTAAGTTCACACCCTGGAGAGCAACCCTTCAATACATCACTTACCTAGAGGACACCTCATACTCACACCAAATAATCATGGGCTAAACCCATATTTAATGATTCATGTTACTTAACCTGTCACCTGATTTCTTCAAGTGAATTAATCCCTCCTACTCAGTGTACTTGGGTTCCTTGTTTTTTCACAATTTTATATAATGTGGGTGGAATATAACTCAGTGACTTTCCTTTCTTGACTTCTCTTGCCTTCTTCCAGCTGTTCCTTGGCTTGATCCTTACTGTGGCTGCATCTTACTCAACTACAGACTGTCCATCCTCCTGCTTACCAGTCTATATCTAACACCCACACATTCACTTATTCCTTTTTTCTGAACCAAGGCCTATCTTTGCATCAGGTTTGCTCTTAAACCTGTGACTCACAACTAGTACCTATCAACAGGACTTTCTTCCCTATAGAATTGTTAAGTTCCTTGTCCTATACACACAGACTCTGGTACCCCCATTTGTATCACAGCTCTGGTGTCTCAGCATTCTTAGAAACATCCTATCTCAGTCTTTATCAACACTCTGTAACCTACATACAAGCATATATGTAAATATGTTTATGATGTGGTATATAATGTGTGAGAGTTAACATTAGCAACTAAAATTAGAATAAAGGAGTCTGTGCTTGTCTCATCAAGATTACCATAGGGCGATTGCTAGAAGAGTGCTGTTATTAAGACTACGTTGCCTTGTGAATTTTTAATTCAGCAAATCCTAATATTATGAGAAGATACCAACTTGTTCATCTTTGTTTCTTACATGTTAGACATATGATACCAACTCCTCCTAAATTATCCATTCTTGTTTGTCCTTCAAAAATGAAGTTATCCCCACATGTGACATACAAATGGGTCTACTACTCATTTTTTATTGAGTGTTCTGCTCTGGTGTGTACTCTATATCAATAAAAACAATCTTTGCCTCTTTTTGGTGCAATAAACTAGGTCAGAACATTGGGCAAAGCTTCAGTTCAGTGAAAATTCCTTGGGTGAATGAATAAACTTTAGCACATGTACCTATATTTCAGTTGTCAGTTTTGTGATTATGATTTACTTAGTATTTTCTCTTTACATGCACAGCCAAAATACTCTGAAAATATTTGTCACTTCCATGTCTTTGTTCCCATTGCTTTGTCTAAGGAGTAGATATGTTTTTTTAATTTATTTTATTTAGAAACAATATTATTTTACATATAAATGCCCCCATTCCCTCTGGCTCCCATCCTCCAATGTCCCACACCAACCCCCCAACCAACTCCCCACCCACTCCCCAAGGACTGTCACATCATTTGGGAGAGGGCCTAGGCCCTCCTCCTTGTGTCTGGGCTGAAATCGTATCCTTCTGTAGGGAATGGGCTATTACAGTTCATTTGTGCACTAAGGATCAGTACGGTTCCACTGTTAGAGGTCCAATAGACTGCCTAGGCCTCCTAAGTGGCATGCACATTCAGAGGGCGTGGTTCAGTTCAATGCTAGTTCGCTAGCCTTATGACTGCAGTTACTGTGATCTCACTACATCAGGTCAACTGTATGTTTCTGTAGGTTTCTGTAAGGGGGATGATTCATTTGCTCATCCCTCTTTCCTCTCTACAACTGGATTCCAGGAGTATGGCTCAGTGGTTAGCTGTGTGTGCCTGCTTCTGCTTCTGTCAACTACTGGATGAAGGCTCTAGGATGGCAATTAAAGTAGTCATCAATCTCATTATAGGGGAAGAGCATCAAAGACAGCATCTCCACTACTGCCTAGATTCTTATTTGGGGTCACTTTGTGGATCTTTGAACATTTCTCTAGTGCCAGATTTCTCTTTAAACCTATAATGGCTCCCTCTATTAAGGTATTTCTTTTCTTACTGTCCTCAATTCCTCCTCTGATTCAGTCTTTCTGATCCCTCTTGTTCTCCTCTCCCCTTCTCTTTTCCTCCCTCCCTATCCTCTCCCAATGTGCTCAGGAGTTCTTGTCACTTTCCTCTTTTTGGGGGGCAATGTCCTCTTTGTTTCCTAATTTTATCAGGTGATGTGAATTGTAGGCTGGTAATCCTTTGTTCTATGTCCAAAATCCATATATGAGGAAGTACATGCCATGTTTGTCTTTCTGTGATTGGGTTATCTGACTCAGGATGGTTTCTTCCAGTTCCATCCATTTTTCTTCAAATTTCAAGATTCCATTGGTTTTTACTATTGAGGAGTATGTACTCCATTGTGTAGCTGTACCACATTTTCTCTATCCCTTCTTTGGTTGAGGAGCATTTAGGTTGCTTCCAGGTTCTAGCTCTTACAAACAATGCTGCTATAAATACAGTTTAAAAGATGTCCTTGTAGGATGAATGTGCATCCATTGGGTATATGCCAAATAGTGGCCACACACGTTTGCACTCCCACCAGCAATGGAGGAGTATTTCTCTTCTCCACATCCTCTGCAGGATAGACTATCATTGGTGTTTTTGGTTTTAGCCATTCTGGCCAGTATAAAGTGGTATCTCAGAGTTGTTTTGATTTGCATTTCCCTGATGGCTAAGGATGTTGAGCACTTTCTTAAGTGTCCTTCAGTCATTAAAATTCCTCTACAGAAAATTCTCTATTTGGATCTGTACCCCACATTTTTATTGGATTGTTTGATGTTTTGGTGACTAGCTTATTGAGTTCTTTGTATAATTTGGAAATCAGTCCTCTGTCAGATGTGAGGTTGGTGAAGATCTTTTTTCCATTATGTGGGCTGCCATTTTGACTTGTTGACTGTCTTTTGCCTTATAGAAGTTTCTCAGTTTCAGGAAGTCCCATTTATTAATGTTCAATCTCATTGTCTGTGCTACTGGTGTTATGTTCAGGAAGTAATCCCCTATACCAATTCGTCAAGGGTACCTCCCACTTTCTCTTCTAAAGGTTCAGTGTGACTGGATTCATATTGAGGTCATTGATTCATTTGGACTTAAGTTTTGTACATGGCAATAGATATGGGTCTATCTGCAGTCTTCTACAAGACAGCATCCAGTTATGCCAGCACCATTTGTTTAAGATGCTTTCTTTTTTTCATTATATAAATTTAGCCTCTTTCTCAAAAATCAGGTGTTTGCAGGTGTGTGAGTAACATCAGTATTTTCAATTTGAGTCCATTGGTTTACCTGTTTTGTGCCAATACCAAGCTGTTTTCGGGACTATAGCACTATCATAGAGCTTGAATTCAGGGATGATGTCCTTTATTATACAGAGCTGTTTTGGATATCCTGGGTCTTTTGTTTTTCCATACAAAGTTGAGTATTGTTCTTTCAAGGTCTGTGAAGAATTATGCTGGGATTTTGATGGGGATTGTATTTAATCTGTAGAATCTCTAGATTGCTTTTGGCAAGATTGCCATTTTTACTATATTGATCCTACCTATCAATAGTAGGTATGTTCTAAAACAAAGGGTCAAGAGAGAAACCATTCCTAAACACACATTAAGAGAATTCTAACAAAGATCCTAAAAAGATATGACTAGTAAGAGGACAATTCTCTTAAAAATCTAAGAGAGCACAGTATGAACTTAGAAACTAGGATGCCTAAGCTATTAGTTCATCTCTCCCTCTCAACACGTGTGAAAAGTTTCATGAGTTGCTCATAATTCAGTGAATCATTGTTCTTATTTGTGAAATAAAAGCAATACCACATACCTTGGGATGGCTGACAGTGAATTTTAACTATGTATTGGAAGTAATGTAACTTGGCCCATAGTGAGCATAGGGCACATGTACACACAAGGAGAAGTGTTGCATTAAGGAGATCATTTACTCTGCAGGTACAGCCCTAAATTTTCACAACCACTTACTTGAGATCCCCATTCTTTACTGTTCTTACAATCTCTGTGACCTTCAGTTACTCACTTACATGCTCAGAGCTTACTTTCCAGCCAATGAAAATGGGGAATTGATCTAGATGATTTCATAGGTCCCCAGCAATACAAAAGGCTCAAGCTTTTATGAATGTTCAGGAGAAAGGCAGACTCTTTCTGAAACAAGATCAACTCTTGCCATGACAGCTCTGAGACATTCCTTTTCACACTGATGCTAATGACTGCATTCAGGGGCAGCATTGGATCTGGCTCCACATTGATTAGGAGAGAGAAGCATAGTTGATGTTCATCTGCATCCTGGAGCAACAGTTCTTTCTAGTCAATAGATAGAATTCGTGAAAAGAAGCAACAGGACAACTAGTGATTAAGTAAAAACAAGAATAGTGTGAAGCACGGTGATTGTCTAATTAGCAAAGGGAAGGGCATGGGTGTTGAAAAGGAGAATATCTGTTAGGAACATAAACACCGTCCTTCTGAATTCTTGGGTCAAGTCATTTGGTTAAGAAAATCTAGACTAAGACTAGGGGTAGACAAGTTGGTTACAATTTTGAAACAGTTACCATTTTTAAATGAGTTAGCAAGTTAGTTTTTTTTTTTTTTTTAACACAGAGTTGTTTAAGCACAGTTTGGCACATAAACTGACACTGCCACCAATGTGGTAAGATAAGCCCTTTAAACAAGACTTGGAAGTGTTCACAGAAAACATCAAGCCTTTAGAGTACCAGTTGCTTGTCATAATTTATTATTCAAAAACAACTGGTCCTCAGGAAAAATGGATTTATGTTGGAACTTCATTAAATGTGGCACACTGGGGTTGGAGAGAGAGTTAAAGGGTTAGAGCATGGGCTGCTCCTCCAGAGGACCTGGGTTCTGTTTCCAACATCCACATGATGAGTTACTGCTGCCTGTAACTCAAGCTGTGGGTCTACATGCGTTTCAGGCTTTCTTGGGCTGCAGTCACCCAGGTGATTCACAGACATCCATGCAAACAAAACAATCAAATACATAAAATTTCAACTCCTCTTTTAAAGAAATTCTTGCAACAAAGCTCTGGGGAGGCAGAGGCCATATAAAACTCTACTGTGCTCCGAATCCTCATCTCTACCACCATAGTGGTAGTAGTAACAGCAGCTTCAATATATTGGGGCTCCTTAACAGACTATATTCTTGCACTCTGTACCACTTGGAACTGGTTCCTAGCTTCTCACATTGGCATGCATGGTCCCCACTGTTTCTAGGTTCAGATAAGAAAATGAATATTACAAACTTGTTAAGAAGACACATTCCAATGCCAGATTGCTATGGTTCAAACCTTGAATCTGACAATTACTAGGTGTGTCTGACTTTGGGTGGGACATATAGTTCCCTCATGCCTCAGTTCTTTTACCTGTAATGTTAGACTAATGGTACTTAATAGACAGTATTGCCATGGAAATGGCATCAGACTGTGACACTTAAGTACTTAGCTATCACATACTGTTTTAAGCTTCAATCAATTTATTAAAGCTAAATTAATTTATAGATACCTAGTCATGTTTCTGGGATTCTTGTTTCTTCTAGAAATCAAACTTAAAAAAATGAAGTATAGATCTTACTATGGAAAACAACAACAGCAGACAATTTTAAATTAGGTAAGAACTCAATGTATTACATTTCATTAGTCTGTCCTATAATTTTATTGATTCTTGTATTTAAATTATTTTAGTTGTACACACACAACTGAAACTTAAAGTCAAATATATTATTTCTGTAATTATTAAAGAACTGAGTTTGATGACTATCTTATATGCTATCCTAGATCCTTCATCTAGAAGCTGATGGAAGCAGAAGCAGACACCCAGAGATAAACACTGAGGCGAAATCTTTGGAATCCAGTGGCAGACAGGGGGTATTAATGAGCAAAGGGGTCAAGACCAGACTGGAGAAACCCATAGAAACTGCTGATTTCAACAAGGGGGAGCTCATGGACTCCAGTCTGGGAAACTAGCATAGGACTGACCCAAAATTTCTTGAATGTGGTGTTAGTTGGGAGGACTGGGAAGTCTATGTGGCCTCTGGTAGTGGAAAAGTATTTATCCCTAGTATACAAATGGACTTTGGGAGCCCATTCCACATAGAGGGACGCTCCCTCAGCCTAGACAAATGGGGGAGAGACTGGGCTCTGTTCCAAACGATATGACAGACTTTAAAGACTCCCATGGAAAGCCTCACCCTCCCTGGGGAGCAAAAAGGGGATGGAATAGAGGTTGGTGTGGGGGAAAGAGGGGAGGACAGGAGGGTGTGGGAATTGGGACTGATAGTGAAACAAGCTTGTTTCAAATTTAAATTTTGAAATACATATATATGAACTGAGTCTAGTGATGGTATATTTTTATTTCTCTGTAGAGACATTATAAACTTGGTCACAATAACTGGAATAAATAATATGTTTCTTGAAAATGCTTTTAAGTTGGAACATGTATCATGGAACTATATTAAAGTGGCACAGACCAGTTTCAGGAGTTCCTTGCCCTTGGACAAGTGGCAAAATGCAGAAGGCCAAGTGTATTTGACACTTTCTGGAACATTCATCACCGTTCCAATAAAGGAAGAAGGACATAGTGATCAACTCAGAAGCCTCTTATCTTCATCTAGTCTTTATGTCTATAATTGTAATGCCTGCCACACTAGAGCTGGCTTTGCCAGTTCAAGGATATAGATGATATTTCTTAAAGTCCTGTATTATTAAGCCACTCTTAGAAGCAGGGATTTGAAAAATAAAGTATTGGAGTCTTTTTATGGCTTAAATAATGGTATACTTTTCTCTACCTGAAGCTGGAAGCAAATTTTAAGGTTAGACTGTGGTTATATTTTACCCAAAATGTGTTATTATCCAAAGCATTCTTTATGCTGGTCAGCAAAGCCATGGCAGAAAATTGTTCTAAATCTATTATATTAGATACAGCTCTAAGAAAGTTTAAGTAGGTACAGCCAAAGTAGCTCAGTCAATACTAATTAAACCTCCTAGAGTTCATACAGAACCCCATGGCAGAAGCTTAGAAAAAAACAACAACAAAGCCTCCACAAAATAGCAGCTTTGCTTTGATACCACTGTCTTTGGGCAGTAGAAATACATTTGAAACTACTATGATTAGTATAACGTGGAGAGAGACATTTAAGTGTCTTGCTAAATGTCTGAATCTTATTTGAAAACTAGGACTTCTTGTGTGAGATCATCATTGAAAAAGTGTCCAGTTTTTCCATAGCTTTAGGGGAATAGAAACCCCATAAACAAATGCCTTCAGTGTCAGTAAATTCATGGCAGATGGAGTTGGAAAGGCATGGGATGGCATTACCAGTCTGAATTCAGGCTGGTTGTAGTTCCTGGAAAAGGTCTGGCCTTCTGCCAAAAATAGTTGTATCATCCAAGCCTGGTACCTATTTTTTTTTCTTTGAAAAGGTCCAGTATAACAAATTTAAAATATTTATTCTTGATCCAGTTAAAACAGATCACCCGACCATACATCTTATCTTTGCGGGGCTTTGTATAGCACTGATTCTTCTCAATTATTCTTCTTTCTCTGTCCTTTTAAATCATTCTTCATTTAGACATCAATTCAAGTTTCACTGACTGCATAACTGAGTCTTCAAGTGGAAAAAACTCCCAAGTTTCCAAAGCCATAGTTGTATTTTAGTAATTGCCTTCCATTTATAAGATTATTATCACAGATGCTTATGCATAAGGCATTGATATGAGAACAAAATGCCTAAGAGCTAGTGGAACACAAACATACTCATAGATTTGCTGTGCCAAGCAGATTTATTGCAATGCAACAGTTTTTCTGTATAAGTACTATGCTTTATCAATTTGCGAAAGATAACTCTATTCAGACCCTAGGGTACCAGGAAATTGCCAAGACTTCTGAAGTCCAATGGACCTATAACTATAATGTCTCTCTTTTTATTAATTTATTTTTTTATTTAAATTAAACACAGTCTTGTTTTTTCATATTAATCCCAGTCTCTCTACCTCCCACTCTCCCATGTCCACCACCAACCCCCCACCCCATCCCTCTTCTGCTCTGCAGAGAGTGAGGCCTTCCATGAGGGATCATCAAAGTCAGCCACATCATTTGGGGTCAGGCTTGGGCTCTCCCCAGTGTGTCTAGACAGAGGGAGTACCCTCTGTGTGAAATGGGCTCCCAAAGTCCACTCACATACTAGGGATAAATACTGTTCCAATACCAGAGGCCCCATAGACTTTACAGGCCTCCTAACTGACACCCATGTTCATGGGTCCTGATTTGATTCTATGCTGGTTTCCAAGCTGTCAGACTGGGGTCCATGTGCTCCCCCTTGTTCAGGTCATCTGTCTCTTTATTACCTACAAATTAGTGATATGCTATTATGCAGTTACTACATTGGGCTTAAATAAGTGTAACCAAAAAAAAAAAAAAAAAAAAAAGAGGAAAAATACTGAAGTTTGTGGTTCAAATTACCTGAAAGAGAAGTACAGCACACTAACAGCAATTCTCTTTCATCTTCTGAATCCCCATGTTTCCCTTAAATTACAACCAGACTTAAATTGACTTTGTTTAGAAGTATTTGAGAATCAGCATTTTTCAAGACTTCATTTCCAGATAGTAAGCCCATTGCTCTATATAATTTGCTCTATAATCACTAAAATGTCACATGCTACGGATAGACATTGATCAATTACTTACATTGCATGCAATTAAATAGCTGCTAGCTAAGCTAAAGGAGAAAAAGATGGTTGATTAAGAAAATAAGGTGTTTCCTCCATATCAAGTGGCAATTGCTCAACTGCCACCCATTGTCAATTAGCAATGCATCAAATGATTTTAAGGCATGCTCTTCTTTAATGCTCCCAGTATATCCACAGCCATCACAACTGTGTATCTTATCAATATAAGTTATTTACCTAAGATGCTTTAATTCCAGGTAAAATTTTACACCCAGGCATCAAAACCCTTCCAACTTTGTTATGTTCTAAGCTAGAGCTTTATTGATCATTTTTTTTTCTTATATGGGAGATATTATTCTGTAAATATGTTTCTCATACTGGTTAATGAATAAAGCACTGTGGACAATGGGAAAGTAAGATAGGCGGGGCTAGGAGACAAGGAGGAAAGAGAAAGTAGTTAGGACAGTCAGCATGTAGAGCCTGAAGAGAGCCCTCCGCTCTTCAGTGAGATAAGCCTTGTGGAAATACTTAGAAATGGGTTAATCATTAAGATAGAGCTAGCTGGTAAACAATAATAGTAACAGGCCAACAGGATTGTATCAAATACAGAGTCTCTGCGTGTTATTGGGGGCTGGCGTGGCAACGGGACCAGACTGCCGTGGGCAGGCTGGAGGAAAAAATACACGCTACATGGTTCTATGTATCTAACAGGGTTTCTTTAAAATTCAGAGAAAATGGACGTGATCCCTCCTGTAATCAATTAAGCTTTAGTTAAAACCTGACCTAGCAACTAGGAATACACGTGGTCACTTAGTAAATAACACGATAGCTCCATACAGGTTTCTTTTCCAGAGACTGCTCACAGCTCTCATCCAATTTCTTCTTATGTACTCTGCACTATCCTTTCAAGAAACAGCAGAAATGATAGTAGTCAATGCTAGTTGTAAAAGTGTGATACCCTCCCCTGAGAAACCACTTCAGCTTCAAATTCTGAAATGATCTAGTGAGAACTACAGATTCAGGATCTAGCCCAGATTATTGAAGGGGTCCTGTCCAGTGGTCTTCATCTTACCATATTGTTGCTGATTCAGGAGCCTGCTAAGATGAGAGGCCCATTGTTCTCAATGCATCCTTTCCTCCAGGGTAGATTTTTACTGTAAGGAATATATTTAAAGAGTTACAGGATAAAAATTAGGAACTGTGTATCCAGTGATAATGGAAACACAATTTCTCCCTGTGGAGACTTAAATGTCCTGTCAGAGTAATTGAAAAGACATGAGCAATGTTTTTAACAGCTCTCAAAGACTTAACTGAAGACATTGACCTTAAAATCAAAGGTGTTTAATTGATAGGAAAAAATATAGATATTTCACTTTGCTCTAGGCTGCCATTCTTTTAATTCCCAGCCTAAGAGATTTTCTTTCAAATGAACATCTAAGAAGTGAATGTGCTAAATGTTAACAACAGTTCTGAAGCAATTTGTCAGAGCTTCCGTACATGGGCAGACGGAAACTGTCTTAAATGTCCACGTAGTCAATTACCATTGCAACTGTTCTTAATGAATATTAGGTACCTGGCAACTTGGGTGTGTTAGTTCACAAAACTGAATTTTCAGTAAGTATGATAGTGTATTAAAGATTTCTAATTGTTAGTGTAAGTAATTTATTTAACTACTTTTAGTAAAATGTAGCAACACTTTGTAAAGCATTTGTTTCTACATGCGCAAAGGACTTTTTTTATTTTGGCAAAACCAAAGCAAAATGGGCAACTTAGGGACATTAAATTTTTATGTCAAAAATATAGTTCCCAAAGCTGAGAAGAATACAGTGTTTCCAGAATGAGCATGAGGACATGAGTTCAGCTCCCCAGAACTCACAGGTCTCTACAACCATGTGGCAGTACATCCTTAACTGCAGAGTTTGGGAGAACCCAAGGAGAGAACATGAAAGTCATCAGCTGAGGACCCTAGGCAAAATGATGAAAAATGGGTTCAGGTAGAGAGAGATGCTGTTTTAAAAACCAAAGGTGGAAATTAATGACACAAAACTTTAAATTCTGACCTTCACATGCACATGTTTAAATGTGCAGCTAACAAGTACACATACCACATATTCATTCATACTATAACATAACCATGCACGTGTGCATGTACACACACACGCGCGTGCGCGCACGCACACACACACACACACACACACACACACACACACACACACCATATTGGTCTGTAGCCTATTGTACACTTTTGGATGGCTTAAATTTAAACAGATTAAACCGGTTCTGATGCACTACTTGTTTGATCTGCAATAAGTGTATAATGCATTCTAATATGAAAAAAAAATCTTTACCATTCTCGTATTTTGTAGTATTTTCCTAAAGTTTACCACACACTATTCAAGCAGATTATGACATCATAAATAATGGATCTGTGACATTAGGTAGCATATAAACACAAAAACTAAAAAGAAAAAAAATGACATTTTTATCTTAATAACAAATCACTCCAGCTTTAGTCTGGAAAGTGTACATAAAGTGATGTAAGCTCTTATTATACATTCTAATGTCTGTTGTTTATTACACACCAAGTAATCTAAACAAAGATTACTTTTCCATACCAGCATGTAAGTTGGGTCTATTCTTATTCAGAATTTGTTTGGGCATGAAGGAAATATCACAAAGCACCCAGTCTAGACAAAGTACTAAGGAATGCTGAGAAATGGAGAAATAGTCTTCCTGAGGAAAGAGCCACCAAATAGTAATTTTACACCAAGTAATCAGCCCTGAAATCATATTCTTAAATGCCATATAATCAGTATTATATGGACCAAGCAGATTACATAATTTTGAAGATGTATTTATAAAATTATTATTTATTTGTATATGTTTATAGAATTAAGAATTATATATCCTTCTTAGTACCATATGTTATTATGAATTTGAATATACTGGAATATTCTCATATCATAATATTTTAAAGGAAGATTATTGCTTTTTTCTTTTTCTTCTTTCTTATATTTTTTTTTACTCACTCTGATGAAGAGTTTAAACAGGTTCCTCACATGAGTATGGAATCCAGTTATGTAATATAGCATGAACAACTTTCCAATAAATATAATGTGAATTATTATGATTCCTTTTCTCCCAGTGTGGTGATTTGAATGTAATTGCCCCCCATATTCTCATAGGAAGTTGCAATATTAGGAGGTGTGGCCTTGTCAGAGCAGGCTTGGTATTGAGTAGGTACTGAGTAGGAAGTGTCCCACTGCTGGGGGCAGACTTTGAGGTTTCTTTTGCTCAGGATGCCACCCAGTGTCTCCGTCAAATTCCTGTTGCCTGAAAGAGGTAGGACTCTCAGCTACCACCTAGCACCATGTCTGCCTACATGCCACCATGCTCCCCATCATTATGATAATGAACTGAACCTCTGAAACTATGAGTGAGCCCCCTCAATTAAATGCATTTTTATAAAATTTGTGGTATTCATGGTGTCTCATCCCAGAAATAAGATACCAAACTAAAACACCCAATAACCATTTACTGCCAGTAGCAATTTGGAGAGGGATCAGGTCTTATGAGTTCCTCCCTCTCCCCCTTCTCTTGACTTCTTTTAACCTATTTCTTTCCATAAGAAAATGAAGATAATGCCTCTAACTTGAAGAAGGTAGACATGAGGACAGGAAGAAAATCTGTGTAAAGGACCAAAATCAACATCATGCACGTAGTAAAATTCTTTGTGGCAGTAACTGTAGCTGGTAGATTATATAGTATAATTTCAGGTTCATAATAAAAAGTTTTTCTAATTTGGGCACACATGAAGAAGTAACTGATCGAAAATTAAACAAAATGGGAATAAACTCTCATTTGGCAGAGGAAAGTTGTTTTAATCCTGAGAATCAAAGAGAAAGAAGTCAATGCTTAAAATGGTCACTTTGAACTTTTTTCTCTTCTTTTTTCTTATGTGTTTACCAACCTTCCTTACACCAAAGCAGCTCATGTATCATTTCAAAGTTTTATTTCATTGAACTGTCAAAATTCAGATGTTATGAGCAGTTTCCCTCCAGCATGATCCCACAGCTGTGTCAGCCCCAAATATCACACAGAGACACTGTATTAATTATGAAACTGTTGGCCAGTTATTAGTGTTTCTTTTTGACTTGTTCTGTCTTAATAGTAATCCATTTTTATCAGTCAGTTTTCAATTGGTCTTATCTTACCGGACAGAGGGTCTGGACCTCTTCTCTCATGTCCTACATCTTGACTCCTCTCTTCTACAACATAGTGTATATATTCTTGCGTTACTTCAAAGATGATTCAAATTAAGCAGATGAAATGAATTTCATTGAAACTCACTCCAGTGTTGAGCATTTGAAAAACAAAATGATGCTGTCTATCCACAGGACCAGATTTAAAGTTGGAATCCGTCTTCACTTCCTCCATGTATGACACCATTACACCCAACTCCAGAAGGCCTCTGTGCTTTGTCTGTCATCTCCACGGTCATTTATACACATCAGTCTTTGGTCGTGCTGTATCTCCTTGCCTTTGTGCCAATGACTCCTTTATGACTCCACCTCCTTACTTTGCAGGTCCCTTTCTACTTCATGTAGCACCTGGAGGATTCATGGTTCACTGCAGGTTACAGTTACTCACAGACTTCTATTGAAATGTGACAGTTTTGAAGCTTCTTTTACAGGGACATATTTTTTTCTCAGTGCTGAAGACATTCTCTCCTCATATATCTTGTGGAATTTGCCTTACCATTCGTCTCAGAGCTTTTCAGTTAAAGCACTGGGCAGAGTGGGGGAAATGGGGAATAGTTCAACATTAAATATTTTATACTTAGGTATGCATAGTTATCTTTGCCACATTTCAGTATAGTGAAAAGGCCTGCGCCTGTTAGCACTGCCACTCTGTGAAGCTGGCAATTCATCAGCATGATCATTTGAAGTGTTCTTTGGGTATGGCAGGGACAAAACCCCCATCATTATTCATTAAAGTCCCACGTTGCAGTTAGCTGTCGTTAACCAGTCAGCCCTAGATATTTCACTTGCAGACAAAAGAACATATAAAAGGTTGCTTTGGGTAAGCATATAAGTGCTAACAAGATTGGTTATGTGTTAGGAATTCATCCTATTTGCCAGGTATAAATGTTCTAGTCCTAGGTACATGGTAAGATTTTACTTTGATGTTCTTTGCTAGGGTTTTACAATTGCTTTCAGTACCTTCATCGACATAGCCCCTATATAGAGACTCCAGAGCTTTTTCACTGACATGAACACTTTCATGAACAAATGACATAAAATCCATAGGGTTTTTATGGTTGGTTGTGAGTGTGGCATAATGTTATTAATACAATACTGTCAAATTCACTTTGAGTAGTGTTTTAAAAAGGTCTCAAGGTTTTCTTCACATTAATGAATATTTTTAAAGTCTAAGGAATATTACATATGTTGGGAATGGAATTGGAAATTTTCCTGAGATGATTGGTTATATAGGAGCTCCGTGTGGAGAAAGTCTTACTAGTACCAAAGTTAAATTTTATATGAAAAGAAGCCTTGAAATTTTAGTGTGACATATAACTTAGGTATAATCACTAAGTTTCCTATCTGATAAACGTGCTTTGTGTCTTAAAATGTTTACATCCTATTAAGAGAGCCTGTTCCATCAATTGTGGATATATACTCCTGACTTCCAAGTTAATAAGTTGAGTTAAATTTTCATGTTCTGCATCCCAACATGGATGTTTGTCTTGATTTTATAAGTAAATGTAGCATTTGTGCTATCATCACTAGTTTGTTGAATATTTTTAAATTAGCAGTATATCAAGCACTTTGTGATTTATATAACATGTTCATTTTGATACATATACAAAGGAATTACTCATGTATCATTTTAAAAATTGAAACATTATAATGATGACAAATAAGCTTGAAGTAACACAACTGGTAGATAATGGAGCTGAAATGGAACCCCATGCCCATATGGTACTGATGTCATTGCTTGGTAAGGCTCTCATTAATCACCTCTCACCTGTTTAATGAAAACAACTGTCAAGCCTTTATTTTTGCTTTTCTTGGTGATGATTTTGTTGTTTGTTTGTTCACCTTCCTGATTACAGTTGAAATATTGTGTAAGGAATGTAAGTCTGACCTTTTAATTTATTTCATTCAAACTGTATTGGCTCTAAATTAATTCTACTATGGAACTAAGGCTCAGTACAGTGCCACATGCTAAGGGCACATCGTGGTCTTCTACCACTCCTATTTTATTAATTCGTGTTTCTTTATATTATACTACTTTTATATTCCATTAACATAAATGCTTTCCCTTGTATTTCATGTAGCTTCTTGCACATAAAATGCAAAGTAACACTCAGGTACATTCTGGTATCATGTACTCAGGTACATTCCAGTATCAATCAGGAAGATGATGAAAAAAGAAAACTTTTTATGGAGATTTTCACCTTGTTCAAATCTGGGTTAGACATTTCTAGTCTATATTCCCACATACATCCTGCAAACTGACTTTAAGAGCCATCCTCATACATCTAGTGTTGTAGTTATAAAACTAATACAAGCATAAAAGTACCTGCATAAATTTTTATTTCATTAAATGTTCTAAAAGACTATATTAAATAATTTACCAGTGTCTGAGTATAGTCAACTTTGATGTAGTATTTAATAATTTTTACATTTAGATGACATTTAGACAGTCACTTAAATCCTGTATTATAAACTCTTATATCACAGCCTACTGTCTTTTCTCATTTACAAGGAAGTACTTTGTGCAACAAGCCCAAATTAAATATTTATTAATAACATGAATAGAGTTTTAAAATTAGGTGAATGACATTTATGATGTAAATCTTGAAGGAGTAATATGTATTCAAACTTCTAAGATTCAAATAAATCAAATAAAAATAGACTCTGGACAAGGTAATTACTATCCAAAGAGTTTATGAAGGGGTAGAAGGGCACAATGAATACTTCAATACAGGGAAATCATCTCTACTTGTCACAGGATGGACAGTGAAGTAAGAGATCTATATTAGCTAGCATTGAGGAGAAAGAGTCAGAAATTTCTGGGCCAACGAAATTTGGAACGTTTTTGAGGGTCAAGAGCCAAGAAGTCAATGAGGGAGAAACATCAAGCCTGCTGAGTGGTGGTCATAGCCAGGTTGCATCTGGCCGGTACAGACATTAAGAAATCTAAGTCTTCTTGGCAATGGTTCGTTCCAGCATGGATATAGGTGTAAAGAGGTGGCCCTCATCATTTATGCCATGAAGAAGACCTTCAAGGACAACACAAAGTGAGAACAATGAATAAATAAATGAAGCACACAACTATTCTGCTGTATTTTACAGTGGACCAGTTAGGTCCAGATGAACTAATACATATTACTTTCAAAATCAGTTCCTTAAAACTTTCAAGGATATGAATTACAGATATATTATTTCCACAGTAAAAATTTCATAGGCAAAACCTAGAGAACTAACAAGACAATTTTTAATATATATTTAATACACAGTTCATGGAAAGATTGTTCTTTGAGTATGAGTTAAAATGTTTCATTACTGTAGTCTCTGAAATGATTTTAGAATCCAATATACAGAGTAAGTAAATGATTACAGGTAAGGTCAAAATGTCTTTGTTTGCTTAGCTATTTAAAGAATAATAAATTTAAAGGAAAAAGAGTACTTAATGAGAAGAATGAATCATCATTTGATTTTGCTTTAGAATCAGAGTAACTATGAAAGATAATGAATTCCAGTCATTTTAGAAAATTAACCTACATAATCTATTTTGAGGTAACGGACAGAGTGTATGATAAATTATAATAAATGTCAGTTAGGTTTAGCTTTTTTCCCAACATCTCTTTTAATTGTATATAGTTTTATGGAATAATTGTAAAAGAAGAAAAGACAGATGTTGAAGAAATGAGATACTGAGGAAGGAGAACAGCATACACATGACCAGGTATATGATATAATTACATACAAAGAAAAAAGGAAAATAATATTTATTTATAACTACTTATTTTGAATCTTCTAAATTCATCCAAGTCTCTTGGCATTAGGGTGCCACAGAAGAGTATGACAGAAGCATAATATGTCTTATTGCTAGCTATATGTCTTATTGCTGTGACAAAATGCAAAACATAAACAACTTAACAGAGAAAGTTTATTTTGCCTGATAGGTCAAAAGTTCAGTCCATCACTGAGAAGACAGAATGGTGGCAGAAACACAAGGCAGGATGTCATGTTATACCTACACTCAGGAAGTACAAAGAACACTCTTTCTCAGCTCCTTTTATCCTTTTTAATCTGTCTAGGATCCTAGCCCATGAAAAAGATGCCACCCACATTTAGAGTGCATCTAACCTAACCTTCCATCCCTCACAGTCAAACCCCTAAGGATGTTTTCCATGTTGGCTCTAAATACCACTGAGTTGGCAATCAAGATGAATCACACAGAGACTAAGAGGATTTGGGTGAAATCTGAATCAGAGGAGATAAGAGATGGTAGGAGTCAGAGGATATGGAGGACACCAGCAGAACATGCCCCATTGCATCAACTAAGAAGAGGTTATACAGAGTCACATAGACTGAAGTGACAAGCATGGGGACTTGGTGGGTTTGCACCAAGTTCTCTGCGTATCTGCTATGGCTATTATCTGGTTGTTTTGGGGGACTCCTAACAGTGGGAGCAGGAGTATCTCTGACTCTTTTGCCTGCTCTTGGGACTCTTGTCCTCCTATAGGGATACCAATATGAGGACTTTTGCCTTAATTTGTATCTTGTCATGTTTGGTTGTTGTCACTTGGAGGTCTGCTCTATTCTGAATAGGAAGCAGAAGGGGAGTGGATCTTAGGGAGAAGAAGGTGGAAGCAGCTCAGAGAAATGGAAAGAGGTAAAAATGTGGACAGAATGTATTGTGTGAGAGAACAATATACTGTCAATAAGAAAAGAAATAAAAAAAAACTTCAATTGCTCTTTTTCATATTAAAATCTTCAAATTGTTTTAAAAAGGGAGAGGAAGAAGAGGAAGGGGAGGAGGAAGAGGAAGGAGAAGAAGAGTAAGAAATGTACAAAGCAGATGGCCAGAGTGGCTAAATGGGTACAGTGTTTATTTAAAATCAGTGAACTTGTCCTGCAGATGAGAAAAATAAATGCATTGCCCATGTGGTGTTACTAATGTTGGGTATATTTTAGAGGATTACAGCGAGTATTCCTTTCAATAACAAAGTTATAACTATATTAAACCATAAAATATGAGCATCTTTGATGTACACAGAATGCATACATTTACATATATCTGCACATTACATAAAATGAAATTTGGCATGTTATTCAGAGACATGTTCCCTGAGGTAGAGCTCCTGCCATACCTTAGCTCTCTGAGCTATGCCTCTAGAGGGGAAAAAATTAAATCACTTCCCAAAGTGTTTTGCCTGATTTTTCCAGAGGAAGGAAACACAAGACACAACACTGGATTTACCAGCACTTTAAAAAGCAAAAGAAAAACAAAAACAAACAAACAAATAAGAAACAGAAAATCAGCTTGCTTCCAATCCATCATCAGGAAACAAATTCCTCATCTAAGTTATTTATTTGTGTTAGGCAGAGACAGTGGTGAACTAAGACTCTCGTTCTAGTTGCAGAAGGAAATCCTAAATGAATTCAGACTTTTTCCATGGCTTTAAGTGCACCGATCTTCACTAATAAATCCTTTCTCATTATTTGTTTTATTTTTTGAAATTATAATGTAATTACAGCAATTTCCTCTTGCCTTGCTTCCTTCCAAACCCTCCCACATGTCCTTGCTTTTTTCCAAATTTACACCTCTTTTTAAATTAATTGTCGTTATATTCATTTTAACCAGTTCAGTCTGCATAATGTTGGTAGTACGTTTGTTTTAAAGGTTAGCCATTTGGTATTGGATAACCACTTGGTGTATTCTTCCCCAAGCAAGGTTATTTTTCCCACTCTTAGCATTCCTTAGTTGCTGATAATATTTTATGTAGAGTTGAGGCTTTGTAATAATTCTCCCATCCACTTTGACATGCCTATTGTTATTGTCCTTGTTCAACTAATGTTTCTACAGTCATATTCATGAGGTGTTATGGGTATAGCTTCTGAATTAGAAGACACTGTCTCACAGCAAACTCCCTGAACCTCTGGCTTTTAAAACTTTCCCACCTGTTCTTTCAAATGTTCCTTGAGTCTAAAGAGATGGGGATGTTTTATAGAAGTATCCATCAGAACCAGACCTAAAAATTCTGAATTTTTGGTTGTGGTTTTCTCCATTTGTTGTAAAAAGTTTCTTTGATAAAGGGTAAGAACTTTGGTTATCTGTAGACATACTGAGAAAAACATTTAGGATATGGTTATAAGATTATTTTGTTTTAGCAAAGTGATAATTATGAGTTCACTTCTAATATGTATTACTTCAATAGTCCTGGAAGTTGAGTAGGTTTCCAATACCAGGAATAGCTTCCAACATATTGAGCAGGTCTTAAGTTCAAGTAGAGATTGTTGGTTGACACCAAAGTATGCATACCACTACTGCATCTTTAGGACTAACATGGCATGCTGGTAATTGTTTAGGTTCATAAGTGCCATAGTTGGTATAATGCCTTTTAAGTACATGTTCCTGTTTCCCGAATGAAAAAAAAAATTTACCATCACACAGAGACAGTTCTTCCACAGTGAAAAATAAAGATGCTTATTTGTAGCTTGTAGACTCTGGTGACTGAAAAGTTAGGTGTGTGTGTGTGTGTGTGTGTGTGTGTGTGTGTGTGTGTGTGTGTTGGGGGTGTTGTTATTTTGGTGGTGCTACTTTTCTCAGGAAAAAAAGAATGGCGGTGTCAACTATGAAAATTATTTCATTAAATTTTCTGAGCTCACGTGGAACAGTTCAATGACAGTATATAATTCGAGCTCACCTCATCTGAGGCACCAATAATTTATTGCTGAATATTTTTTATAATTATTCTTTTGGGGGCTATTTTTTGCTGCTATTGTTGTATATGTATTTGTTAGACCTGGCCAGTAAATACAATCTTGTAACTGTGTCAGAAGATAGAAACAAAAAGAGGGAGACAAAGAGAATGTATTTCTATTGTTCCTTTGTGGTTGTGCTTAATACCAGACCTTCTTTAGATAGAGAGAGCATTTTAATTTCTGTTTATGGCTGTCTATTTGGAGGAAACATTAAAACTGTAATAATTTCTCATCACTATCCCCTTTCAGTAAATATTTTTATAATATTAAAATTAATCCCAATACTTACTCAGGGTTTGAAGTTAACCTGGGTCATATAGAGAGTCCTAGGAAATACTGTTATATGTAGAAAGATCATTTCTCAGAGAAAAACAAGAATTTAGAAATGATGATATGCTCAATCTGAAATGTCCTGAAGAAAATAATCTATTATAAGCTTGAAAACTGAATTTTACACACTGCATTGGATTAAAGCATAACATTCCAAATGCCACAATTAATACAATTAATATCATATCTGCCTATTTTGTTTTGTAAGAAACAATGTTTCATAGAAACATTCAATAACCTGTCCACATTAGGAGAGATAAGCAGCTTGATTATGTTTATTCTTACGAGTTTAGCCATCTTCCCTTTTCTTCTCTTTCAGTTTATTTTACAGTGATTTTATGTGTATGATTCTTTATTCCTGGTATCTGTGAGAACTGACAGAGGGCATGAGATCTCCTAGAACTGTAATTGTGGATATTTGTGAGCTCTGGATGCTGAAAAGTAAATCCAAGTCCTCTGGGAGAGTGGAGTGCTCTTATCTGCTGATCTATCTCTCCAACCCGCAAAGCACATTTCTTAATTTAATATTCTGAACCTGTGTCCTGATGCTGTATTCATAGAAAGTATAAAGAAATCTCTGCTTCTCTACACTAAATTCTCTCTTTCTCTCTCAGGATATCCAATAATTCTGTGATCTTATGCAGGAAAAGCCATGTACTCTCTAGAATTGTCCTACCAGGATATTGAAAACTCAGATGATTCAGCTTTGACTTCAACTGCCATTATTTTGTTGTTGTTTTTCTGTCTGAGTAATAATGAGTTTGACACTAGTCTCTTGTGTCCTATTGCAAATTGCATCCTTCTGTGAAGAGGCCGGTAACATGAAACATGAAAATTAAAGACCCAGAGACTGATACTAGGGCTCAAGCTTCAATCTAAAGAAAGCAAAGAAGCTGGGCACTAGCTCTCACCTCCCCCTCAAACAAACAGGCGATCTTGGCTCTACAAAACCTTAGACTGAAGCCCTTATTCAGCATGGCTGGGGAATCCCAAGACTTGTACATAAATCTGAATAAACATCTTCCTCCCTAAATTGTTTATGGTCATGGTAATATAATATACAGCAGTAGAAGTCCAAAGGAAAACATCCATGTGAGATTATGCCTGGTAGCTATGGTGTGAGAGCTAAGTTTATGAAATCTCAATATAGCTTTGTAAGCAGGACAATTCCAATAGTACTAAACATCCCAGCATAAATAGGAAAACCTCACTGATCCTCACCCCTAAAGGGAAAGCTATAAATAAATAACAATTTATAAGAGCATAAGATTTGGTCTTCCCAGGAAGGTGACTCCTGGTTGTTTATCCAATACCAAATAGTCAGCACTAGAAATACATAAGTATAGCTAACACTGAACATGCTCAGAAAGCGACATTTGTATATTTATAGGAATACATAACAACAATGGTTGTTGAAGAGAAAGCCATGAACTTGGGGAAGCCAGAGGCAAGTGTGAAAGGAACAGGAGAGAGGATAGGGAGGGGAAATGATGAAACTATAGTTTAATAAAATTTAAAAATTAATTTCAAAAAGAAAAAATTCCCTTACCAAATAAAATTGAAGCAATTATCTTAGGAAAGGAATAGGTGTTAAATGAGGAGAGAATATTCTAGGTGCAGAATGTAAAGGGGTTTTGATTACAAGGGTTTGGCATTTTTTAGGATAGTTAGGTTAGGAGATGGTTCTGTGAAAGAGAACATTGAGATAGTGTAGAGGGAACACATTATCCACTCTCCTTCTATTTATCAGAGCTGTTGTTTTAAGCAAAACAAGACTCCCAGCAGATGTCCAGGCATCGGATGCCTCCCATTGCTGCTATGTCTTGCTTTTGTGACAGTTTCATGTCTGTACTGGGGCAGCATCTGCTGGGCTGAGTGAACCCTCATCTATTTCCATAGCAACATCAATCATGGCTTTCTTCCCTTTTTTCCTCACTCAAAACTTCTCAACTGTGATCTATCCTTAAAATATGGGTTATGAAAAAGACCTCTCAGGTATCACTGAGATGTGCCCAACCAATTTTGCTCCATTTAAATTTCAAGAAAGAAGTTAATGCCACAAAGCCTTTTAATTATAAAAAATTCATAATATATTTGAAATAGCATTAATTTATTCTAAAATACTTTTAATGCTACAGACTATTGTCAATTTTATATACTAAGCTTTTGGAATACACTATATATCATATATATTATATATCATATAACCATATATATGTATCATATAATACAAACACATTATGGAGATTTAGATATGATATTCTGTCATCTTTCTGGTATTTATAACCTTCAAAAGTTTTAAAACTTACAACAATTCTGGCATTTTTATGGACACAGTGAGATAATGGGCTGGTTATGCAACAGATAACAATAAAATCAGAGAGTACTTTCTTATCATCAAACAGTCCCAAAGCTGTAAACTTTTCTAGTTATTCCAAACCATGGCATAAATCTTCTGGAACTAATATTTTGTCTTCTCTGTTAATAAAATCTGGATATCCTTCTCATTCTTTCACTGTGCTGTGTCCCTTTTCTAACTTCTCCCATCCCACCATTCCCTGACTTTCCCAGCTCTAATAACTCTTCAGTTTTGTCCTTCCACAGTTTTAACAGCTTAGTTTCTACACATAACTGAGAAAATGCAGCATGGTTTTTTTTTTGTTGTTGTTGTTTTCTGTCTATCCTGTTAGCATATAATAAAGAAGGATTTATTCATGAGGAACAATTTCCAGTAGTTACCAATATGGTAATCTGAATCATCCAACAAACTGATTTATTCTGCTTACATCTTTGAATCGCCAAGCATGTTCTCTTCACACTACTAACGTTAATGACTAGATTCAGGGGACAAACAGACACAGCATATTCCTGAGAAGCTTGATCACACTCAGAGAGTGGATGATAGAATTACATGCATGGTGGGGCCCATTAATGACAATGCCCAGTCATTGGCACCTAGGAAGTCATCATTGCTAGATTCAACGTGCTTGCGCTTGCAGAAGCTCTACTTCTCCAATATCCCTTTGCATTTGTAATGCTAGGCAACTTTGTAATAAATTTCTTTGGCATGTAAGTAAGCAAAGATGAATTGCTTACTATCTCACATATTCAAGAACCTTAATGATCTCATAAACATACTAGTGCTACACCAACAAATAATTCAGGCACAGAGACAAAAAAATATTTACACTAAGCTGGATAATTTTTGAAAGTCTCTATTGTGAGCAAAGTCATATCTGGATCTAAAGTATAGGTTGATTAATAAAACTCTATCCTGTCTTGTAAAAAACATACATATTTAATCATTCTAAAAATGAATAATCATTCTAGAAGTGAGCTTCAGGTTAGATTATGTATACTAGTGTCACTTTTTTCTCAAGTGCATCACAGAATGATTTCATTGCTTGCATCATGTTTAGCATTAATGAAAATTGTTTATGCACTGCACTTTTGTATCAGTGTCTCCTTTTTGCAATTTTTGAGACAAAAATGAAAATCTTACATTTATTCTAAGTCACTCTATAAAATAATAGAAAGGTGGTTGAACAAGGCAATTATAAGATTTAGTTTTCTCTCTGAGAACCTCAAAGTACTTATCTGCTGTTATTCAATTGATTTTATAAGATCCCCGTGAGAGTTGTGCAAAACAGCTATTTTATAACAAGAGGAATTATTGCAGAATCACCACATACTGTGATAACTATAAGGACAGGATTATGAGTCACAGCCTCTGTGCTTATGAAATGTTCTTATCCCATTAAGACACCCTGGTCTGACCTACTGTTTAGACAGCTGCCTCTTCAATGGGCTTCTGATATAGAGGTGCTCTAAGTGGCTCAACATTTTATGAACCTCCTTTCTTGAAAGAAAAAAGGAAAAACAATTCAATGTCAATTAGTTCCATTCATGGATCAACCCCTGTCTTCACAATTCTCTCTGAGAGTATTAGAATCACTGTCCAAAAGTCCAGGCACAATGATCAGGTTAACATGTTTCAGAATTTACCAACAAGGGTTTAATCCTTCTATCAAAAACCTTGGATTATTTTCAGACTGTCTTCCAACACATTTGATCTTGAGTCTCTATATTTATCATGAATCCTCTTCTGACAAACAGCTTTATTCACTGTGAGATAACTTGTTTGTGATTTGTAGCTGTTATTCATTTGCCTCTTATTTACTTTGACGTCATTCTTTTCTCCTTGCATACCATCATCTCCAGAAACTCAAGCACCAAATCAATGTTCTATGAAACTTCAAACCTGGTTACCGTTCTCACTTTTAAATTTAAGTTACATTTTTATGTATTTTTTGGTACATTAGTACTTTTTAATGCACTGGTTCCTCTTCCTTTGAATTTTTATTCAACCCTTATTTTGCCAATTTCTATTGTTCTATCTCTTTTTATCTTAGACATTAAAAATTTCAAAGGAACAGAACATTGACTTATCCTGTCAAATCACAACTAGCATAGGCTGTTTGTTTATTTATGTGTTCTTTGTTGCAGTGTGTAGAATCAATCCTAAGGACTCACACATTGCTAACCATGTACTCTACCACTTGTCTGATAGATAGCTAATGCCAGCACAGTGCATTTACTATGCATGAATTAAATAGACAATGAGGAAATGTTGACTTACCAGCTATCTTAACTGAATTGAGACTAATCTAATGCTTAGAAAACTATCATTTTAAAACAATTGATTCATGTATATTATGACCATAAAATGAGAAAATTATAAATGTTTATATTTTAAATAAAAAATACTCAAAAAGTTGTTTTCATAATTTTTAAAATGTGTGATGCTTTTAAATCATAGCTTATTTATACATATTGAAGATTAAATACTCCAAACACTAAAGCATTCTTTGCATTACTAATAATCACAACTACTATCTCGAGTCTAAAATATTATACCTAATATTTGTCATATGGACATTTTACCTTGATGTTTATTTAGTCACAAAATCAAGGGCCACTCAAAACAACTTGAAAATTGTATTCTCTACTTGCTGGGTGGCCCTACCCACAATTCTTCTTATTACTGTAACTATAATGTAAGGTAATAGCGGATCTTGTTTATGATTGTAAACTTTGTTTGCTACTGTTTGCTTTACACTGCCCTAGACCGCATCATTTTGCTGATCTTTTTCTACATTGCTCACAAATTTATTTATCTAAAAGCCAGCATTTAATAAAACCAATTTCTCCTCTGTTATTGTCATCAGTGTACTGTACTAGCTACTGTTAGTGAATCCACAATAAATATCAGAATATTTAAGAAATGGTAAAATGTGAGTCATTGCATCAGGCTGTTTCAGTCTAGCATTTTATCTTAGAGAAGCAATCAGAATTATGCAATGACATTCTTGTATAAAGATTTCAGTTGTAGAATGATTTTAAAGTCAAAATATTCTGAACCTAAACAAGGTAAATACAGTTTATGTACCAACAGTTACATATTAACAGTAAAGAATATTTTAAAAGAATGTCTTATTGCAAGCACAAATGGGAGCAACATAAGTTATATGGAATGTTTTATGTATTCATTTATTCAAGAATATTTATTAGCACATGTAATTTGTCACACATAATTCAAGGCATGGTTTAACCTGATGTAAACAAAGATGATACCCTTGCAAGGTATATGTTTTCATGGTTAAAACAGATAATGGAATGACAAGCAAATAAGTATGAAATATTAGCTATTAATGGAAAAAATAAAGAGGTGTCTGATTCAGGCTATATTCAGGATGACCAGAGACAATAGAATCAGTCAATTGAATACATGGGGAAATGCACTTTAATGAAGATTAAGCAAATATTAAAGGCCAGAAATTTAAAATTGCTTAGCACTAAAAGTAGTTGGCATTTAAAACGAACAAATGAATGAAAGCACGAATTATTTAATTCCATAAACCATGATCTTGGTCTTGCACATGTTTTATTTATTTGCTCTGTAGAGTTATATTCTACTTTATAACCGAGTTCTGATCACTAACCAGGTAAAATATTAAGAACTCATAAGAAAAAAATCTGTTATTATGCCTCCATTTCTACCTGGCAACCAAGAATCAAGAAGCTACACTATGTTCTGAAGTCAAACATGCCAGGACTTAAACACAGCTGTTAGGGCATTCTACAACCAAACTCTTTCAACTGTGTCTTCCTGACTTTAAAAAAACTTTAAAAGACTTATGACAATGAACATACTTCTGTAGGAGTAGGAGAGATTAACATTAACAGGAGACCGTAGGGAGAGGTGCCACGAACAGGTAAGTAATAATAAAGGCTCTGTACATGTGTTCCCCTACCAGTTGTACCCACTGCTGATGGATTAGCTCTAGGAACTCAAGGTCAGATCAAGCATGTTTAAACAGCAGATCACCTTTCTTTCTTCAAAGGGAACAAGGCTAAAATAGATGATGAAAAAGTTTTAAACCTCCAGCTCTCAAGGAAAGACCTGGCCTAGGCTCAATCACCCCATGCAGATCCCGTCTGCTTCAGGGAGTGTCTTTGGCTGTGTGTGTGTGTGTTTCCTCATCCTAGTAAAAAGCCTTTCTTTGTGGGCTTATTTTATTTACTTCTGTTTTCTGTGCTTGAGAATTTTCCAAGTGTGAGATTTTTCTTTAACAGGATGAGAAAATGATATAGGTGAGTACACCCAGATAGTAACACTTCTATTACAAAGAAAACAGAAGTATGACAGACACACACTCCAAAGACAAAATGGAACTTTAAATGTGTTTTATATATGTGTATATAAACATATCTGTAAACTTAGGTTAGAGTTTAACATAAATAACTAATACCTGCTAAATTTAACAAAGGACTATAACATCAGATTTTATTTTAATTAAAATAACTACAATTTATGTTGTAGGAAATCCCAATAGTAGTTGCTATTTACATTTAAGTAGAATATTCTTCAAAGGAAAATTATTTTAATTTTCATGTAACTTATTTGATTTTATCAAAGTTTAAAACAATATTTCCAAAGTCTACTTTTAGTTCCAAAATTTACCTGAAATTTCTCATTATGGAATTGCTATTCCATTTAATGCTAACTAGTCTACCTGAAAATTGTCTAGTTCTCTCTGGCTCTATCACAGGGTACTAAACTTGTTTGCTCTGCTGCTAAAATATTTCCCTCTGACTGCATACCCACCTCAGAATCTGCCACAGTAAGAAGCCTTAATACCAAACGTGTTCTGGAGTCTCATCAGACTCTCAGGTGGTGTAGGAGGCTCACCTGATCCCTATTAAATGCCAGATGTTTCTTAGTTTCTTAGACAGTTTCTTAGTGGATGCTGATAGCTCACCTGATTATCACCTGGTAGACCACAATGCCAGGCAGAGCTGAGTCTAAAGCTACCATTTGTGGCATCGACCATCTATCGAATCCTCCCCTACTCTTGGATCAAGTTCTACATTTTGCACTAAAATGATCCATTTTACTCAACAAAGTTTTACTTTGGAATCATTCTGCTAGAAAAAAAAGAAACATTTTCAGTTAGAAATTGATAAAATAAAAAAGACCGTTTCTGACCCCAGCACTCTCAATTCACAAATACTAAATGAAAAGAATCCCAATATATGCCACATAGAGTTCTGTAAAAACACATCTTCTTAAATGAAGAAAAAAATTTAGTACTTGCCTCACAGTCAATAAAATGACATTCTAGTAATTATCAGGACACTTTCAGAGATTTAGCCTCATTTGGATTATTCATGAAGTTTCTAATCACTTTTGTTAAAAGGATGTAAGTCAAAATTTTGAAGAAATTAAGATTTAGTTACTAAGAATTTAGTCATGATAATATTTATTTTTTGAACATTTTCTGTTCTTTTGCATATATGTTCAAACATCAGCAAGAGTTTGTATTCTCATTAAAATATTTGACATCATAAATTATGACACTAAGTACTCACAAAGTTATGATTGCCATTAGAAAGATGCCTTCTTTTGATCTGAAATCAAGAAGTTTTGTTTCTAATGTTACTATGTGCCCCGCACCATTCTCTATGAACTTTCTCGGTTGTCATTTCACCTTGCAACACCCTGGTGAGCATGAGCTTTCCCTTGTGTTTTAGAACTTAGCCACTCTGATAGACTGTCGTAGAGTTTCTGTTCCTGTGAAGAGTCACCATGACATCACAGCAACACTTACAAGGAAAATATTTAATTGTTGTGGCTCAATTACAATTTCAGAGGTTCAGTCCATGATCATCATGGAGGGGACCATGGCAGCATATCTACAATAAACATTCTCCTTAACCTACAACTAGGCTTCTCATGTCCTCATTTTTTATTTATTTATTTATTTATTTATTTATTTATTTATTTATTTATTTATTTATTTATTTATTTCAGCGCTAGTCTCAAACTCTGGACAAAAGGACAAATGGCTAATTTAACATACCAAAGGAGATGCTTGCAGCCAGGTTCTCAACAACTACCTGTTACAGAATTACCCGGGCAGGGTATACTCAGCCTCTACCCTAAATTCTCCAGCCCAGGACTGGGCTTCCCTTCCCCACAGCTTCTCTGATGCCTGTACAGCAGAAGATAGTTTGGCTATGTTGCTCCTAGTCTCTTGGTTTCTTGGATCTAGGTTGGCTCCCTTCCTGGATCTTCTCCTCTACCATACTTCTAGCAGTCATGTCCTTTTCTTTTTATATTCAATTATAACTGGCTAGTGGTTGAATCTCAGTTAAATTAGAGAAAGATATCTATAAATGTTATACACAAATGCCACACCAGAAGACCAATGCAGCTCAATGCATGAATTAGACCTTGGCTTGGAGCAGGCTCCTGGGGGATTGACAGTCTGCCTGTGATAGCCATGCTGTGGGCATTCTCTGAATCACTGACATCAGGGAAAGGCGATTCTCAGAGGATTCTCAAGTGTCCCTTCCACAGCTCTCTGTGGAGGTTATTTTGGGGGTGTATTTAGGAATTGATTTCAGTCCTTAAAGGTGTTTTTGGACTGAGAAGAACCTTTCCTAACACGTAAGTATTCCTAGTTTACGTCTGCCTGCACTTTTTCTTTCTGTATTAACACTTGATATATCCTTCAACTTTTTTTTCACATCCAGCAGCTAAAATGAAATCTCTTTCACCCTGAAGGGAAGAAAATCTTCCAAACATAACAGGTTTTCTTTCTCAATCTTCTAATATTTAGAGTTTCGGGTTGGGTATATATATCTTTACGGCTCTGTATAACTTCAGTTATCCATGTGAGAGTGGCGACGCCCACCTCTCCTAGAACATATGGCTTGCTGATTTCCTTGCACCTGCCGCAACCCCCAGTGAGGACACAGAAGTGGGCTGAGTCCTCCACTCTGTCACCTTGGCACTCTGCTTGCTTTAGTTGAAGAACAAGGACAGAAGCAGGGTTTGGAGAGATGGTTCAGTGGTTAAGGGCACTGCTTTCTCTTCCAAAACACGTCCTACCCCTCATGTGGAAGCTCACCAGCATGGCAGTTTTCGCAACAGGAGAAGCAATGGCCGCTTCCAGGCTCCACCTGCACCAGGTGCAAGTGGTCCATAGATACACACACACACACACACACACACACACACACACACACACACACACACACACACACACACCACTTTTTAATTAAACATTATTTGATTTTTATTTTCCAGCTATGGTTCTTTACCTTGGTTTAGAAATTAAGCCTTAATACTTCCTTTTTCAGGATTACGCATAATCTCTATTGTTTTTCACTGTATTTTGCTGCACCCGAGCCACCATTACTCATGCTAGAGCTAGCATATTCAGCATATTCAGCCCCTTTTCCCCTTTCAAATTTTATATCACTGTGTCTCTATGGGCTTCTGAAGTCTCTGTTTCTAAGCATTCTGGAAACCTCTGGGGGAAAATATGTTGCCTAGCACTGAAGTATCTTAGTTACTGCCCACTCTTGTACCATCTTACCATGAAAAGCCTATTTCTCAGGGTTGTCGGTTTTTGAACAACTATTTTTCTCAGTCCCAAAGCTGTTTAACAGGGTTGAGTGTTTCTAAATATTACTGACTTGTATATCTTAGTGTGTTTGGATTGCTATCACAAAATATCATCAGCCCAGTAGCTTACAACAACAAACATTTGCTTCTTTCAATAGGAAGGGTTGTGGAGTAAAAGATCAAAGGCATGTGCATATATTTTGCCTGAGAGGGACCGGTTTCTTTGTTCATATATTTGGCTTTCTCACTATGCTTATATAGCTTGAGGAGCTGAGAAGCTTTCTGGAACACTAATCTCATTTACAAGAACCTTGACCTCCTGACATGTGTATAACTTTGCAAAGGGCTCAAACTCTTCACATCAAATAACTAGTGACTGGTATTAGGCATTTGTAGAATGGTGATGTTCTGTATCCAAGCTCATAGATGATTAAAGTGAAAAATATCTGTCAATCTCTTTTAGTTTAATACTTTGCAAAATTATTATATTCTTGCATTCTAAACTCTCACTTCCATATTTAATGATATAGACCACTTTCTTACATTATTTCATAATTAATTCAATTATAAAATGCTTCTGCTGTATATTAAATTTAAAATATATATTCAATTACAAAATAATTCAATTATATATTATTGAAATATTCTAAAAATTCAGTGTGCTATGAAGTGTTTGGGGCTTTGCTTACCTCAGATGCTGTTTTTTTACTAGGTCTGGGACACAATCTACAATGCATCTTAACTTTTCCAGTGGGGTTGACCTTGATTAGTGACCTCAACTTCATTCTTTCTTTCTTTTTATTTTTTGGAAGTGCCTCGGGAAGGCAACAATATACTCTTAGGAAATAGGAGCAAGAAACGGGAGCTGGGACCATTATTCTAATCTCCTAACCTCTCTTAATAACTGGAAGACTCTTCCAAGGAAATTTTTACTTCTATACTTCTGTTTGATCTGCCCCGACTGCTGTAGTTAAGTGACATTAGGAGGCACTTTTCTGTTCTTCCTTATCCTAATCTATTGATCATATCTAGCAGCATGTATTCCTATGACTTCACTTTCCTGACTAGTAACTGTTTGGTCCAGAATAAAGTTTCAGCATCAATATTTCTTTTTTTTTTTTTTTAACTTCTTTCAAAGTTAAGAACAGTTTTTCAAATCACAGATATTCAATTCTTGACATAGAGAGACATATAATTAATACACACTGAAAAGTGTAATATAAATGAGCCTTGTGAATGTGGATTTTACATATGCAAACTATGAAAATATTAGTGTAAATATTAACAATTGTACTGAAACTTGAGAATATATAACTCATCACTTTGATGTGAAAGGTACCAAAAGTAAGAGAAAGTACATTTTGCATTTTAAACTACTCTGTAAAGGTTGGATACATCAATTCAAGAAAAGTTAACACAGTGAGATAAAGCATTTGAAAGGCAGGGCATGAGAACATTTGGAGGAAGAATGTCAAAATATTCAGTGGGAAAACAGTCTTCAACAAGTAGCACTAGGGCAAGTGGGTATCAACATGCCAAAGAATGGAAGTGGCTGTTATGTAACTCAGAATAAATCATATGTCTCTGTGTACCAGCAGAAACAGAATTATACAACTTTCTGGCCTTGGATAAATATGTGGTTTCTTAGATATGACTCCAAAAGCAAAATATGGAAAAAGTTGGAGGACAAAACTATAAAGGAATTATATATGAGCAAATTTTTTAATTTATGCTTCATAGAACATAATCACAATGGTGACTAGAAAATCAAAGAATAGGCACATCTTTCTGAAAATAATCATAGCTACTAAAATTTTAGTGTTTGGTATTTACTATGAACTCTTATCAATGAACAATATATATTAAATCAACTGAAAAATGCCCAAAGTTTTGAGTAATCATTTTATCTATCAATATAAATATATATGTATACATAAACTCATGAGAGTTTTTCACATGAAGAAATTGTCAATGATAATATATTGATGACGCTTGTATAATATCATAAAATATTCTAAAGTGAATATAATACATTCACTAAATAGAAAACTGAAAATAATAAATTTAATGATTGTAAACAACAGATGGATAATAATAAAAAATAATATAATGACATTGTGAAGTCACAGTGGGGAAGCTTGATGAGATTTCAGAGGTCTAGGAAAATTTTCACACATGTAAGCCAATACCATGCTGTATCAAGAATGGTAAACTGCTGAGGAGGTGTATTCAACTTTATTGCTGTGAAAAAACACCTGAATTAAGAAATTAAATAATTAAACGAATGCTCACAGTTTCAGATGTTTTCAGGTACTCTGCTGTGTGGTTCTGTTGATGCTGAGTCCTGTTGAGAGAGAAATAAGATTGTGTGAAGGCGGTGGAAAGGACTACTTCATTTATGATAGTCCAGCTTTCAAAGAAAGACTTTCCGCCTTCCGTTTTGCCTACTTCTCCCAGATAGACACTACTTCTGTGAAATAATCATTTTTGTACACTGTAAATATATATTGCTCTCATTGTTAATAAAAAGCTAACTGGCCAATAGCTGGGCAGGAAGAGATTGGGCAAGACGGCCTGAGACAAAAGTGAATGCTGGAATAAAGAAATGTGGAGTCAGAAGATGATACCAGACAGCTTCGGAGAAAAAGCAGAGCATATAGAAATTAAGGAAACAAACCACAAGCCATGTGGCAAAGCATAGATACATAGTATGGCTTAATTTAAGTGTTAGAGATAGCTATCAACAAGCCTGGGCTATCAGCCCAGCATTTATAATTAATATAAGTCTCTATGTGGTAACTTGGAAGCAGTTCTTGGGACAGGAAAGATCTGCCTCCCTTTTTGACACTTATTCTACTATTATATTTTGAGAATTTCATATGTGAGTGCTTATTCAAGCCATTTCTGCCCCAAACTATTCCCTCCAATATCTTCCAGGCCATTTCCAAAACCTCCGAACTTGATGAGCATTTCTTCTTTAATTACTATTGTGGATGTCTTCTGCTCATTCCATTTAGTGTTTCTATTATGTGTATGTGTTTAGAGATGATCAATTGGGGAAAGCTACAGACAATTAATGGCTTCTAAGTGGAGATTTCCAGGGATATCCAACTTAGAGGCTGTATAATCCCAAATGGGACACACCTTGTAAAGTATTTGATACCTCCTCAAACAGCATTACCTGTACAAAAGCAAGCCCTCAGTATGCGAAAAGATGGGATATATTTGTATCTAAACTACCAGAGGTATGATAATATTGAGCAACACACTGCATGAAGGGTAGGGTTGATGAAAGAAGGGAGGGCACACAATTATTGACAGACCATATTTCTTCCAGACTCTGACAGGATATAAGAATTGCTAAGCAAGTGAGACAATTCATTAGAACTTTAAAAGGATAGAACAGTCTTGCAGAACAGTACTGTGAAAATTCACATCTGAGATTATTATGGCTTTAAGGGGAAATGACATCAATACTGAAGAGAATACTGAAAGTGTTTTAAACGAAAGAGTCAAATGAATACTAATTGCTGGAGAAAATTCTTAGTATTTAGTTCAGGTAAGAAATGTATTCATGCTATTTTCAGTCTTAGGAATTAGACATGACTTCCTAAAGATTCTTTTAAAGTTCTCTATATATATAACATAATTATAAAAAATAACTTTATATACATTCTTTCTTCTACCTTTTAAAATTCAACAAATCAAAAAAGTGCCTGAATTTCTGTTATAAATGTTTAAAATGTCATTAAAAAATCATGTTACAAATGACATCATCTCTTTTTTACCAATTAATAATATTGTATTTATAACTACCTCAGGAAGTTCATTTCATTGAGCACTTGGTAAATTATTGGTTGTTATAAATAATATAGCAATAAAATATGAATCCAACTATCTCTTTGTTATACAAACTCAATTTCTTTTAAACATATACCCGATAATAGGATAATCAAACTAAGTAAAGAGGCAAGTATTTCATGGTTTTATTCATTGTTCATGTTGAACTAAAAAACATTAAGCACATAGATATGGAAATACAATTATGGTTAAGGTAGATGGGGAATATGTCAATATGCAATTAAAAGAAGAGTAATAATCTCCAGTGATCTATGTCAAAGCAAAAAATACATATGTATGTGTGTGTGGTATGAGAGATAAAGGTATATTCATATATATAAATATACATATATATATATATTCAAAATGTAAATATGGTGGACATCATGTATTTCATGACAAAAAATAATAATTATTATGTGAGACAGTTTATTAGTAGCGTTTGGGAGATTTATTCCCCAAGTTCATTCCACAAGTTCATATTTTACAGTACATTATGTTGCAAATGATATAAAAACATAATTATCTGTTAATTTTTATAAATATTTCAAAATGTAAAATGAACACAAATATATTTACACATGCATGCATACGAAGACTTGAGATATGGGTCAATGGATTGTGGATTCTTTTATTATGTATGTTTAGTTTAAATATAACTACATATTTCCCCATCCTTCTTCCTTGAACCCTTTGATTGATCTATCCTGAACTCATGGTGTCTTTTCTTTCTTATTGTTAAGTGTGTGTGTGTATGTGTGTGTTAATATATAAGCCTACTCAGACCTCAGACTGTATAATGTTATCTATCTATATGTACATGATTTCAGGGCTAACCATTTGATAACAACTAAGGGTCACATCACCATGAAGACTATTTCCGGAGTGGAAAAACCCACCTTTAAAATGGGTCACACCTCTGGTGACAGCCTGTATAAGGGGCATGGAAGAAAGGATTCCCTTGCTCTTTGCCTGTTTGGTCTAGACCTTGCTGGCAAGGCCATCCTTTACTGGCATTAGAGCCTACTTCTTCATATTTCTGGAATGTACTGAAGACCAGCTGAGACACTCAGTTTTGTGATCTCAACAACTTTACTGAATTCATGGGCTTTTCATTGTTAAAGAACCATTGTTGGGCTATCTGGACTATAGCCTGCAAGTCACTATGACAAATAAACCACACCACACACACACACACACACACACAGAGAGAGAGAGAGAGAGAGAGAGAGAGAGAGAGAGAGAGAGAGAGAGAGAGAGAGAGAGAGAGAGAGAGAGAGAGAGAGAGAGAGAGAGAGAGAGAGAGAGAGAGAGAGAGAGAGAGAGAGAGAACTAAGCAAAGAAAATACAAAATGTACAGTTAAAGAAAAAAAGTGTAGTTTGGTTTCTTTGTACTTTCTAGATGTCTGCCACTCAGCTCCCAAATAAATACAATGAGACTTACTTTTAGTTATGAATACTGAGTCTTAGTTTGACTTATTTCTAGCCAGCTTTTCATAACTTAAAGTAAGCCAGATAGCCTTTACCTCTGGGTTTCACCTTTTGCTATTCTATATTCCTTTCTTTACTTCTTACTCCATGACTGGCTGTGTGGCTGATCCCTGGAATCTTCTCTCCTCCTTTTTTCATTCCTCCCTCTTCTATTTATTCTCCATTTTATTCTCTCTGCCTGGCAGCCCAACAAATCCCTTTCCTATTGGCCATCTATCTCTTTATTAGACTGATCCTGTGTTTCAGACAGACACAGTAACACTGCTTCAAAGAGTTAAACAACTGCAACATAAAAAAATGCAACATATCTTTGCATAATTAACACATATTCCATAGCAATGACAAATCTAGCATATCCTCAACAAATATTCCACAACAAAAAGTGACACCAGGAAGAGCAATGAAGCTAAATCCTGTGTTCAAGGAGATAAACAGATTTAAGAAAAGCAGGATGCTAAATGGAATAAAGGGAGTGGTGACTTTAGGGCAATATCTCTTCTAGCTAGTCTTATAACTTGTGGAAAGGAATTGAAACAGAGTCCACTGTGATGGTACATGCTTTTAATCCTAACGCTGAGAAGGCAGAGGCTGGCAGATCTCTAACTTCAAGTCTTCCCTGATCTACAGAGAGTTCCAGGGCAGCCAATCTCGGCAGCTAAGGGAATTATCAAAAAAATAAAGCTGGTGATGCTATAATTGAATGAGGTGGCCATGTTCCAGCCCCAGCAAGTAGCATAAATTGGCACCTTCAATCATGTGGTTCTGGCTTTAGACTTAAGGATAGAAATAAGGGAATAAGGAATCACACTTGATGACTAAGGAAAGCTGCTGTGGCCATGAGTATGGCAGGAATATTCCTGCATTGAGGCCAAGAAATGCCGTTGTGTGACACTGTAAAGGTGAATCCTGAATTTGCCTGGGAGATCACAAGACATTGGAGATATCAGATCCATGGGATACTTGCCAAGGAAAGCTGCTAACATAGAGTGGAATGAGCCCAAGAAATATAAGTGTGCTACAGTCAACTTTGTTGAAAGGACTTTTAGATCTGAAGAATGTTTTGACATCATAAATGGAGATACAGAGTTTGGAATTTACCCAGCTGGTTTTCAGTCTTGCATTGGCCCAGTATTTTTTTCACTATCCTCACTTTTGGAGTGATTATGTACATCCTGTGCCATTGTATGTTGGAAGTATGTAATCTGCTTTTCATTTCAATATTACAATAAAGGATTGCCATGAGTCTCAAAAGAGACTTTGAACTTGTGACTTTTAGAAAGGGTTGACACTATGTTAGACTATGGAGACTTTTGAAGCTGGACTTACTGCAGATTTGCATTATGTAATGGCTACAGTATATGGGGGTGAGGGGTGAAATGTAGTGATTTGAAAGAAAAATATAACCCATAGACCCATAAGGAGTAGCACTATTATGAGATGTGACCTTATTGGAATATATGTACTTTGTTGATGTGTTCATAGAAGGTGGATTTTGAGGTCACTGATGTTGAAGCCAGGCCCAGTGTGGCAGTCTCTTCTTGTTGCCTGTGGATCAAAATGCAGAAATCTCAAATACCTCCCCAGCATCATGTCTGACTGTGTGCCACCATGTAGCTCACAATGATAATGATGGCTAAACCTCTGAACTGTAAGCACACCCCAATTAAATATTTTCCTTTATAAGAGCTGCCATGGTCATAGTGTCTTATCACAGCAATAGAAAAACTTGACAATACCCATAATTAATGATCTTAACATTGACCATTTGATGAAAATAATGTTGTAGATTTCCTCATTTTGTCTTTAAGAATATCTTTTGAAATTTCATACACTTTATTTTTGTTTAATTTAGAAACAATCTCATTTTACATATCAATCCCAGTTCTCTCTGCTTCTCATCCTCCAATGCCCCTCACCCATTCCACCCCTGATCTATTCTTTTGGAATGGGGAATCCTTCCATGGGGGATCATCAAGTCTGTCACATCATTTGGGGGAGGACCCAGACCCTCCTCTCTGTATCTGGACTGAGAGTGTATTACTCAATGGGGAATGGACTCCCTAAGTCCATTTGTGCACTAGGGATAAAAATTGGTTTCACTGTCAGAGGTTTCATATACTTCCCAGGACTCATAAATGGCACTCCTAGCTTCTCTGGAGGTGTGGATTGTGATCCTTTGCTCTATGTCTAATATCCATATTTATTCTATGTCTAACATCCATATATGAGTGATTACATACCATGTTTGCCTTTCTGTGACTGGGTTAGTTCAACCAGGATGCTTTCAGTTCCATCCGTTTGCCTGCAAATTTCAAGATTTTCTTTTATTTTTTTCTGCTGAGGCATACTCCATGGTGGAAACATACCACATTTTCTGTATCCATTCTTAGGTTGATGGACATATAGTTTTCTTCCAGCTAGGGTACAGAACTAAATTGAGACCTCTCAATAGAGGAATCTGAAATGGCTGAAAGACACTCAAGAAAGTGCTTAACATACTTAGCCATCAAGGAAATGCAAATGAAAACAACTCTGAGATATCTTACACCTGTCAGAATGCCTAAAATCAAAATCACCATGACAGTTTATGCTGGAGAGGATGTGGAGAAAGAGGAACAGTCCTCCATTGCTAGACAAACTTGTGGGTCCACTTTGGAAATCAGTATGGCAGTTTCTCAGGAATATGGGAATCAATCTACCTCAAGATCCAGCAATTGCACTCTTGGGCATATACATAAAGATGCACATTCATACATCAAGGATATCTGTTCAACTATGTTCACAGCAGCATTGTTTGTAATAGATTTGCTTATTTTGAGTTCCTCATATATATATATGAATATAAAGACATTTGGAAAGTGTATGTGTGTGTGTGTGTGTGTGTGTGTGTGTGTGTGTGTGTGTGGTGTCCCATATGCCTTATCAAACTTGGATCAATACTTTTTCTTATCTATCAGTAATTCTTATGTAATAATTATTCTCACATGTTCACTAAATTGTGATTTAATTCTTTTTAATTCAACATATGGCATTCAACTATAAGGAAGAATTTGCAGAGTACCCTATCATTATTTATGTCACTTTAGAAGAATATATTTGCATGTTTTGAAAGTATATATTCATTTCTACAGTACAGGGTTTATGTTTAAACTGCCCAAGTTTCAGCAAGTAAGGGCCGTGTTAAACTTCTCCATGTTCCCTATTTTAACACCCATCATTCCTTCAGGACTAGTCTAGTTTTTTTTTTTTTTATTTAAGTTTGAAACAAGCTATTTTTACATGTCAGACCCAGTTTCTGCATCCTCCAGTCCTCCCCTGTTCCCCCAGCAACCCCAATCCCATCTCCTTCTGTTCCCCAGGAAGAGGGAAGACTCCATGGGGAGTCTTCAAAGTCTATCATATCATTTGGAGCAGGGCCCAAGCCCACCCCCATGTGTCTAGACAGAGGGAGTATCCCTCTATGTAAACTGGACTCCCAAATCCATTCATATACTAAGGATAAATACTGATTCACTACCAGAGGCCCAATAGACTGCCCAGTCCTCCCAAGTAACACCACATTCAGGGAATCTGGGTCATTCCTATGCTGGTTTCCCAGCTATCAGACTGGAGTCCATGAGCTCTCCCTTGTTCAGGTCAACACTAGTCTAATTTTTTAATGAATTGTGTTTTATTGTTTTGTTTCTTTTTATAATTAACACATACTCTTAAAATTCTGTAATCTGCTCTCCTTTTTAAATAGTTAATAGAAACACATTATAGATATATCTGTTATTTCAAAAAAAGGTACCTGTATCAGTATGTATTCTGTTGAAGAGGACCACACTTATTCTGTGTAGGTAGCTGCTTCATGTCTGAGATAATAAATATGTATAAGTGATTTGAGATCTTCATTAGTATCTACAAATTGTATATTCATGTTCTAATTCAATGCACAGCTATGAGAAATAATTATTTCCTTTTTATAGACCTTAAATTGGTTTTAATGATACATTCCCATTGAAGAACAAAATTATGCTCCTGTACTCTTAATAAGTAAATTCAGAGTTCCCACTGAGAATATTAGGAAGTACCAGGATTGATTTTGTTATATTTACTAAGAATGTATATTCTGCGCATTTTAAACAGAATTTGAGGGATATGGAATTAGTACAAAATATAATGGTTGGAGAGTTGAAGCAGAATAAAACAATGTAAAGTGATCAGGGAAATAAGATATTATAAGGATGAGATATATTTTTACAACCTGGTCCACTTTAACTTTTTCAAAAGTCTGTATTTAAATACTTCAGGTAGAAATTTACCATGTGTATTTTATTTATGCAATAATAGCCAAAATCAAACACATTACTCTTAATTTTAATTTTTTAAAATGCATAACAATGTTACTCAATTAGATATTTACATTTTTAACCAAGGTTTAGATTCATTAATCTAATAAATTGAAAATGCTTTTATATCTGTCTCAGTCATACTGAATATCTACTTTATTATATGATTATTATTATAAAGACTAAGAAAATTATTTCTTTGTTGCTTCTTAAAATATTTATGAAAATAATATTACTTGACTTTATATGAAATATTAGCACTTGTACTGAATCCTTAGACAGAGCTGGTAAAATACAGGCTTAGCACACTTGAGGCTGGTTCAATCTCTAGCATGACCAAAAAAGGAAATAAAAGATAGATTATTCACTTGTTAAGCTCTTTCTCCTTGAAATTTTACAAGTTTTTTGCCAGCTCTTGGCAGATTTTAGAACTTAGTCAATCAGTGCAAAAATTCTTCTTAGTTCTTGCAGAAGTTCTGTTGTTTATTAGCACAAAACCCATATGCTTTAAATACTAAATGTGAGAAGGGAAAGTTACATCTCTGGATAATGTAAAAGTTGTCATTGATTCTCACTCATGAGGAATACAGGACATTGTATTGAATTTATTGACAATAGGAGTGCTTAAAATGTACTTCACCTTATTATAAAAATACCTTTGGTACCATGAAAACTTTTGATTTGTTATATATGGATTTGCTAGTTACATATGAATAGATATAAAAGTAACAAAATTAAGAAACAAGTGACATATATCCCTTGATATTCACGGATGAAATCAGCAGGATCTAGTCAAAGAAAAGAGACAGGTAAAAGAAGGGACTGGGAGATGGGGAAAAAAACCTTGGGGTGAAGTGAGCACAAGGTATAAGAATATAAGGCTCTGAATATGTTGCTGTGAAAATAATCTATTTCTATCCCAACAAAAATAATAACAATTTTAGAAACTAAAGACTTGACAAGAATTCTTTTTAAGTTGGAATTTTAGCCAGTCATTTGTTATTTGAACAGTTATAATGTTACTAAGATTTCTAGACATTTTTTTTCATAGTGTCAGAGCCATCTATAATTATACATTACAAAGACGGTCTTGTATGTCTTTGGGATCCTATTGACTTCCTTCAGTGTGGAATGCTGCCTGTTGACCAAGTGGACTCCCCACACTGTCCTCAATGCCTGCATCATTCAAATGAATTCTATCTAAAACTGAAAATTTTAAGAGTAATTTCTCCAGGCAGGAATGGCCTATATGATCTGAACCGTTCTATATATAACAGTTAATGTATGGATGCCTCAAGAAGTATAATATAATAAGAGTATTATATGGCAAATAAAATAAAAAAAAAACATTTGATCATGTCAAATTTGTAGACAATATAAACTAAATTATTATTAAAAATTGATATATAAGCCTTAGGAGGTAAAAGAATTAAATGTATTCTATGCCAAAGATGTTCCATTTGGATATGAGCATTCCACATTTCTGTGCACTTTTTAAAAATTATTATATTTTTTCATGGGGAGAAAAAGGTTTGTTTCATCTTATAGCTTGTAGACCATCATCTAAACAAGTCAATGTAGGAACTGAAATAGGATCCAAGGAGTAATACTGCTTACTGGTATGTTCCCTATAACTTGCTCAGCCCTTTCCTTTATTATTACTATCATCATGATCATGATCATAATAATAATAATAATAATCATCATCATCATCATTATTATTACTCAAAACAAATTTTTAAATTTAAAAATATTTTGATCATGTTCTTCCACACTCTCAAGTCCTTCCAAAACTTCTCCCCTCCTTACCAACTAATTTTAAGTTCTTTCTCAAAATAAAAACAAATTATATACAACAATAAACACCCCAAACCAAAAAGAACATAAATAGAAACATGTCAGCCCAAAATAAACAAACAAAAACGCCCACCAAACTCTAACCAATAAAAGCCCATACACACACACACATACACACACGCACACACACACACACACACACACACACACACACACACACACACACACTGAGGAGTCCATTAAACCTTGGTCACCTATTTGTGAACCTGGTGCCTATTCTCGGTGTTGATATATCCACTGTGGCTCTGTTAGAGAAAACTATTATTCCCTCTCTAGCAGGTATAACTGAATATCCAGTTGTTAACTTTTACCCTAGTGACTATGCTTTTATTTATCTATCTCCTTTTCAATATAGCAAAAATGGAATAGAATATGATAATACAGTAAAATAATAAGATAGAACAAAAACTATCACTTTTTAGTTGAGCAAAGATAAACCGACAGAAGAAAAAGCATCCAAGAAAGAGGCACAAGAATCAGAGACCCACTCATTGGATCACTCAGGAATGCCAAAAACATTAAACTTGAAGCCAACGTATATTCACAGAGGACCTGGTGCAGACCCACGTGGCCTCTATATGTGGCTTCAGTCTCCATGAATTCATACAATCTTTGCTCAGTTGATTTAGAGGACCTTTTTATTCTGATATTTTCCACCACCTTTCTGCCTTCTGTTTCACAAGATTCCCTGACCTCTGGGTAGAAATTCAATAGTGACTACCCATTTAGGGTTGGGTGTTCCATCTGTGTAATATGTGGCCAAGGGTCTCTCTCTTTATTTCCATTTGCTGTAGGAATAAATTTCTCTGATGATTATTGGGCTAGGCACTCACCATATTTGTCTTTCTGGGTCTGAGATACCTTTATAAGATTTTTTTAAATATCTATTCATTTTCTTGAAAATTTTATACTGTCATTTTTTTAAAGGACAGATCAGTGAAACAACACCTTCACAATAACCTCAATTAATATACAATATCTTGGCATAACTCTAACCAAGCAAATAAAATACTTAAATATTAGAAAATTAAAGAAGCTATCAAAAGGTAAAAAGGTCTCCATTGCATCAATCAGTAGGATTAACATTATAAAAATGACCATTCTCCCAAAAGTAATATACAAATTCAATGGAAGCCCTATCCAACACAATTCCCCATAAATCATGAAAGGGCCTTTTCAGCTTTATATGGAAAAATAAACAGGACAGATAAAATAATCCTGAATAAAGAACTACTGGATGCATAAGCATCCCTGACTTCAAGTTGCACTACAGAACAAAAGTAATAAAATCAGCATGTCATTGCCACAAAGCCAGACATGATCAATGGATTGGATTGGACAGCCAAACATAAATCCATACAATGAACACCTGATCTTTGGTAAAGAGACCAGAAACACACGCCATAGAAAAACAGATAGGAACATTTGTACATTTTGACAAGTTGTCATAATATTTTGATGAGGGATAAGAGCTAACTCATCTATGGGTAGAAGGATAAATATTTAGACTGTAGTTGGATTCCATAGCAAAGGTTCCGAGAACGTCATGAAAGAGGAAGTAGAAAGATTATAAATGCAAGGAAACCAGAAGGATTATACTGCTAAATAGCATCTGTGAGATATGGTGATGATGTTACACTCACTGATTCACCAATATGTGAATTCACCAATATGGCTGCCTGCACAAAATCTACAAAGAGCATACCTTCCAGTATGGAATATGGAAAGGCTCAGAAGGCATCACCCCTGATTACTGAGATGTCCTAATATATGACTTCTGTGGGAGAGAGGATCAGTTTTCTTTATGGAGGCACCACAACAGGACTGAAATCTTTCATGCTAATGAAATGATAGGCTCCTCTTGGTATGGTGCCAAAAAACAAACAAAAAAACCAAAAATATCTACTGGTTACATGAGCTGTCAAAGTTGTATGAATCACTGTATTTCTGTTTCAAATAAAAGAAAATAGTCACACAACACCATCTGGAGAACCCAAACACGCTTGGAGGTAGTTAGAGATCCATGTTAAGCATGGTAGTGATGGGGAATCAAAGTACAGTCTGTTATATCATTGTGCACTTTTCTTTCTTTATAGGGTAGGTCAAGCAGTTCCAACTGCAAGCCCTGTTTGGGATCAGTTGCATTATTTCTACCTGACTTCTAGCTTTTGCTGTGATGGGCTCATCTCTAATTTAAACTCCTTCAGACTTCTCCCTGCTGTGCTGGGGTTTGAAGCAGTGAAGTATGGGCAAGGATGGTTTTGGCCTGTGGCCTGTGCAGTTTCTGGAACTCATTCTATTGTACTGACGTGGATCCATGTTTGTGGTGCTCTGCCCAGCAGTAGGACTCTGATGGTCCTGTTTCTTTGGATATTGCATCTTTTGCCTCCTGTTGCTTTTATCCTTCTGATCCTCCAAATTTAATAAAGAGGTTCTCCACCTAGGTGGTTAAGATGGAAATGGCCAACTAGGTGATCTTCCTGAAGACTTACAAAATAGATAATGTTTAGTGACCTTTGTAGCTCCCCATTCCTCTTTTGTCATCAACCCACAATAAAATGTACAAAAAAACTTGCAGAAAAGCAATAGGTCTCTTGCAAAAGGAAGTGCAGGGCCTAAAGGTCTAGGTCCATCTCCAAGTTTTAGAGAAGAAAACAAAAGGCAAACATACTGTGCTTTATTTTGAGATTCTGAATTTAGGTAACAGAATCACTTACAGTTCCCTCCCTACAAGTATCCAAGGCTTAATCTTTCCTGCCAAGAAGGCAATGGCCAATATGCAATTCCATAACATCAGTACGTGCATCCAACAGTCTGCTTTTCAATCCCAACTTTTTTTTATAAACTTGGTATGTATATTCTAAATTATCTTTGAGTTCAGATAAGGAAGAGAAGGATGTTGGCTTTATTTATTTTCAATCACTTCTGGAAGTCTTAAAAGAGGAATTTCTTTTGTTTGTCGCATTCATTATACTATTGAAAGGGGAAGTTATCCTCTAAAATTTTACTGTTTACATCTTAGACTTAGTTGCTAGCCTACCTCTTCACAGGTGTATTATGCCTTTCTGATCAGGTTTTAAAGTTTGTGTTGTTTCCTGTGTTAGGCAACATCCCATTTTATCATCATCATTATTATTAATTTTAACATAGCTGCATGGTATATTAATTGAGATATGTTAAGACCGCATTCTCTTGAGAAACATCTTCAAGCTGAAAAGATTACTTCAATCTCAGGAACTGTGACTTCAGATAAAAATATTCCAATACCTAGGAACCCAGCAAGGGACTGACTCAGACCCCCTGAATATGGGTCTCAGCTTGAAGGACTGAGCAGTCTTGGGGACTTCAGACAGTAGAAACAGGATCTATTTTTGGTGCACAAAAAGACCTTGTGGACACATCCCCCATGGAGGGATACCCTCTTAACCTAGAGACAGGAGAGAAGTCCTAGTCCCTACTTCAAATGACTTGACAGATTTACATGACCCAACCTGTATAGCATAGCCCTACAAGTGGAATGGGGGTGGGGGTATGGGAGGGGAAGGTGGCCAGGGTGCATGTCACAGAGGAAAAAGAGTAAGGGGGAGGGAGGGAGGCTTGGACGGAGGAAAGGAGAAAAACTGATCCACATGTAAAATTTTTAATTATATTATTAATAAAAAAAGAAGGAAAAATGCTGCTGGATTAATTATATATAGGATATAGATATAGATATAGATATAGATATAGATATAGATATAGATATAGATATAGATATAGATATAGGTATAGGTATAGGTATAGGTATAGGTATAGGTATAGGTATAGGTATAGGTATATGTAGATAGACAGATATAGATATATTTAAAATGCTTTGACTTCAAAATTTAAGCCTAAGGACAAGTTACTGGGGAAAAGGATTTCTAACTTTGTTTCCACACAAAAGGAAAATGCAGCCTTGCAGGCCACTACAGCCATGATTTCTGCGTCTTCTTAGGATTCCCCCATGACAGCGTCCCCTACCAGCAGGAAGCAGTTTGGAAAGAATGATGCCCAAATATTGTTTATAAATGTTTTTTTTCATTAAAAAAGGCATGTATAATAATGTCCAGCATAAAATAAATAAATGTTTAAAATTAAAATAAAACAAATATCCCAATACCCCTCCTCCAAAAAAAAAAAAACACATAGGCTTTAACAGGTGATTCTGCATTTTAAACTTCTGCTAGAGAGACAGGTTTTTCTAAATAACAACCAGCATCCTAGGCCTACTTGCCACAGCATAGCATCTTTTACTAGCTGTCATCTGACTTATCACTTCCTTTGTCATGACATGTTATAGGCAATATGTAAATGAGTAAAATAATAGAAGCCTGGTGACTGATAGAATAATTCTATCAGTCATCAGATAATAATATGTCATTAATTATGTTTTATCATGTCAAGTTTAAAAACTATTTTAAATAAAATAATACTCAGATAATGACTGAAGGCTGTCTATATAATCAACTATAGGAATTGCTAAAGGGGGATGTCATATGCACTTACATAGTAACCCACTACTATTGTAGTCAAGTCTTTCTATTCATAGTTAAGGTACTACAGGTTATAGATGAATGATATATCAGCAAAGCTTGAAATTTATTCATGCTTTGAAAACAGTATAATGCTCACATTTGCTACTGAGTATCTTCAAAGATGACCCTTTCAAGGTAAAGAAAACAAAATACGTATTTAATAATACTTTAAACCTCTCTATTATTTTAACCTTTGGCCTACACCTTCACAACTAAAAAGTTAGTGTGATGAAAAGACACATCATTTGGGCACAGTTAAGTAGGTCAAACTGAACGTAGTGTGTAAGACATCATGTGGCTGGCTTTTTCACAGCATCATAGTAGCTATATCCAGGAATTTGACTACAGCACTAAGCCACAAAAGAGAAAGAAAATTAATTTCCACTGGTATTGCACTCAATCCAGGTATATTGGGAGAGGGAAAAGATTAGGTCAGGAAAATGTAGAACTCAAGGGAAATAGAAACAACATTAGCTATTTGTCGGGCACCTTTCGTCTCCTTAATATGATGTTAACAAATGTATTATAAAGAAACCAAGAGAAAAGCAAGCCAAAATGTAATTTTTTAAATTGGAGGAAAATGAACATTAATAATATTGCTAAGGGACTGGAGAGGTAGTCCAGCAGTTGAAAATGCAGATGTTCTTCCAGAAGACATGGGGTTTGATTACTAACACTCACTAGCTGGCACAACCATCTTTAGCTCAAGTCCCAGTAAGTTTGGTACCCACTTACAGTATGTACAGCCATTGTACAAATGATAAACACATACTTGTAAGTCAAATACCCATACAGAAGATAATAATATAATGTTTCCAAACTTAAAAATTCTATAGAGGTAACCATAATATAGTTATGAAATCATAAACATTTTGTAAGTTTTTGTACCCCTGATATTTATAGAAACTGAGTTTCCTAGTTGTGATGGTTATTTTTGAATGATACCTGGAATTGACTGAACCCAAGTATTAGGATTCAGGCATTATACTGCCTTCCCCTGTAATCTGGTAGAATTCACTTGGGCAGTACTCTGGTCAGCCCAGGGTTCCATGAGTACTAGTCTGCAGACAGCGTAAAGGACCCCTTTAAAAGTCAGACCCCTGCCCACTTATGCTCCCTTTTGTTTTTTCTTTTCCTCTCTCTACTGCCTTCCAGCTGTTTTCTCTCTCCCCCTCCCTCCCTCCCTCCCTCCCTCCCTCCCTCCCTCCCTCCCTGCCTCTCTCTCTCTGTCTCTCTCTCTTCTCTCTCTCTCTCTCTCTCTCTCTCTCTCTCTCTCTCTCTCTCTCTCTCTCTCTCCCTCCCTCCCTCCCTCCCTCCCTCCCTCCCTCCCTCTCTCTCTCTCTCTCCTGCTTTTGGTTGGCCACCAGCTAACCCCCCTTTCTCTTCTCTCCACCAATAAACTCCACGTGGGCACGTTGAGTCTTCTGTTCATATTTCATTGGAAATAGGTGCAGCAAAAGAACAACACCGAATGACTGGGTACATCTGAGAGGAGATTTTTTTTCTTAATTAAATCACTTGATGTGAGAAGATCCGCTTTAACTTAGATCTTCTGAGGTGGGAAAATCTACCTTTAAGCTTTCTCTCTTTGCCTGCTTGCTCTTGCAGCCAAGTCCATTCCTAACCAACTGGCACTGAAGCATACGTTTTTGGGATTCTGGTTATACTGAAAAACATTTGCAACACCCCACCTCGTGGACTACATTACTACTGGATTTTTGGGACTTTTCGTTTCAACCCTTATTTGATTAGCTGGACCACAGCTTCTAAGCCAGTTTATAAATCCCCTATGTACTCATTCTACTACAAGTTCTGTTCCTCTAGAGAATCATGACTAATACAATAGCTTAAACACATTTATAATACTTTTCTTGCTTCATAGGCAAAAAAAGAAAAGAAAATAGAAAAAAAACTGGCATTATTTTAGCAGGTATTTGTAACTATAGTTTAATTATTTGACATTATTTTAGTTTGACAGTACATACATTATAATATATAATGTATACTCCTTTTTATTAGGCACAGCATATCAACAGCCAACAACATGAATAGTATGTCTTAATCCACTATTCATCCTAGCCATTTTGTTGAAAACTTAGGAAAATAATGAGTTCGGGGCAAGCTTTTACTACATAGTGTATATAATTTTAACATAACTGTTAAAATTATATACATACATATATATATATTAAACAATATGACATCTCCTATAAATATGATCAAGAGATAAATAAACTAATGAAAATAAAGTCCATAACCCCAACTAGAAGCTTTAGAGCGATGTATGCACTTGTTTAATAAACCACAAAACTTAAGGTTTTATAAAATAAAATATTATCAAGAGTTTCACAAATAAATACATGGAAATTGTCCAATGTTATATTTACCTTGAAAATCTTGACCTATTTATTTTCCCCTCTCTGATGTAGGGGAACAATCACTATGACTACCTAGAGAACTTATAAGCAATAATAGGCATTTAAGCAGGATTTATAAGTTATAAATTGTTTTGTTAAAAGGGACCATCTATGCAGAAAATTGATGCAATATATTCATGAAAGCAATAGTCCTGACCTATAATACCCAACCCCACAACCCTGAATATTGCCTTAAGATACATGCCTGTTGAATGTTATAAAAGACAAAAACTAAATGTATTCTTAATTCTTGATTTTGATATTAAAAATTATGGTACTGATTTTTAAAAAGTGAAACTGTAATAAATTTTTGCCTATTGAAGCATTTCAATGAAAAATTTTTAGTTACTTTTCAGTACAGAATTTGGATAAATTTAGTATATTTACATGCGTTGAGATAATTTATATTTTGTGTAAAATTCTTTATTAAATAAGAGTGGGTACATAAATGTTTCACAACTTTGAATATTTTATATTTTTATTATTTTTGATACCTTTTAAGGGAAATATTAATCTATAGATCTAGGTATATTTTTAGGAATGGTGAAGTAAATAAGTTTGATGTCAAAAATTGCAAGCAAATTGTTATTCAGATGGCTGATAACATACTATTTCATAAAAAATTTATAGCTATTGTTGACATATTTGATTTTAGAATAATGAAGTCTTGGAATAAAAATTTATAAGAATTCATATGCACAGACCGGCAGAGGAAAGATACCTATAAACAGAAAGGTTAAAAACAGAACTTGCGAACTTAGTATGCATTCATACTCACTTGCTTCAAACATTAAAATTAAAACTAGAAAATCATGTTAGTTTATCTCTCAGATGTTATTCTGAGTTAACATTTTACTTAATGTGTAAAAATCACAAAGAATTCTCACCATTTAAGTGAAAGGGTATAGGCTGATTCTCAGTCATTAAGAAAATAGTTAATGGATCCAATTGTATGAAACAATTAGCTCTGCTTAAAAAGAAAATTAACATCAACAAAAGCAAAGCTGTTCTACTGACACAAATCACACCATTAAGTGTGGCCAACCATTGAGCTACACACACCAACAGTCCCAACGGGATGGGTGCAGCATATTTTCTTTCCTGGAAGAACAATTAAATACACATTTCCAGATGCTGGCTGTTCCACTGTGGCATCTTAATTTAGGGAAGCATCTTTGAAACAGAGGTAACTAAGGAAAAATATGTCTACTGTGAATCCAAAATGAGAATAAGTTAAAAGCACATGATGAAAATCACACACCACTTAAAAACCAGAGCTTTGTGATTACTTTTTAACTTCTAACCAATTCTGAGACTTTGTTGACTTGCAATGAGCATCCTTCATAAGTTCAACTCACCAGGTGTAGTCTGCTTACTATAAAAAATTGTCAAGTAAGGATCTAGAAGTGCCTATGTTGTTATTTGTAGCTGGTAGATATACTGAACTATTTGGGCTTGTAGCCTCTCATTAATTACTGGATTTTCTCAAGTCCTATGTTTTTTGCAGCTAGATATATTCTCTTTTAATGTGCTTGGAGAGTTGATTCCTATATCTTATGTCTCAGGTTCCCCTTCAGAGAGGTGTCCTTTTGCTTATGACATAGGAGCATAGGAGGCAGAGTTCAGAGGTCAGGAGAGTAATTTGTGAAGTTTCCTGTTCTTCACTTTGTGCTATGAGCCATAAAAAGTGTATGAGTGACAAGCAAACCTACCAGTCCTTTAGTCACCCTTTATCCTCAGCAGAGGTCAGGCCTACAATTTTAATAAGTTGTTCTATTTCCATTCTTCCTCAATATGTCTGTCTAGTGTAGGCCTCATTGTCCTCCAGAACTAGTCCCCAGAGACAAAAGTTTATTGATGACATCACTTTTCTTCTTGAAATGATTACCTTTAAACTGATTTTAGGATTTTATTGAAAACAAACTCATATGTGAAAATGTGCACCAACAAGTGTTCAGCTGGATAGAATATCACAAGTTGACCAACAGAACCAACATCCAAGAAAATGCAGTTCGTTATCTAGAATCACAGGGGCTCGTTGTGCCACAAACTGTCTCTGTTGTCAAGGGTTAAAATTATTTTCCCATCCAATGCCAAAGTTACACAGTTATTTTAACTGAATTAAATGGAACTAAAGAGGGTATACCTTTTCAGTTTGGCTCACTGTTTGCCCAAGGGAGCCTTTTCTTATTCATTCATTCCTTCCTTTCATCTTATTTCATTATCCTTCCTGTATGTGTAAAATGGAAAATAAAATGGTTCACTACAAATTTAGAATTATTTCCATTTTTTATTGATTGACAATCATATACTTAGCAAAACTCATTGTTATTAAACAGCTTCCCCCAAAATAACTTCTGCTGTCAATAGATTCAGATACTCATTCTGCCGACTGCAGGCATCTCTTAGAGGAAGCATCCTCTAAGCTGTAAGCCCCGTTTGCCCTGTTTCATCATTGTCTCATTTCCATGGGGTTGTTTAAACATTTCCTCCCTGAAGCAAGTATTTATAGCCTCTAGTTCTCACTCAAGTTGACTCAAAAATAGTTAAGGAGTAGGTGGAATCCATCATAGATTGGACCATCTCATTTACTACTTGATGCAGACTCAACATCCAGGTACCAATATAAGTGCCTTTGCCCTCTAATCACTTCACTCATACAACAGATCTCTTTCCTTCAAAATATGGCTCAATTTTGTTTAAGGCACAGGCACTCTAAAATTGTTTGCTCCCCTGATAACTACTGCAAAAAAAAGTTTATCACTTTAAATAAAGTTACTATTTTGAATATTTATTAAACTGTCCACTCTCAAATTATAAACATGAGTACTTATGGGGTATTTAATAGTCTTTCAGTGTTAGTATTTAAACTTTTCCTTATTTTTCTAACACTTGCTTTTTACTCCCATTTCCTCACATATTCACTTATGCCTCTTGTATCCATATATTTGTTCTATCTTTATTCATCTTCTGATTCCTCCCATAGTCTTCAATATGACAATGGTCTTGCTATCAGCTCCTTTAAATCCTTTTCCCTTCGAATGTGTGTCTTTGAAATAAGAGATCAAGTCTCTAACATTAATGCTGTTGGAATCCCCAGAAAGAGAAGAAACAGCTGCTTCTTTGCTAATTTTGTCTTCCCCGGATGCTAAATGTAGTTTATTTGATTTCCTAAGGAAGTTCCTGCCATTGTGCTCAAATTAATCCAGAAAAGAGAGAGAAAAAAAAAACATAGGTGGGGATAAAAGTGGTATCTTGACCTATCAGCACACATAAGACCAGATAAAATTCTTACGTGTTTGGTTTTGAGCCTAGCCTTTAATGGCTGAGCCATCTCCCAGCCCAGTTAAAATTCTTTACCAATTTAAACTTATTAAACAAGCACAGTGCACTACATAGCAACATTTTAGAAAAGTGAAGGGTATCTCTGCCTAGTGTATAAAATCTTTCTTGGTTATTTTTCTATTGCTGTGATAAGATATCATGGCCGAGTCAAATTATAAAAGATAGTTTTGTTTGGCGCTTGCATTTCAGAGGGTTTGAGCCTAAATGCACAGTAGCAGGAAGAGCTGAGAGCTCCTATTTTAATATGCAAGCATGAAGAAGAGAGAGAGACAGCAACACTGGGAATGACAAGTCTTTCAAAAATCAGAGACACCTCCGCCCCCCTCCCCAGTGACATACATACCTTCTTCCAATAAGGCCACACTTCCTGAATGATCGAACTAACCGGGGATCAAGTGTTCCAATTATTCAAATATATGCACCTATGGGAATACTCTCATTGAAACTATCACAACTTTATGCCAATGTGAAAAGTCAGCTATGCAATAGCAGATGGTAAGACCAGATGCATATACTGCTCTAGGTGCAGTAGGACCTGGGAAATTGGAGCCGATGAATGGGGCAGACTAGTCTCATGCAATAGCCAACTTTATTGAGAGCATCAGACAATTTGATGTCTGAAGTTAAGAGGAGTCACATGAGTAAAGTGCAGAATCACAAGGGCAAGGTACAGGTGGCAGACAAGACACATATGGAAAAAATACATTTTCCACAAGATATACAAACAAATAAAGATAGTTATAATGAATAATCTCAAGTAAACTTAATCCTATCTGCTATGGCTAGGAGGGACACAAAAGCATATTGCAAGAACAATCTTAGTGTTTTTTGAAAACACTGAGTCACAAGGATCTTGTCCTGTTTTCTTGAAGTTTTCCCACAAGCACTCAGGTGTATTATTTAAATACTAACCTGATGAGATAAGAACACGTACACTACAAAAACAGTGTCAAAGGCACTCACTCTTATTCAATAGTATTATAAGTCACACATTTGTTCTGTTCTACACAAAGAAAAAGATATGTTACAGAAACAAGAAAAGCTGTTGTTTATTATGGGATAAACAAACATTTTAAATAAAGTCATCCAGTATGTTTATTATATGACTCATTTTAATTGTAGTCAGTGTATAAGGAATCATAAAAGGCAAGTTTATTGGGAAGTTGTAGGAGGAACATGAATGGTTTGCCTACTGACTAAGGAGAAGTAAAGAACTCATTGCAAGAACAGCAATGCTAGAAAACTTTGATTGCATGGGTACATTTTTAAATAATGTGTTTTAGTTGATGAATCTGTATTATGTGTGTACACATGTGTATGTGATTGCACATGGAAGTGGAAGTTAGAGGCAGATGATGGGAGTCACTCTCCCCCTCAGTCTTTGACCCCTGGGCTCAGTGACTGCCTATCCTACCTGTCCAGTAAACTCCATACCACCAACACTATCATTATAAGCACATGTGATCATGCTTGCCTTGTCCATGGGTTCCAAGCACCCAAATCCAGGTCCTTGACTTTATATAGCAAGAGTATACTAACTGAGCCTTCTCCCCAGGTGCTTATATTAATAATTAATTTATCATACAACATGACAGGCTTTGTTATAGTATTTGCTTACAAATATGCTATTGTGCCTTGGTTTTTGTCACATTGCTCCTCCATAATCTTTTCCTGTTGGTGGTACTCCTCTTCACAAAAATTAGTCCTTCTGTTTTCATGTTAAAATGTCTTGTTAATATTCTATTGCTGTGAAGAGGCACCATAAACACAACTTTAATACAGAAACACATTTAATTGGGGTTAGATTACATTCAGAGTTTTAGTCTACTACTGTCATGGAGGAATGAAGGGGTCAGGCATAAGGCTGTAGAGGTAGCTGAAATCAGCAGGTAGCAAGGAGAGAGAGACAGAGACACAGACACAGAGACAGAGAGAGACAGAGAGAGAGAGAGAGAGAAAGAGAGAGAGAGAGAGAGAGAGAGAGAGAGAGAGAGAGAGAGAGAGAGAGAGAAACTGGGCCTGGATTGAGCTTCTGAAATCTCAATGCCCACCCCAGCAACACACTTCCTCCAACAGGGCCACACCTCTTAATAGAGCCACTCCCTATGAGCCTATAGGATCCATTATTATCCAAACCACCACAAAATGTATTCTGCATTACCTCTCTTTTCTCCATCCCCCTCACTTAAGATCTTTGTCTCCCTTCTCATGGTCCTACATTTATCTCTCTTCTACATACAGGCATATGTATGCACATACACAAATACACAAGCACACATTCATAGATATTGAAAGCTATATTATATTCCACATACAAGATAAAACACATATTTGTCTCTCTGAAACTGGCTAATTTTGCTTAACAAAGTAGCTTCAGTTGTCTGTTTTTCTGTAAAAACCATAATTCTACTTTTGTCTACAGCTGAAAAATTCCACTGTGCACATACCATATTATTTTCACCAGTCACCTACTAATGGTTCCAAAAGTAAATCATTGTGAATCGTATGGCAATATACATCATGTGTATGTATTTCTGTGGTATGTTGTCTTAGTTTCCTAAAGTATATTGATATATTAAAAGGTTTTATTTTTATGCTAATGTTTCAATACTAAAATATGTACAGGTGTATCAGTAATAGTTCTTAATAACAACATGAAAATTGACAACATATTCTAGAGACATTTACTAAAATCATGTTTACTATAAAATGAACACTAGAATACATTTATTTGTACATAATTTATTCTCTGCCAAGCAATCCTTTTCCTTTTTAATTGATTTTCCAAAATGAATATTTTGGAACTTCAAAAGATTATTCAAAGACAGTTTGAAGATTACTGGTGAAAGCTCAGGAAATTCTGGCAGTTTTCTGTTTGAATGTGAGATACTTAAAAAGTATTGGAGTGAACTATTTTCTATCTCAACAAAGTTCTTGAAAATCCAACAAGTAGCAAAGCAAAGCAAAGCAAAACTAAACAAAACAAACAAACAAAAATATTCTGGATTCTTATTCACTTGAACAAATGGCAGCAGAGTAAAAAAAAAATTATGTATTGCACTAATTTTTGTTAGTCAGATTAACATTCTCATTAGCTAAAAACCTTCATTGGAACCCTATTATTACTTTCAAGATATGGCCATGGATAATAGTTTTCTAAACATCTCTATTTTTCGGAGTACTTATGGGAGAGTAAAAACAAATTTAAATCCCATTGCTTTTAAGAGAAAGGCACTGCAAACTGAAATATTTTCTATATTTTGATTCTGTTTTTCCCTCCCACAGTTCCTTCCAGACACTTCCCACTTTCTTACCTACCCAACTTTATTCTCTAGCTCCCTCTCTCACTCAACTAGCTCCTTCAGTGTCTCTCCCTCTCCTTTGCACTCCTTCCCACAAGACAACACAAAGAAATTAAAAAACAGGAAAACAAAACATAAAATACCAAAACAGAAAGTCCACACAAACAAAACATAGAGTCTATCTTGTTTGGGGCACTTAATCCTAGACATGGAGACATGGGGCCTGCTCTGGATTAAGGTTGATTAACTGGGACACCCCACTGAAGAAAACTGACTTTCATTTTTCAGAGAATTTCCTGAGCTAATCTCTTGCTTCGAGGTAGGGCTTTGTGCCCATGTCCTCTTCTTTGTGCTGGAATTTTGTCTTGTTTGAACATGTGCAGATCTTGAGAATACTGTAGCAATCTGTGAATTCATATGTGCATGTCCCTTTTCTGAGTGGAAGATGCTGTTTCCATGGAGACAACCACCACCTCTGGCTCTTCTAATCTTTCTCCTCTTCTTCATAGATTACTGAGTCTTGTAGGAAGGGTTTGATAAGATATAGAATTAAGGACTGCAGGCTGCAAAGTCTTTGTACTTTTTCTACTTGTGGGTCCCTGTGTTACTATCTACTTTAAAAAGCTTCTCTAATTGGGATTTGTCAATGCACTGATCTATGTGTATAGTGATATTTAATTAGGAGTCATTTTATTATCATATTCTTTCTGCAGAACTATAGCAATAGGTTTTCACTTAGGGTTCATAACTTAACTCCAGTCTTAGGATCTTAGTCACTAATAGTATCAAGTATGTGTTTTTTCTTGGAGTGAACCACACATCTAAATAAAAAACAATTTAAAAAATTGATTATCTCCATAATATATGTATCACTAGTAAATTAATTTATCTTGCAGCCAGGGCTCTGACATAGGTCACAGAATTGTGATAGCATGACAATTATTTTCTTTCTATTCATAGCATGCAAAGAACCTTCTAGCACTAGGAAAACTAGTCAAAAGATGATGATACTGCAGCTAGACACCTGCTTTATTTTTTCCATGTCCAATGACATAAGTTGTATCATCAACAATAGTTATGAAGAGTAACCATTAACTTTTTCAATGGACTCTATGTTTAGGAGGTCTCTTATTCCAATGACTCAATAATATGTACGTCATTCCTGTCATTGAAGGTTTTCCTTGGTGGCATAAAATATGTAGCTGAGGCTGTCTTTCTCCTATTATTATTGACACCATTTGATTTCCTTTCATTCATTCATATATATATATATATATATATATATATATATATATATATATTCTAAAATAGTACATTTCCATATGCCTTTTCAAAAGGTTTTCAGTGTTAGTTCTCTCTCCCCATAGCCACTGCCGCCTCCTCCTCTTTTAATCTAATAAAAAAATATAAATTGAGTCATTAGGAGATTGACAAGACCAGAAGATTAGGTAATATATGGTTGTGAATCAATCTATAATGTGAGGTCTTGGGCAGGTAGTTGGTGAGTCAAGTATAATATTGTCATTTAAAAAAGTGTAAAAATTGCCATTCTGGAAGAGATCTAGAAGCAAATATCTGAAGATGTGACCAAATAAAAACCATGTTCAGGTTTCAAAGGCATATGTCATACTTAAGGCAACATTTCATTAAATTTAGCACACAACCATGACTGGCCTTCCCTGACTGAATAAATCTTAAACAATCTTCTGCAAGTTTCCAAGGAAAATGATCATCTCAAGTACAACCTTATTTTCAGATTTGTACTTGAAATTATTTCAAAATGGAAGACAAATCTCTTTTAAAATATGTTGGTTATTATATCTGAGATTACTAATGACTATTAAAAATATTGAAATTCTTATAAATCTCCTGTTTTTCAATGCTTAAAATCGCTCAAATGCAATTTCTCTATACCTAAACTCAATACATATAAAATAAAAGAAGATATTTGTCCAATATAATAAAAAATAAACATTGAGCCCAGTAATCTAGGATGTTAAATGTTTACAGTGATCTTTGTTGTGAAAATTGTCAAACTTAATTTATAACTCATTTGAAAATATAAGAGACCCAGAAATGTCAGCACAATATTAAACAAGAATAAAAAAGAGTATTTAAAACTTCTGATTTCAACTGTATTATTATGTACAGTAGTATTTAAGACAATGTTATATAGATAAATGAACTTGAATTTTAAAAAAATGATGTTTTAAAAAATTTCATGACAGTTTAATCAGAAATCATTGTGTTCTTCAGAAAATGGTGGTAGGAAAATCATTTATGTGCAAGCAAAAATGTGTCATCAAATTACCTCCTCATAAAATATGATGTAGTTATTCAAAGTAGCCCAGATACCCAAACACCTGGAACCCTAATTCCCAGAGACAGCATCAACAACTAGGAGGGATGTGGAAATAGTGAGTATATTGAATTTCATCAAATTTCTTGTACATCAAAGGATATTTTCAAGTAAAAAAGACAACCCACTTAATATAGAAAATACTGGAAAATTATAAAGTATTACCATCTATAATAAATTCAATCATGAAAGCAAAACTTATTTTTTATTTTTTAATGGCTATTTATGTTTGTGTGGGAGTTACAAATGAGTATAGGATATCCAACTCAAGTGTTGAGCCTTGAGCTCAGGTTCTGTGTTCAAAACAAATGTTTTGAACTTCTTTGTCATATCGCCAGCCATATTACACAGTGTTTTTTTTTTAAAGCATGGGAACTAAAATAAGTTAGAAATGTATGAGAACTAATAATATATGTAAGATTATAAACTTGTTATAATTAGTGATATTGAAAACAACCTATGACATATCTGGAAAAATAAGGAGATGTGAAGTGTGAAATGAAGCAAAAATTGTTAATGTTCAGAAAGTAGAAAAGCATGACACCAAGGGATTTGACCTTTTAAATAGACATGGTACAAAGATATAGATAAGGAATAGTGGATTGTACAGGGAGACAAACTGCTGAGTGAAATTGTGGGAGGGCTGAATATTTCTTTTCGAAACCAACAAGAATTTCTGTGGATTCAGAAAAAGAAAACATAATAAGAAAATGATGTGCTATGCTATTAAAAACAAGAAATGTCATTTAAATTGGCTGTATTTGTATTGCCTAATTGCATAGTTTGTGAAAGGGCAGTCTATGAGTAGTTACAAATAATATTAAATCTCCAATTCTTTATTCTTTACTTGTTAGAAATAAGTGAAAAAAACACTTCAATTACTGTGACTTCCATGAAAACCAGGAATGAATGCACACAGACACAAACACGTAGGCAAATACTCATATAAGTAAAATAAAATAAAATTTTAAAATAGGTTAACACATTGACATATAACCAATGTATATATCAGTCTAAAAGAGTATTTTGATTTTTGTTTTGTTTTGTTTTTTACAGTAGAAATCCACAACACAGGTTTGGGTAGAAAGGAAAAGTAACTGAAATCCATACTGATTGGACCTTTTATCTGACTTGCATCTGGGTTGATTTATTTAAATATTTAGAAATCTGACACTCTGTGATGGTTAGTAAGAGACAGAATTAACCTCTGACATCAATAATCTAAAAGCAAACATTTGCTCATGTCAAGTTTTGGTAACCTGCATGAATAGTAGTACATCCTGGGATAGGCAATCAGACTTTCACCTGGGCCTTAAATCTGGAGTGCCAAAGAAATAGTGCAAAATTCATTCTAATTGCAACATTAGTGAGCTCAGGAGGAGGAGGTGTTAGTGATTATATTTAAAAATGTAGATGCATCTTCAAACTGATTTTGTGGCTTGACTATTTTGACATCTGGTGCAAATCAATCCTGATTTCCCATAACAAAGTACCAGAATATTGGTAATTTATCCCTCTTGGCTCTGATCTCTGATGCTGGCTCTCTCAATAGCAAGGGATGCAGTAAGTATCAGTGTTCAGTCCTCATCATTCCAAGTTGGTCCTAGAATTGTTTCAGACATCCTCATTTAAGTTGCAATTATAAAACTGGGGGTGGTGTTGTGAGCATTTTCTCTAAACCATTTTAAATGCCATATTCTGTAGGTCTTAGAAAGGTTTGAAGAATGTCTGTCCATTTGAAATATATTTCTATATATCTATAAAAACTTAATAAGCCTAACTATAAGTTTTGACTATTATATGTCATTTTCTATAATTTGTACTTAATCATATATTACATTTTAAATGATTTATGCAAACACAATACCTAAACAAGAGGAGAAATACACATATCACAAAATTGACTTTAAATTTGTAAAAGTAAATGAAAAATCATATCAATACAAAGTATTCATTTCTATATTTTATTCCCCTATATTCCTTTAAAAAGAGATTGACTGTGATCATTAACCATTTATAACCAACCATTTATAACCATTTAAATGAAACATACATAGATCATATTTGGGAATGTTGCATTGTTTATCTCCAAACTGATTCCTGCTGTTTGGGGATGCTGTAATACCATGGGAATTCTAAGAAGACCAGAAATCCTGGCTTTAGTGGTCTACAAGATTCTTTTGTACAGCTATTTTGAATGCTGAACACTGGAACACTGCTTCAGGGGGATCTTGCTTCCTCAAGCCTTACTAGTCTGGAAGGAATCCACAGATTTTTATTTACTGTGGAAACACAAATAAAGTCTCTTTTCCAAAGCAAAATATCCTTATACTTAAATTTTGAAATTGAAGCATTTTTAAAATATATAAATTGGATTAATTCAGCTGCATTGATAATCAAGTGCGTTTTAGCAGTTGTTGAGCAATCCAAAGATATCACAATAGCTTACAGTATACAGACTCTCTGTGTACTTTACATCTTCATGTTGCTTTTTATTACTCTATTTCTTCTATGTTTTTTTTTTTCATTTTTTGAGACAGGATTTCTCTGTAACTTCGGCTGCCCTTGAACTCACTCTGTACACCAGGCCGGCCTTTAAATCACAGACATCTGCTTGCCTCTGCCTCTTGAGTGCAAGGATTAAAGGTTTGTGCGACCAAACTCCCAGATTCCGTATTTCCTTTTTTTTTTTTTTTAACACTTTATCTTGTTTTGTTTTTCTCATAAGTCTATGTATATTTTTAAACACACTGTAAACCTTTCAGAGATCTTATTTCATTTGAGTCTGTCTTTACTGTATATCTCTAACTTTTTTCTAGCCACGAGTCTTTTATCTGTTAAACAACACTGCTAAAAGTAAATCCACAACTGTTTTTACCGCTGTCTTTTCAAGATGGCAGGGGTACATTTACCCCCAGCACTGAGAGCTTTGCTTACTACCTTGGTCTATGAAGCCATCAAGCAGCATGCTGCTGGCCTGGAGATGTGGTCACTGCCATTGCCAGCAACTCCACACACCATTTAATTGCTAGCAGGGCCTCTTAAAAGAGGATGGTTTTTTTTGTTTGTTTTTTTGTTTTTGTTTTTGTTTTTTTCTCCTTATTTGCAGAATCAGGAAGACTACCTTAAAGAAGTCTCGCAAGTCTCTGCTTGCCTTTTGCAAGAAAAATGCTGTTACCAAGAAGACTTGCTTGTATTTTCTTTTGTTTCTAAAATCTATATTTCAGCTTTTGTCTAGTTTTAAGTGGAAGTTCTTAGTACCAACTTAGTACCTTAGTTGCAGGTGCCATTTTCTTTTCTTTTTTCTTTTCTTTCTTTTTTAAACATTTATTTATTTTATACTGGACATAATTATATATGCCCTTTTTAATGAAAACAAACATTTATAAACAATATTTGGGAATTTGGGCATCATTCTTTCCAAGCTGCTTCCTGCTGGTAGGGGGCGCTGTCATGGGAGAATCCTAAGAAGATGCAGAAATCCTGGCTGTAGTGGTCTGCAAGGCTGAATTGTCCCATTGACATTGCTTCAGGGGGTCTTTCTCGATCAAACCACATTATTCTGGAAGGTATCCAGAGCTTTTCATTTTCTGTGGAAACAAAATTAGAAATCCTTTTCCCCAGTAACTTGTCCTTAGGCTTAAATTTTAAAGTCAAAGCATTACATTGAATTAATCCAGCAGCATTTTTCCTTCTTCTTTTAATAATAATATAATTTAAAAATTTTACATGTGGATCCCAGTTTCCTCTCCCTTCCTCACTCCAACCCTCCCCCCCTCTTCTCTCTCTTACCCTCTTTGCCCTGTGACATGCCCACTGGCCACCATCCCCTCCATCCCCACACCCCCATTCCACTTGTAGGGCTATGCTATCCAAGTTGGGTAATGTAAGTCTGTCAAGTCATTTGAAGTAGGAACTAGGACTTCACACCTGTCTCTAAGTTAAGGGGGCATCCCTCCCTGGGGGATGTGTCTGCAAGGTCCTTTTGTGCACCAGAAATAGATCCTGTTTCTACTGTCTGAGGTCCCCTCAGACTGCTCAGTCCTTCTAGCTGAGACCCATATTCTCTGGGTCTGAGTCAGTACCTTGCTGGGTTCTTAACCATCAGTCTGGGAAGCCCAAGCTCCTCTTGTTCAGGTCAGCTGTCTTTCTGAGTTTCTGCAACCTGGTCTTTTCCCCCTCTCTCTGCATCTGGATTCTGGTTCGACTCAGTGCTTGGTTATGGGTGTTTGCTTCTGTTTCCAACAGGTACTAGATGAGGACTCCATGATGGTGGATACTTTAGTTGATGATTTCACTATCAGGGAAGGGCATTTATGGTAGCCTTTCCAAGGTTGCTTGAATTATTAGTTGGAGTTGGTCTTGTAGTGCTCTAGACCTTACTTAAGGTTCACTTTTCTCTTCAAACCAGTAATGGCTCCCTCTTTTATGCCCCCCTCACCCTGATTCAACCTATCTAGTCACACATGTTTTCCTCTCCTTCCTTTCTCTTTCTGCATTTGCGTTGTTGTTGAATTCCAATTTTAAAGCATGGTGGTCTGATAAGCTACAGGGGTTTATTCCAATTTGTTTGTATCTGTTGTGGTTTGTTATGCCAGCTAGTATGTGGTCAATTTTAGAGATGGTTCCATGTGGAGCAGAGAAGAAGGTATATTCTTTTGTATTTGGATGAAATGTTCTATAGATGTCTGTTAAACCCAGTTGAGACATAACTTCTGTTAATTCTTTTGTTTCTTTGTTGAGTTTCTGATTGGTGGTCCTGTCTAGTGGTGAGAGTGGTGTGTTGAAGTCTCCCACTATAAGTGTGTGAAGTTTTATGTGAGCTTTGAGTTTTAGTAGCATTTCTTTTACGAATGTGGTTGTCTTTGTATTTGGGGCATAGATGTTCAGAATCGAGACTTTGTGTTGATGGATTTCTCCTGCAATGAATATGAAATGACCATCTTCATCTCTTTTGATTAATTTTGGTTTGAAATCTATCCTAGATATTAGGATAGGGACACCTGCTTGCTTCTTGGGTCAGGTGCCATTTTCTTAAGAACTCTTTCCCACCAGCCTGATCCCACAGCCACATCATTCCCAAATAACACACAGAGACACTGTATTAGATATAAAGCTGTTGGCATGTTAGTAGTGTTTCTTATTGCCTAGCTCTGTCTTAAATATTAACTCATTTCTAGCAATCTAAATGTTTCCATGTGGTCTTATCTTATCAGAGAGAGGGTAGGTACCTCTTCCTCCTTTTGTGGTCTGCATTTCGACTCCTCTCTACTAAATCTCCCAGGATCCTCCTTGTCTCTAAGTCCGGCCTATTTTGCTTCCCTATTGGCCAACAGTGCTTTATTCATTAGCCAATAGTAGAAACATATTTATAGAATGACATCTGCCAACATGGAGGGGTTTACTGTTTCAGTTTTTCAAAAAATCTGTTTTTTGTTAATTAGCAGTAGATAAGGCAATAAACTTGACCTATTAATACATCATATTAAGAGCTAAATCTTAGACTTTGAGAACAAGACCAAGAATGCAAACTCTCTCTATAGCAAATATAATTATAAATGAACAATTGTTAAGGATGTTAAAATATATACTTACTGCAAAACAGGAATAGTTGAGTTTTTAAAAGAGAAATGGAAAATGAGACCAGAAGTTAGAAACATTCACTACAAATTATGAAAGTTTATAGGGGAAAGACAGTGCCATGTATGAAATATTAATTTACAATAGGAAGAAACATTAAATAATTTACCAGTAATGTATGTATTCCATATATTTTTGGAATATTCTATGGTAACAGCATATCATACACACAATGGAAAAAGAGAAACAAATGAAATATTATTGAGATGGAGAGTCTTTGAGTGGTCAGATATGAAGAACTACAATATAATAAAACCAATAAGATCAGAAATAAAAAAAATTAAACATTATTTTGAAAGAGTTAATCAATAATATGGGATGGTTAATTGATCCAAGTTGATGAAGATGACGTCAATATTCACACTAGTTCCAGTTGTAATATTTTAGAAACCTCAAACAAAAACAGTCACTTCGTGTATGTATGTATATGCTTTGGGAGGTACCCATGATAGCCGAATAAAGCAAATTTTTAAAAATGTGATCAATATTTTAATTATTTTTTATTTCAAAAACAGAAAGCTTTCCTTTGCATTCTTTCATAGACACTATTTTTCCTAATGTTCTCAAATGGACTATCAGTAAGAGAATTGTGTGTGTGTGTGTGTGTGTGTTTCTTTTGTATTAAGAGACTATCTTTCTTAGCACATATCCAGTAACTGTAACCCTTAATTTGAGAATTGCTGCCAAATGCAACACAAATTCCTTTGAAACAGAAGTTGCTTTTCTAGTGAGCAAGCTGCTACCTGAAAGCAAATTAGACACTTTTCCACCTTGAACCAAACAATAATTTTAAAGCATGGAGTAAAGTAACGCTTCTGATATTAAATGTATTATCACATTCTGTAGGAATTCATTCAACTTCAAAAGTTCCTGACACTTAGGAAATGGTTTGTGTGCTGTAAAATCAAGTTCTTGTAATTCTCTGGGCTTTTGACATGCTATTCAACAATAACTTCTTCAAGTCCTTATTAGCATTGCTTAGAATTCAGAAACATCCAAGGGAAACATTCCATTTTTCTATTGAATCTTCACATATTTACCAAAAATGTATGTCATTTGTTTATCTAAAAATATATCTGAAATTACCATAGATAAGAATTCAAATAAATTTGGCATATTACACAATAGCTTTAGAATTATTGACTCATAGATTAATATAATGCAGGAAAATTTGTTATATTTGTAATGCCTCCAGTAAGTTAGATTTAATCTTATCTCCAAGGATAGAAAATAGATAAAGTAATTATACAAGTTTAGAAAAATGAATGCTGTCTACATCTATTAACATGCTTGGACATTAGCAAACTATATCAACCAATACAATATTTCAGCTCAATAACGTTTTCATAAAATTCATAATTTCAGTGTAGTCATGAGAAACAACAACTAAACTAGATTGAGGCCAGGCCTACCAAATATTTAGGCAACTACCCCTAAAGTTTTCTAGAGACAAGAAGCAGGTAAAAGCTCAAAATTTCAAAGAAAATAAAACTAAAGAGAGTTGTTGCCAAGTGCAACATGGTGATCTGGATTGAAGCAGAAAAAAAAATGATACTAATAAAAAGGACACATTAAATAGGGGCAAAGTCTAACTTCCTCCCTCTCTACTCCTCTCAGTTCCTCTCCACCCCCTCCGCTTCTGATCCACTTCCTTCCTGTCTCTCATTAAAATGAACAGTCTTTGGAGAGACAACAAACATAACAAATTAATATTTTCATTCTATACTTTAAACCTGACAAATTGATAGTTTCAATTATAGTCTGTCTTGAAAAGTAAATCCTTGAGTTGTAATAAAATGTGAATTGGGTGAAGAATTTGAGAAAAATATTTACCTTTCTCAGTGCACTTCTGAACGTGTACAAGTACCATTATATACATTGAAGCAAGTTTTCTAAAATTTGCTTTATTCTTTTAAGTCCACATTTTCTTCTCTTCAATAGATATTACTACTTTGAGGATGGATACAATTCTCCAAGAAAGAGCCACAGGTAGCAAAATATGTCATAAAATCACCTTGGATCTGTAGAATCACTCTTTCTGTAACAAGCAAAAACTGCTGTGACAACTTAGAAAATAAAAGCCTATGATGACGTCAAACTTTATGGAAGCCAGAGACAAATGGTTGGATGATGCATACTGATCAATACCAGTGAGTCAGTGTTGAACATATGTTTGCATAAATGACTAGTAATTTATGATAAAACACTGTGGTAGCATTACAGATAGTAGAGATATGAGGTATATAAAGGAAGATGTTAAGTGTCTGATGGGGGTGTAGAATAAAGTCTACAGAATCAGAAATAACTGCTCTCTTGATAGAATGCATTTTAATGCAAGAGAAGAGACCAAGCATACAAGGGAAAGTTACAGAGAAGGTTTACATATAGGCAGAAACAAGCATCATCCCAATACCTTCTATAACCCTGGACTGTTTAAACGACATTGTCAAGGAATCTTCACTTTGACAAACACAATCCCACTTTTCTTCTTTCATACAGCTTTCTGGGGATAATCAAACACCAAAGACCAGCAACTCTCAATTTAGTCTAAGTTTCATGACACATGCAGTGAATTATTATAAGGCAAAGTTGTTACTTTCAAAAATCAGTCTAATGATGAAGATAATGAATGACAAAGAAAACAGGTACAGTGGAGCTGGGGGGTCTAAACATCTGCTTCAGAATATAACAGCTGCTTTCTGAATACAATCTAGGCCCAAGCCGACATTTTGAATGTATCCTTAGAAATGGAAACTTTCTTATTCAAGAAATTATCCAATAGCTTCCCTCTTCAAATTGACTTTAGTTGCTGAGAAATTAGTGTCACCTTCCACTTCAGTACAAAGATTATTTCCACAGTTGAAAACCACTGATTTATTAATTTTCAGTTGCAAGGTTTCATTAAAATGACCATTTAGGTTTATAAGAAAAGAATATATCTTCTTTCTTTTTGGATACAAGTCATTGCATGTAAGCTTGTTTAGAAATTTAATTTTATAAGATTACTGGGGGAAGTTATGATAAGTATTAAACTATTTAAGATCTGTGCATGTCTAATTCTCATAATTTGTGTCTTCATTGCCATCTTAAAATGAATCCAGAATGAGTTCAGTGTCCTTTTAATTGCTTTGCTTATTTCCTTGAGAAAAAAAAATAATAAAGCCATTCTCTGCTTTTGTAGTGTTACTTTTAACCTATTGACCTTATTTATTGCTTATGTAAATTTTCTACTAGAATATCTATTTTAAAATTTTTCTTTTTTTAATCTGTTATGCTTCCTTGATAGTGTGTACTCACAGATAAAAACCTTGCAAAAACACATTTCTACACACATGTTTCTTTTCTAATTAAAACTCAAAATGAATTTGAAAGCAATTTAAAATAATATGGACATATGTGTGTGAAAGATTTTAGTTTGCAGAGTAAGAATGTAGGAAAGGATAAGGAAATTAGTTCTTGCAAGCAGAATATAGAAAATCATAGAGTGGACATTGACATGGGAGGAAAGAACAACAAGATAGTTACTATGGTGATGGGTCTAGTGGTTATGCTAGGCTGATTCTGTTAAATATGACTAGTAACTGAATCATCAATCTTTTGTGAAATAACTGAAGTGAAGCCTCTCCCAGGTCTTGGCCCACAACAAGGAAATAGGCTCCCAACACTGGAACAAATGGTCCCACATGAACAGCCCTGTTTGGGTCACTCCTGGCCAACAGACAATCTGGGAACTTTCCGAATCATTCTATGGTTTAGCCTTTGAATAAAAACAAGTCATACCTGGGTGATCTCTCAAACATGAGATCATACTTTGTAATCAATCACCTTGTGCCCCATGCATGTATGCTGATTTGCAGTTTGTCTCTATAAAAAGGAGCCTGAAACTTTGGGGGGGGGGTGGTGCAGCTTTCCCCGAGGTTGCCATCACCCGAGTGCACTGGTTCAATAAACACCTCTTGCTTGTTGCATCTCCTGCTTTTTTGTGTTTGTGTCTCAGGGCTCTTCCACGGGCCCATCAGAACCCCAGAATTAGGGTCCAACATGGGTATATTACAGGTTAGCATTATTTTTCATCTTTAGATAAGCTCATTTTTTACAAGATAAAACAATTGAAGGTTAGCAAGTTTGCTTTGGGTCTATGAACATTTGTCAATAAAGCGGTATTAATTTCACCTTGTATTGTCTCAAAACAATAATAGTATGTTTAGGATTTCTGAGTATGATGCTGTGGAAATAAAAAAAAAATGTGTACAAGATTCTTTGACATTTAAAATTTATGTGATAGCTTGAGTCCACTTATAAACTCTTGTAAAATAACAGAATTACACAATTTGTGTCTTCAGAATAAAGAATTAGAAAATTATTTCCTTAAGGTCACTTAGAAGCTATGATTATAAAAACTTCAATTTCCTCTAATTGTATGCATTTTCTATTGTTTCCATGAGTTCCAAAGTAGACTAGTTACCATGTAATTATTTAAATTATTCAGTTTTAATATTACAACTTTATAGTTCTGCCAAAGTAAGTCAGTCAATTCCATCTGTTCAAAATAAAAAATAATATAATTCTTGTGGGATTCATAACATTGAGAGTGCTGGCTTCCTCTGACTTTTCCCCTGCTTTTAAGATGCTGTTCCTCTTACTGGGTTGCCTCATCCATCCTTAATATGAGGGGAGGTGCCCAGACTTACCACAACTTGGTATGCCATATTTGGTCGATATTCCTGAGAGACCTGTTCTTTTCTGAAGGGAAAAGAAGCAGAGTGGATGGGATGTGATGACATGGAAAGGAGGGAAAAGAAATTTCAGTTGGGATGTTAATACATTACATTTTTTAAAAGTTCATAAAAACTAACAATATAAAATAAAAATCTACAGATAAGCAGTCAAATAAATATCACAGTCTATTTGTACATGTGTATTTTTTTCAAATATAATATAAGTCAGGTGTCCTTTAATGTGTACAATTACATAAACACATTAAACATAGTTAATTTATGACACTGATTTCCTACCCATTTCAGTAGTATTCTAATTTAGCAGGAGTAGTCTGTCAAAATTTGTAAATAAACTCTTGTAGAAATAAACAAGATTGTACTGAGGACTTTCAAAAGTGGCTTTCCAAATTACTTGATTGAGATATATGAATTATGAATTAAATTATACTCCATATTACTCTAATACAAATGCTAATATGTATTACAAATAAATTATACAGATATATTTCATAACTTTGTCAAGTAAGTGCAATTTAGCTGTAGGCCTTCACTAATTAAAAGAAACAGTGATAACTAACACAACAACAAGTACTTTACAAACTTATTCAATAAAATGCTAAGTAAATACCAATATATACTCATTCTTCTTCTTATACTTCTACCAAAATTAAGGCAATAGAGAGATAAGAATAACTTCAAAGCCAGGAGTTGGTGGCACATGCCTTTAATCCCAGCACTCGGGAGACAGAGGCAGGTAGATCTCTGTGAGTTCGAGGCCAGCCTGGTCGACAGAGCCTGTCCAGGACAGGCTCCAAAGCAAAACTGAGAAATCTTGTCTCCTAAAATAAAATATATAAAAAAAGGTGGATACAAAGGAGGATATTATATTCATAGTAAATTAGTAGGGTTAGTACATAACCATGTTTACCAGCAAAGAGGAAGTTCAATCTGTGGCCAGTCCTTGGAGTTCTAATTAATAAACCTATTGCTATTACAAATAGTGGATGCTAGAAGAGAGACCAAGAAGTCTCAGTGTCTAGGTGATTGGACACTTTTTAAAATCCCAGAATTCAGAAATGCCATATGTTGGAATTGCCTCAAGTGTAAATGTTCAGATAAAATATCTAAGCACCAAATTCATGAACTTTATCCCACATAGGATTGATACACCCCAGGCTCCTGCCTTCTTACTTTCCCCCCTCACACTTTTGTTCACGAAGTAGGCCACCTGAATCTTGAAGTATAGTAATGTGTGCAGGAAGGTATGTCACCACCAAAGGAAGATTGACTTAAGAAGAGTTAACACGCATTACCACCTACAGGCAAATCATAGTGGGACAAGGATATAAGCTTGGAATTGAAATAAATTAAATTTATCCTGAAATTACAAACCAGCACTAACAATAACAACCAAAGCAATACGTGGAACCACAGAGATGAAATGATTTTCTTCTCCTTATTGCCACCTAAGAAAAAAAATGGAAACTTGTTATACCATAAGCCGCTCCTTCTTACACATTGTAATGGACTTTTCTGGAGTCTTGCCCTCATGACTCATCCTTAACTCTATCCTGCTTCCTTCCAATGATGTCCTCTGACAGCTTTTCTTCAATAAATAACATGGGCATTCATGTCTCACTTGATTTCTTTAAGGGGCCCCCTCTAATGAAGAAGACACCTGTGTCTCTAATGTCTAGTTCTCTCAACACTTTCTGTTTGTTCAATGTTTTAGAAAAATCAGAAACAAATATTCTATGAGAAAAAATGCCATGATTTTAATGTAAAATGCTCTGCTACCATAACACAAACACACACACACACACATGCACGCACGCACACACGCACACACACACACTCACACACACACACAGAGAGAGAGAGAGAGAGAGAGAGAGAGAGGTAGAGTGTTCATGTATGCTTGAACATCAATAGTGATGCTGTTGGGACAGTTTGTGGTTGTGGTTCCTTTAAAGGCAAGACAAGAAACAGATAACTGGGAACATCATTATAAGGTCATATATGGTCCCTGGTGCCTTTACCCTCTACCCCCACCCCAGTACTTTCTTGAGTGAACAGTCTCTTTTTTCATATGCTTCAGCACTCTTGTTGAAAGCTTCTAAGAACCACACTAATAACGTTTCTAACTATGGGCTGGAAGTTCTGAAAAAAAAATGAGATAAAATAGATTTCTTTAAACTTATTCTCCAAGATATTCTGGTTATGCCTGTGTAAAAGTAAGTAACACAGACATGAATCAAAATGGTTAAATGAAAACACTGTGGCTATATGATGAGTATTAAATTATAGTAAATATGGTGTAAACTTATGCAAAGTAAAAACTCAAGAGTTTTTATTAATCTCTAATCTCCAACACAAACAAAGCCTGAACCTGTGTGGGGAAATATTTTAATGATGACAGTGATGACTAAAATGTGTATGAACTTATGAAGTTCAAGGTTGACAAGTCACTACCTGACATAACACTAGTTCTCCTCCTGGTTTTTGTTCCTATCATAACAATATGTCAAAGAAAACTCTTACACATTAAAATTTAAAATTATGTGAGTTTATATCATAATAGAATCTCTCTTATGGAAATATGAACCAGATATTTCCCATCTGTATTAATGAAAAATGATATTTTTATTTATCTGTTCTATAGCCTTAGAGAGATTATCTCAAGCATCTCAGTTGGGAAAAAAAAAGTTAATGATTTTAGTCCAAATCATTCCTTAAATTATACAGCACAGATATGCTTCCTAACTTAAAATTTCAAAACATCTATTAATGTTTTTCTAAGCTAATGTAAAAAACAAAAATAAATGTCAATTCACTTAAATTTAACATGAAGCAGTTTAAAGGCAAATAAATTGATACAAACTTACTTGGCCATTTTAAATTAGACCGTATAGTGAGAATTTTAAAAGTGATCAAAGTTAGTTTAATATATGGAAAAATATTTAAGGCAACCATCCAGAAGGAGTTTATGTATTTTGTCTAAAATGTAGGCAGTATGGAGAAGCATGCATGTAGCCATACACACATAGACACGTGCACTGATCCATAGACATGCACAGAGACAAAAACGTACAAATTGCTATGTCTTTGAGATTAATGAGACACATCAAGATGCCTATGTATCTGTAAGTAGAAAATAATCAAATATTAAAAAATGAAAGCCAAGAAAGAAAAGAGAATTTCTTTCAAAGATCATCATAAGAGCATTTTAAGTGCTATTGATTAGCACCATAATGGATGCATAACAAAACCATTCCTAGTTTTAGCCATATTATGCTATCATTTAATACTTTAAGTTTTTTTGTATACTAGTACACTTTATTTTCCTAAATAGAGGCCACTGGTCTGTCATAAAGCATAAAGCATGTCATTACTGGCATATTGCTTGAATAATTCCTTTATGTCAAGAATTTTAAAGCAGAATTAATAATACTAACGCTGGGGGATGTAATTGTGTATAAACTAAAATTGCACACACAATTGTACTTATTGAATAAATAGTAATTATTATTAATGGCATTAATTATGCTTTACAATGTTCCTCTTCTTTTCTTGAGTACATTAATTTATGACCTAGGAAAAGAGCTTTGTGTGTACACTCTTCAGTAACTTAGAAGAGCAGGTTAAAAAGGTTAATATTAGTCATGCTGCTTTGGAAATCTATGGTTATTCTGGTAAGAGGCAGTGTTTTGGTTGTGAAATTACTGAAGAATTATAAAACAGAAGAAATAAGTAACAATGAGAAAAAGTACAATTTTGATTAGGGAGGTCATCGAAATGACAATTTAAATAAATCATACTAGCCAGATAAACTGTATATTTATTTCATTAGGAAATGAAAAGGCTGAATTAGAATGGCGAAGGTAACCGTGAATTGAGAGACAAAATGTCAGGCTATTGCTGCTTGGAAAAAGAAATTTGAAATCGACTATTTGTTATGTCTAATTGCAGGAGGATAGGTTAGCTGCCAATACAAACATCTATTGTGCTGCACTATTTCAGTGATGGGCTCTCAGAGGCAACTCCTGCAGACAAAGTAAAAGGCTAAAGTGCCACTGGGCCTTGAATAAATAAAAAGAACTCCCCTGTCACAGTTTTAAGAGAAAATTAATGCTGAAACACAGCAAATAAGACTCTGGAATATACTTGAAGTTAGAAAATTAGAGTATTTTAAAGATAGTATTTTAAAGCATGAAATTATGGACACACCTGTCTTCACAATTCAGGTGAACCACAATACATCTAGCAATAGTCATCTTGGCTTTGAGCACCAAAGAGAAGAAAGCATGAGCATTTTCTGGTTGATGTTTCCTTAGAAATAATTTTCTTGACCACTTTTCATGCACATGCATAAAGCAAAATTTTTGCAATGACTTTTATAAAATATCTGTATGATATTTACTGTTTGGCTTTCTAGGAATAATTTCATTTGATGTTATAAGTGAAATAGAAATTAGTTCCAAAGTTTAAAATTTTTCAAATTATAGAAGGTACCACTCTTCAAATGTTTGATAAAGTATATTCTCATTATTGAAAAGCATATGCACACGTTGCTGCCCATGTAAGTTCAAAACAGATTTCAGGTGGCATAACAAAAGCCATGTGTGATTGAGTCACATTTCCATATATGTATTGTTGAAACTATATTTTTTATGACTTTAGGCTATAGTTTACATTTTGTATTTGTCAATTTGTTTCTTGAGACAATTTTGCATACTCCAGGTTGCTCTAAAACCTTCCATGCACCTGAGACTGGCCATGAACTCCTGATCCTTCTACAATGTTTCCTAAGGGTTGAGGTAACAAGACCATCATACTGATCCTATGCTATGAAAACACTATGTCAGTGTTGAAAGAGGGACTGGCTGGTAATGTCAGTAAATAAAGGTACTTAATTCCAAGTCCAACAACCCAGACAGCGGAAGAAGAAAACTAATGCCTATAAGCTGTCCCTAACCTCCACACACTTGTTGTTGTGGTCTATTTGTGTGTACACACACACACACACACACACACACACACACACACACACATGCACACACAGAGACATGCACGCACACACACACACAGATATATTCTATATAGACATTAACATTTTTGTGGAAATCTATAAATACTGTAAACTGCAAGCCAATGGGGAAAAATATTAGTGAACATTTCCTTTCTCCACTTCAACTTTTAGCAATTTGAAACTTCCAAAACTGGTAAGAGACAGTCAGTCACTGCATATACCCTACAGATGGACTGTAGCCATGGCAATCAAGTATGGTTTATAAATAATTGATTATTCAAATTTGGGTAACACAGTCAATCCAGGAAAGAGAAGCTGAGCTAACAACAAGGCTGGAGGTTTTACTTTTCCTCCCACCAACACCGGTTTCTCCCTGCACGATTCTGTCCTTTAACTTCCAAAGGAAGACAGCAAAGCAGCCACCAGCAAGCAAGCCTGACTTCATATAAGTTTTAGAAAAATACTCAACCTCGCCAGCCCGAAAGTACCAAGAGATTCATATTAATCATTAAACATTTGGAATATTCCATAACTTTACATAATATTCTCTTAATAAAGTAGCTTATTTGACAAAGCATCTATCACTGACTTAATTAGCCAGGCCTCCATTGAGACACTAAGGGTACTGTGGGAGCTAAACACAACACCTACCATGGTAAAGGCTAATTGTGTAGCCAGAGGTGTGTTTAATATACTGAGCCATGTAGCTTCAGAGAATAATAAACTATCAAAAAACATAAATTAAAGAAGTAGAATATTCACACTTCATGCTTCAGTGGGGAGTGTCAAGGTTTAAAAAAAATCCCTGAGTGGTGTTCATGTTCTTAAATGTTCTTAGAAATGTGACAAAATATTGCCAGTGTGGTTTGGTACAAGGGTACAAGGATACCAAATGAAAGATGTCTTTCCGCTCAAAATAACCTTTAGTATTTTAAGCTCCTGTGAAAAGCCTCCATTACACAATAAACACAATAACCAATCACACCTTGGGGAGGAGATCATCACTATTTTTTCATCTTATAGTTTGATTACTGGTCTATCACTAAGGGAAGTAAGCACAGGAACTCAAGGCAGGAAATGAAGCAGAAACCATGGAGATGTACTACCTATTTGCCTGGCCATGGTTGTTCAGCTCACATCAATCATTAATGAAGAAAATGCCATACAGACTTGCCCACAAGCAATCTGATGGAGGCATTGTCTCAATTGAAATTCTTTCTTCCCAGATATGTTGAGGTTTATGTTGACAGAACCAGCCAGCACAGCTGATCTTGTCACCATGACCAGATTCATGACACAAATGTAGCTTACCAAGGGAAACGTTTATTTTGGCTCATAGTTCAGAGGAATCCAGTCCATCAGTGAAGGAAAATCCTGATCTTGGGGGCATGAGCTGTTGATCTCACCCAGTCCCCATTTGGGAAGCAGAGATAGACAAATGCTAGGTCTCTACTCACTTTCTCTTTTCCTCTCTTTTACTCTTTTATACAGTCTGAGTCCCCAGGCAGTGAATTGGTGCTACTCACATTCAGGGTGTATCTTTCCTACTCAGTTAAAGCTTTCTGGGATGGCAGGCGTGTGTGTGTGTGTGTGTGTGTGTGTGTGTGTGTGTGTGTGTGTGAGAGAGAGAGAGAGAGAGAGAGAGAGAGAGAGAGAGACAGAGAGAGAGACAGAGACAGAGACAGAGAGAGACAGAGAGAGAGTGTCTGTGTAAAATATATGTATGTATAAAATTGTGACTCTCTCTGATCCTATAAACAAGGGAAGGGTCTAGGCCTTGCTCCAAATGATATGACAAACTTTCAAGATCCCCCAGGGAATCTCTCACCCTCCCTGGGGAGTAGAAAGTGGATAGGATGAGGGCATAGGGGGTAACAAGGGAGGATGGGAGACATAGGGAATTGGGATTGACATGTAAAACAAGATTGTTTCAAACTTAAATTAAAAAAAGAAATAAATGCGAAAAAATTTTGGCTCTCAAATAAACAGAAACCGTAACTCACTACACTACTTTTAAAGTCATCTTTTTCAATGTCTCTTCAATAAAACCAAATAGTGTTCAATCAGGAGGAGCTTCCTTTTGATATAGTAAAAGCTCAAGATTGGGCTGGTAAACAGTCACCACCTAATATGCTGGTTGCCAAGACTGTACACCTGAGATCAGCTCTTGCAATTCAAAGGGTGGGAGGGAAGGACTAAGTCCTACAAGTTATTATTTCAATCACTTCTCCATGTGTGCAATACGCTCACCCATACACACATAGATACCATGCACACAAAATAAATAAATATTTAAATTTTTAAATTAAAATAAATGTATCTTCACATTGGCTAGAGATATGACAAAACCATGACAAGGCAAGGTATTATTAACAGTTTGGAGTATATCATAAAAAAAAGAACCAAGCATTTATTCTTTAAAACTTTAGAGGAGGGAAATCTAAGATTACATTATCAGCATAGTCATGTTCTATAGCTGATTTAATTTTTGTGTTTTTTGTTTTGTTTATTTGTTTGTTTGCTTTACCCTTTGGGGGCTCGCCAGCCAGCTCTTAGATAAACACAAGGAAACTTATTCTTGCTTATCAATGACTGGCCTTGGCTTGACTTGTTTCTAGCCAGCTTTTCTAACTTATATTATCCTGTTTCTGTTTAACTATGATTTCCCTTTGGGCTTTTTACCTTTCTTTATTCTATATATCTTTCTTTCCTTCTTATTCTGTGCTGGCTGTTTCCCTGTGAGGCTGACCCCTCATGTCCTTCTCTCCTTCTCCTTTTCCCCTTCCTCTTCTCTTGAGCATAAATTTTTCATCCTATTTATCCTTTATGCCTGGCAGCCCCACCTAACCCTCTCTTCTGCCTTGCTGTTTGACATTAATCTCTGTATTAAACCAATCAGGTGTTTTAGACAGGCAAGTTACTACAGTTTCACAGAGTTAAACAAATGCAACATGAAAGAATGTAGCATGACTAAGGCAGCTTGTAGAAGACAGAGTTTATTTTGACTTATGGTTCCAGAGAGATGATACGCATCATAGCTAGGAACATGGCTTTAGGCAAGAGTGCAAAACAGAGCAGGAGGATGAGAGTCTACATCCTTAATCAGAAGCATGAAGAAGGTGGGGGGGGGGAGAAGACCAGGCTACAGAAACCCACAAAGACAGCTGACCAGAACAAGGAGAAGCTAATGAACCACCAGACTGATAGCTGGGAAACCAGCATTGGACTGACTCAGACCTCCTGAACATGGACCTCAGTTAGAAGGCCTGGGCAGTCTAAGGGACCTCTGAAAGTGGGACCAGGATGTAGCCCTGGTGCACAAAAGGACTTTGGAAGCACATTCCCCATGGAGGGATACTCTCCTAACCTAGAGGCAAGAGGGAGGGCCTAGTCCCTACTCCAAATGACTTGATAGATTTTGTTGATCCCTTCTGGAAGGCATCACCCTCCCTGTGGAGTGTAGGGGGGTCAATGGGATGGGAGGGTGGTCTGGGGGCATGAGAGGGTAGGAGAGAGGGAAGAGGGAGTTTGGAGGAAGGGAGGGAGGAAAGAAGAAGGAAGGGAAGGAGAGAGGAAGGGAGAAAGGGAGGGGGAACTGGTATCGATATGTAAAATAAGAAAAAGAAAATCTATGTACTGAAGGCCAAATACATGTATAAATCTGTAACTTACATGTATTCACAAAGTCATTAGTATTATTAGTTTAAATTACTTCCAATATTTAAGTTATTGTGGCCTTTTAATTTTATATTGATAATAATTGATAGTAATGATATAAATATCGTAATGGGGTAACTTATATCAAATAAGTAAATATCTTTAAGCATACTTACAATGTTCAACATGCAGGAATTTACAATAGATTCGTGACAAATAGTTGAGCTAAGAAGGACAAAAAATAACTAAGCAAAATGAGAAAATTATTCTCATTCTTCCTACAATGCAGGATCAAATCTCTGGTGGGATTAAGGGGAAAGCTGAGTGTTTTACATTTTTCTTAGAGAAAAGAAAATGAAGTCATTTAAAATCCTTGGAAATACTGCCTAGTGTCTTAGCTCCCTGGGTATTCATTGGGATTACTTTATTGAGCTATATAAACTCTAAAAGGGAGCTGAAATGGCAGGCCCAACAGACCACCACATTTTTACAGAATACTTGCTCTTAAAATACATTTTAAACCATATCAAATAGATATAGGCAGATAGCTCTTACAAAATAGCTTTGCATATTTAAATTTTAAATATGGCTAATGGGTAGAATGTTTATATTTTATGTTAAGAGACATGTTTATCAGGAAAGGAAAATTTCATCAGGGGGCTCCATTAGGTAATGTGTTAAAGCACTTACTCATCATGGAGGTGTTCCAGTTAACCATATTCAGGTTATGCTATCCTAATAATAAAGAGGCCATTCAAAGTGCCAATTTAGAAAAATTCTATTGAGAAGCAAAACTGGATGAAAAAGAAAGAAAGAATGCCTGGTTTAGGACAAGTGCTCATTCTTTTAATAAAGTGCTTAGAAGCAAGAGGACATGCACCTGATACCCAGAACCCACATAAAAGGCTGCACTTAATGGCTTGTGCTCAAAGGCTCAGTGCACTAGGGAGAAGTCAGGCAAAGTCCCAGGGTGAGAGCCCAGGGCATGGAGATACTCTTGCCTCAAACACAAGGTGATTGGATCATGAAGAATAATACTTGAAAATGATTTCAGACCATCACATATATCACACACATACCTACACATATGTACACCCATGGGAACAGGCACACACACACACACACACACACACACAATCACAGTGACATGGTCGCATAAAGTTTAAAAAAAAAAAACTGAAAATCTCTCTGTGTACATCTAACACAATTTGTAACAAGTGTCAGTCAGCATGTACATAGAAAGCAAAATCAGTAATCTGTTTTGCATATGTTAGAATACAGATTTTTTTGTTCTAAATGTCAATGACAGATGAAATTATGTACATCCCATTTTGTTATGGCAGCCTTGTGTTTGCTTCAACCACCTGAGCACATTTTATAGAGGATGAGGAGGATGGATACCTCTGTTCTTTGAGAAATAGGAAAGTCATTTTTTTGTGTCAGGGATGGAGGAAGTAGATGAAGATTGAACAGTATTTTCGGTTAAGAATTCAGGCTTGCACTTTTCTTTCTCCATACATAATTTCATAAATCCATTACAACTTTGAATATAATATGTAACATTACCTAAGATGAATATCAAAATCCAAAGGGCATTCTGATGACAGCATCATTAACTATGAAAAATATTGCTATGGTAAGGCACATTGTCTAATTTTTATCAAAGTTCTGATGGTATACAATTATTCTGCATGGAACAACTTATAGTTCATAGTCCTTTATGTTTAAGGTTCAAGAACAGGTGATGTAATTAAACACAGTCTCTCTCAAACTTTTGATCATTAATTTCAAGTTCCAAGGACAAAGGGCTTTAGAGTTGATACAGGTCTTGAAGCAGAAGGTCCATTGTCAAACTCTTTTTAAGAGGCTACAATTACCTTGAAACCAAAGCCACATAAAGACACAACTAAGAAAGAGAACTACTGACTGATATTCTTTGTGAACATTGATGCAAAAATATTCAATAAAATACTGGCAAATCAAATCCAAGAACACATCAGAGAATCATCCACCTTGAACAAGTAGGCATCATCCTAGGGATTAAGGAATGGTTCAACATATGAAAACCCATCACTGTAATCCACCATATAAACAAACTAAAAAAGAAAAACCACATGATCATCCCACTAGAAGCTGAAAATGTCTTCGAAAAAACCTCTTCATGATAAAGTCTTGGAGAGATCAGGTATAACAGATAAACATAATAAAAGCAAGATCCAGCAAACCAACAGCCAACATCAAGCTAAAAGAAGAGAAACTCAATGCAATTCCTCTAAAATCATGAATAAAACAAGGCTGTCCACTCTCTCCATATCTCTTCATTATTGTATTTGAAGTTCTAGCTAGAGCAATAAAAAAAGGAGATCAAGGGAATACAAATTAGAAAGAAAGAAGTTAAAGTTTCACTATTTGCAGATGATATGATAGTTTATATAAGTGACCCAAAATCTCTACCACAGAACTCCCACAGCTAATAAACACCTTCATCAAGGTGGGATACAAGATAAACTCAAAATATTCAGTAGCCCTACTAAATACAGACAAGAAAGGGGCTGAGAAAGAAATCAGGGAAACATCACCCTTTACAATAGCCACAATCAACATAAAGTTTCTTGGGAGAATGCTAGCCAAACAAGTGAAAGACCTATATAATTAGAACTTTGAGTCTTTAAAGAAAGATTAAAGAAGACACCAGAAAATGGAATGATCTCCCATGCTCTTGAATAGATCAATCTTGCCAAAAGCAATCTACAGATTCAATGAACCCCCATCAAAATCCCAGAACATTTCTTCACAGACCTTGAATGAATAATACTCAACTTTAAAAGGAAAAACAAAAGACCCAGAATAGCAAAAACAACCATGTACAATAAAGAAACTCCTGGAGGCATCACCATCCCTGACTTCATGCTCTATTATAGAGCTATAGTCTTGAAAACAGCATTGTATAGGCAGAAAATAAACAGGAACACTAATGGAATTGAATTGAAAACCCTGATATTAACACACACTCCTATGAAACCTGATTTTTTATAAAGAAGTTAAAATTATACAATGGAAAAAAGAAATCATTGTCAACAAATGGTGCTGGCATAACTGGATTCTGGTGTGCAGAAGACCACAGATAGATTCATATCTATCATCATGCACAGAACTTAAGTCCAAATGGATCAATGACCTCAACATAAATCTAGCCACATTGAAATTCTTAGAGAGAAAGAGGGATGTACCCTTGAATGAAGGTACAGGAGACTGCTTCTTGAACATACCAGCAGTAGCACAGACACTGAGATTGACAATTAATAAATGGGACCTCCTGAAACTGAAAAGGTTCTGAAAGACAAAGGACATAGTCACCAAGATAGAATGGCAGCCCACAACTGGGAAAAGATCTTCAACACCCCCACATCTGACAGAGGGCTGATTTCCATAATATACAAAATTTAAGAAACTGATCACAAAAACACCAAATAATCCAATTAAAAAGTATGGTTACAGAACTAAATAAAGAATTCTCAATAGAGGAATCTAAAATGGCTGAAAGATACTTAAGAACATGCTCAACATCTTTAACCATCAGGAAATGCAAATCAAAACAACTCTAAGATATCATCTTACTCCTGTCACATTGGCTAAAATCAAAAACACCAAAGACAGTTTATGCTGGAGAGGATGTGAAGAAAGGTGAACACTCTTTCACTGCTGGTGGGAGTGCAAACTCAAACATCCACTTTGGAAATCAGTATGGGGTCCCTCGGGGAAAAATGGGAGTCTACCACATGATCTAGCAATTCCACTCTTAAGCATATACCCAAATGATGCACATTCATACAACAAGGACATCTGTTCAACTATATTTATAGCAGCATTATTTGTAATAGCCAGATCTTAGAAGCAACCTAGATGTCCCTCAACTGAAGAATGGATAAAGTAGATGTGGTACATTTACTCAATGGAATACTACTCAGTGGAAAAATACAATGAATCTTGAAACTTGCAGGCAAATGGATGGAACTTAAAGAAACCATCCAGAATGAGGTAACCCAGTCACAAAAATGGGAACATTGTATGTACTCACTCATATATGTATTTTAGACATAGAGCAAAGGATCACCAGCCTACAATTCATACCACCAGGGATGCTAGGATACAATGAGAACCCTAAGAGAGACATACAAGGTCCACCAGAGAAGAGGAAAGGGACAAGACCTCCAGAACATATTGGGAGTAGGGGGAAGACAGTGAGTGGAGAGCAAGTTAGGAGAAAGAGAAGGGGAGAGGAGAACATGAGGTACCAGGTAGATTGAGTCAGGGACAAATAGATGAGAGCAAGAAAAGAGATACCATAACAGAGGGAGCCATTACAGGTTTGAAAAGAAAACTGACACTAGAGAAATATCCCGAGACCTACAAGGATTACCCTAATAAGCTGAGCAATAGTGGAGAGTCTACATTAAATGCCCTTCCCTGATAATGAGATTGATAACTAACTTATATGTCATCATAGAGTCCTCACCTAGTAGCTAATGGAAACAGAAGGAGACACCCATAGCTAAACACTGAAACAAACTCCTGGAATTCAATTGCAGAGAGAGGAGTGGTGAGAAAAGGGTTCAAGACCAAGCTACAGAAACCCACAGAGACAGCTGATCTGAACAAGGAGGAGCTCATAGACCCTAGACTGTTAGCTGGAAAACCAGCAAGGGACTGACCCTGAACCCCTGAACATGGGTTTCAGTTAGAACACCTGGGCAGTCTATGGGACCTCTGACAGTAGAACCAGGTTATATCACTTCTGCACAAAAGGACTTGGGAGCACATTCCTCATGGAGGGATACTCCTTTAACCTAGAGACAAGAGGGAGAGGCTAGCCTAGAATTTAAATGGAGTTAGTCTATTATGGAGAAAAATAATGCCTCTACTAGATATCACATGGTTGTACGTGAAAATTCCAATAGAAGGAATGGATTACTCCTTTTGGAGTTGTTAGCTAGTGAGGTCCCATAGTCCCCAAACATTGCAGGATACTCTCTATACTCTTAGTTTTTGACATCTACCATCAGATGGCAATATCATATTATGGAAGACACCACTTTCTTGAGTCAGAAAGAATGAATATATAAAGCTGGTACTGATCAGGAAGCTCTATTCCCAGTGACTAGTTTGTATAGTGCTATCCACACAATAAGAAATACCATTATCAATTCTACTTAGCTGCAAACCATGAGAGTTATAATATATGTTATTCCAATACATAACCACTGATAAAATAGTATCATAATTTTATGAATGTTACCAAACATTTTCTGATTGTCTAAAAGACTGGCATGATGGGATGGAACCCACATATAGAACTGCTTTCAGGGCCAAGAACATGTGATGGTATGGATCATAGTCCCTCGGGAAGAATCGAGTAATATTAATTTTCCAAGTAGACAGATCTATAAAATAATTTCTAATTGTTCTATCCACAGATTAGGGAATCTCTCAACCCACATCATTAAAGCTTCTTATAGGAATTAGCACAGAAATCTTCAACTGGTATTGATAGTAAGATTTTGCAGAATGCTCAGCCCTAAATAGAGCATATATCTCATAACCCTCCTTACAAGTTTCAGAAATCATGGAAGATGAGGGTGGCTGAAAGATCATGTGAATCAGACCTAATAATATTTCGGGGTATAATCAGGTAGTTGCACTAAAGTTCTCACACTTACTGTGACTGCGTGTACAGGGCTCATTCCAGACAAAAATCCCATCATAGATCAGGAAAAATGTTCATGAAGTCCCACCCCTTTTTGAGAAAATATTGGCAGTTGATATCTGTTTACAATGGAGAGTCAGTCTTCTTAAATGGTGTGACCTCTGTTAGCTAGACCACTTCTCATAACAGGTCTCACATCCAAGAGCCCTTGAGTGGGCCAGATAGGACTCACTGAGTTTTACAAGATCAACAATAAAACAAAGGAGAGAAGGAAATTTGATTGGTAGTGTGGTGGTGGGGAATCTGAGGGGAGTTGGGGGAGAGAGGTGAATATGATCCAAATGAATTGAATGAAATTCTCAAAGAATTAATCAAATATAATTTTATTATGCACACCAATTCCACTTTTAATAACCTATTAAGTTTTGATGTGTTAAAGTTTGAGGAAGTAAGGTATTAAACATGTATTTTAATTTAGTTGTTTCATTATTATTATTATCAACAAATGGAATTAAAGATTTTGAAAATACCAAAAATATCATTTAAAATTTCATTTGGAATCTATAAAATTATTAATTGTGCACAATCTCATTACAGTGAGATGAACGTACTTTCCTGTAATATACTCCTTTGTTTTCCCTAGATATAGAAATTTAGTATATAAGTCTAAGGTTGTCTAAAATTAGCAATTTCCTAAACAGTTTTCCAATTTATGAGTTTTTTCTTAAACTGTACTTTAGCTATTCTGAGTTTATGTCTCTCTTTTAATTAGTAAATGTTAGCTATTTATCATTAGCTCTAACTAAATCAACTCCCCAAACAGGGATAATCCTAAAAGAGAAAGGATTATTATAGTGACTAAAGCTCAGAGGACATGACAATACATACAATTGGGTCACATCCACCATATATGTTCTGAAGACACCACATTTATCTTCCTTTTTAGACTAAAGTGAAGCAGATTGTAAATTACTTGTTTGCTCAAGAATGATCCCACACTTTTTATTAAGTATTGAATTAAGAAATGACAATAGAGCAAAGAAGTAATACCACCTGGAAATCAAACCTACATAGTAACACCACCTGGAAACACACATCACCCAGCAATACTCATCAGAATCAATACCACCTAGTTAGACTACACGAAATCAGTAATATCTAATTATACCACCTGTACTCAAGACTGGTAATTGACATCACGTGAAATCAGTACTACTCAGTATACCTCCTGGAAGACAATACTACCCAGTGATGGTAGTTGGGGTCAGTATCACCCAGTAAGAAACTGGAAGTCAATGCCATCTAGGGACCTTAAAAAAATATAGTTACCAGAACACAGTACACAAAGAACTTAATCAAAAGGAAGGAGCCATATTTCTAAACAAATAAGGAGTGAGATCTTAATCCTTACTCAAACTGCTCCCAAATTCTAGCCATACCCATCTTTAGAGAAGGGAAAAGTAGATGGAACCATGGGCCTCTAAAGCTACCTCCCTAGAGAGTAAAATATAAAATATTATTTCCATGTATATAAAACCACAAAACACTGCCTGCAGATAGAGTTCCTCAATTTTGTAATTCAACTTATGTTATTGCTTTTTGCTTTTGATTATTTTTAAATGATTTTTATTTATTTTTAGTTGTTGAGTTTATCATCTGAAATGTATTACTGAAGTTACAATTTATTTTATATGTTAGGAAAGACTGAGTTGAAAGTACTATTTTAAAGTGTGCTCATCTGAAAATGTTTAGTATTGCAAAGTTCAGATGAATTTGGCATCTTTTGTTGACTGGATCTAAGATAATTAGTTATTTGGAGATGAGTATGAAGACTCGCATACTATGTACTTCTACTAATTCAAAATCCTCGGCAATATTGCTTGAATAATAAATAAAATTAATAAGGTAATATATTCCATCTCAGAAATTCATTGATGTTGACAAGACACCTCAATTCTAAAAAGGTCAAATTATTTTTCTTTATATACTTTTATGACAAGAGTGGCAAATGCCATTGTTAGGACAAGTCTTGGGATAAACTGAACAGTGTATGAGGGTTATGTGCCATATTTCCTTGCTGCAAAGAAGGGTAACATTTGTTAGCTACAGGACTTCCTGGTTCATCTGCTTGCCTTGTATTACACTGCAGTGACATAATCATAAATGTGTTCTTTGATTGAGAAACACAAGAGTTTATCTTAATTCTCCCAGTGTGAAATACACATAATTTTGATCTCTGAAAACAGAGAGGCTGGGAGAGAAGCAAGAGGAGGTCACTCACTACACAGTGGAAGAAATTTTATCCCAACCAGAGACCGGACCTTGAAAATAATGTGCTTTCAAACTTTGCAAACACCACAGGGATGCTCAAATCCACTGATCGTTTTATAATTTTCTTTGCATGGTATGTGTTTTGCTCTCTCATGACTCCATTTTCATATAAAATCTGTTGTTATACTTATTTTTCTACACTTTAAAGGCTGAGGTGAATACAGAAACATAATTGTTTTCTTGGGTTTATGAGTAAAACTTACTTTCCTAAATGATGCTATTGTCAATTCTCAAGATAGGAAGAGTTCCCCTTTTTGATTCAATATGGCTATTTTTAGCTTTCACATTGTATTGCTTATATGGTGTCGCTATGTCAGCTGACATAAAGTCACCCTAATTAAAACTGCTTTGAAAATCTTTTGTAGTATTTTGCATTGTTTGATATTGCCACTGCTGCATTTGCCTTCTACACTTGTCTGAAGGAATTTGTTATTAATCCAGTAGCTTCAGAAATTGCAATGAAAAGATAGTTGGACGATTCACAAGTCGTTGAAGGCAAAATCGCTTGGATTTGTCTGTTTTGATTGTGCTAGTCATGGATGCCTGCATCTCAGAATTTAGCAACATAAATGTTGGTTTTAAGAGATTTGTTGTTGTTGTTGTTGTTTGAATCTAGGAATAATTAAAAAATCAATGTTTTATTTGTGTCCCTACTTTGAACAGAAAAACAAAAAAACAAGGGACATCTTCTATACACTTATTTTAGGAATTCCTTGGGTATTCCCAAAATTTTCCAACTTCTCTAGAAACAGAACACACAGGAGAAATGTGTGCTTTTGATATACATCATCTACTCTTTTAGAATCTGATTCCAAAGCAAAGAAAAGTAATTGGAAATGGATGAGTTGAACATAAATACCATCCAAGGTATATCTAGCTATTTTAATTCATTTATTTCTGTATTTAATAACAATTTTATTACCAGTGGCAAGCATTTTTATCACAAGTTTCAGTAGGGAAAAAAAATAATGCTTTCACTGTGACAAAATCACAATACTTCTTCTATACAAAGAGTTCTCTGTATTTCTTTTCAGGCACTAATGATGTTATTAGTGAATGTGGTGTCATTTTGTCCTAAATGAACAGTAAAGATTGTCATAATACTTATTTTTAACACTGATTAATATTGGTGTCCTTGAATAAAGGCTAAGTTTGTGTGTGATTAATATTTTAAGATATTGAGGAAATATTTTTGCTTGTGAAAGGGGCATAAACAATACTATCCTATTTCCCTGAAGAAATACTGTATGAAGACTTCAACTATTATTAATTATAGTAATAAATGGTAAGGAGAAAACAGTCCACCAGGACTCCTATACTATTAACAGAAAAAGTCACCTTTAATGTCATGCCTGGCCACTTTCTGTCCTTGTATTCTGAAAGATGAAACTAGCAGCCTTTTGCATACTAGTTATCCAAATGATATAGAAATTCTGGGAAATTATAATAAGAGACATTACTTAGTTATGCACTAAATATATTATTTATAAAACAAATAAATGATATTTAAGTCTGAATAGAATTGTTTTCTTGAATCTTATCTAAGTACAAGGATTCTTTCTACTGGGAGGGTCTTTTTTAAATTTAAATGTGAAACAAGCTTGTTTTACATGTCAATCCCAGTTCCCTCACCTTTCCCCCCTCCCCATCCCCCCACCAAACCCTAGCCCATCATTTGGGGCAGGACTTAGGCCCTCTCCCATGTTTCTAGGCTGAGGGACTATCCCTCTATCTGGAATGGGCTCTGAAAGTCCATTCATACACTAGGGATAAATACTGATCCACTACCAAAGACCACATAGACTGCCCACTCCTCCTAACTAACACCCACCTTCAGAGGGTCTGAGTCTGTCCTATTCTGGTTTCCCAGCTATCAGACTGGAGACCATGAGTTCCACCTTGTTCAGGTCAGCAGAGTCTATGGGTTTCTCCAACCTGCCCTTGATCCTTTGCTCATCACTCCTCCCTGTCTGTAACTGGATTCCAAGAGATCATCATCTCAGTGTTTAGCTGTAGGTGTCTGCTTCTGCTTCCATCAGCTACTGGATAAAGGCTCTAGGATGGCATATCAAGTAGTTATCAATCTTATTATCAGGGAAGGGCATTTGAGGAAGTCTCTCCACTTAGATTGTTGTTTAGATTGTTAGTTGGGATCATCCTTGCAAGTCTCTGAACATTTCCCTAGTGCCAGATTTCTTTTTAAACCTATAATGGCTCCATTTGTTACGGTATCCCTTTTCTTGCTCTCCTTTATTCTTTCCCTGACTTAATCTTCCTGCTACCTCATGTCATCCTTTCCCCTCCTCTTCTCTTCTCTTCTCTTCTCTTCTCTTCTCTTCTCTTCTCTTCTCTTCTCTCCTCTCCTCTCCTCTCCTCTCCTCTCCTCTCCTCTCCTCTCCTCTTCTCTTCTCTTCTGTCTCTTCTCTTCTCTTAACTTCTCTTCTCTTTCACCTAACTCCCTCTCCCCTCCCAAAAATGCTGCCAATTTCATCAGGAGATCTTTCCCCTTTCCCATTCCCCAGAGCCCATGTGGATTTTAGGCTGGTAATCCTTTGTTCTCTGTCTAAAACCCATAAATGCATGAGTACATACCATACATACCAAATTTGTCGTTTGGTGACTAGGTTACCTCACCTTGGATGGTTTCATCAAGTTCCATCCATTTGCCTGTGAACGTCAAGATTCCATTTTTTCCCCTGCCACTGAGTAGTACTCCATTGTGTAAATGTACCATATTTTCTCCATCCATTCTTCAATTGAGGGGCATCTAGTTTGCTTTTGTATACATATGTGTACTTTCCAAAGCCTCTATAGCTGTTAATATATAGCTTAATTTTTGTGACATGAAAGAATGAAAAATGTTATTTCAGTTTACTTACATTTGTAGAAACTTGCTCTGTGTCCTAACATATGAATTTTGAAGTTATATGGTCTTCTGAGATGAAAATATTCCCTGTCTGAATGTAATGTTCTAGAAATGTCTGTTAGATTCATTTGATTTATAACATCATTTAATTTTAGATTTTCTCTATGGGGTTTTTGTCAAGATGACTGGTTATATTGGTGAGAGTGCTGTATGAAAGTCACCAACTATCACTATGTTGAGGTCAATCTATGTTTTTAAATTTAATTGTATTTGTTTTATATAATTGGGTGACACTGTGTTTTGTGAGTAAATGCCTTTAATTGTAATATCCTGTTAACAATGTTTCCTTTGATAAATATGAAATATCTGTCTTGCTTCTCACTAGTTTGTTTTATCAAACTACTAGAATAACCATGCCTACTTATTTCTTATTTTTATTTGCTTAGAATACCTTTCTTCATCATTTTAACCTGAAGTGGTATCTATCATTGAACATCTCCTGTGTTTCTTGCTTTCTTCTGTTGGTGACTCGATTTAATACTTACAGTTGTTGCTGAATAATGTTTATTAATTTCTTCTATTTTGTTGTGCTTTTGGATTCTTAGGCCTCTTTAATTAACTGTTATAAAATTATTTTTCCTGGTGACCTCTTGAGTGAGCACATTCAATCTCCTCTCAAGAACAAAATATTCCTTCTAGTATCCTCACTAAGGCAGGCTTACTGCACATAAATTCCTTAAATCTTTTATATTGTAGAAGATTCTTTTTTATGACTGATAGTTTTATTATTATTATTGATATTATTATTACCCTGAAGCTCTAATTCTGGTATTGCTCACACAAAAATAGGCTTCTACTCTGACATTTTCAATCACTTCCATATATATGATATATGTTTTAACTCATTATTGCAATTTTTAAATTTTCTTTTAAAGACATAGCCTTATAAAATATTAAGGACATGGAAACACAATGTTTTACATCAAGCTATTCAATTATTTTTCCATTTCCATGTCCTTATTTTCAGAATTGCCCCACTTAAAAAAATGAAAAACTATGATTCTTACAGTAATATGTTAAATTGCAATTTCTCAAGTTCCTCTCCTCTGACTTAAAAAGTATTGATTCCAATACAACCAGATGCAAAAAGGGGGAATGTTTTGATTTCACACTCTTTTGGGAATATTTATATTTACACATGACCTCTCAATTCCATTAATAACTGATGCCAAATTCAAAAGATGATGGCTACATTTTCAAGTTGTAATAGTATTTCAGGTCTTAGGAATAAGTTAAGCCATGTTTAGCCCCATCCCAGTATGCAGTAAAACGAATGCCAGACCTCCTTTATAGTAGTTTTTATTTTAGTTCAGGACAAGAGGCTTCCATAGATATGTCAACCAAAGAATTCTATATAGCAAAGAAAAACACAGAGGAAGCAGGTCTGCCAGTCAGAAACAAATAGCTGAGAATGGAATTATAAACAAAATGTGGCTATTATCATTACTATACCTGCAAATAAAAATAAATACTACCATGACTCTCAGGGGCATCTAAGAACACTATGTACTGAAATTCGCTTGCAGAGACAAAGTATACCTTACAACAACACTGAAAGAAAAACATGGAATTAAATATTTAATAAGATTCCTTATTCAATTCAATTAATTCAAAATATTTCTACTATAACAAAATTATAACCCCAATAATATATTATTTCTATTAAAAACAGGAGTCTGGTCAGATTAGCTCTACATATAATTTGTAATTTAAGTCTCTACATTGAATCTTTATAGTACTCAATCAATTGTGTACTAAAGTGAGCACCAGTGTGCAGACTAATAAGTATCATAGCTTTAACTAATTTTACTGATGACCATACAGCTGATGTAATATTACAGTTTGTAGGGTAAATCAAATTAACTAAAGGCAATAATTTCTAATATGAACAATTAAATTTAGAATTAAAGTCAAGATATATTTTTCTATATTAATCTGCTATAATAGAAAATCCTAGACAAAATACCAACTCTTTTTAAATGATGATGAATATTAAGCATAGAGGCACACACCACATGCATATAAAGATATGTACATAGATACAAATATATAATGTTTTATTTATGTGTCCATATATAATTGTATATATAATTGAGGCTATGTTCATTCTTCTTATGCTTAATATTACTTATGTATAGATAAATCACGCAATATTTTATAACAGAAAAATTTGATAAAATGTTAAAAGTTCATACTATAAGCCCATTTCCTTAGAATCTTATTAACTAATCTCACAATTAAACCAGTGTCACTCTTCATAGTGCTTGAGAATCTGTAGGTGACCAGCAGTCCTGCTTATACATATTTCAAAACAGGTGGACATTAATCATGGCTGTGGGCTCGTTATCAAATAACGACAGCAATGAAAAGAAAGACAGTAATAGCTGATAATCAAAGGCAGGGGAAGATTGAAAGGAAACAACAAACACCACATTTAAAAAAACAGCTAGATTTCCATTTGAGGTCTTGTACTCAATATGTTTTAGTGAACACTGAACATGTAGACATAAACATAAAATGTGTATGGATTGTTCTGATAGGTGTGACATTTGGAAAATGGCAGGGATCTTTTAGCTCAAAAAATAATGCCAAAACAGGCAAAAACTTAAACTAATAGAGTCAGCATCAGAATTTTCAGAGATGTACTCTGAGTTTCACAGTAAACATAGGGTGTTAACTGGTGAACAGTTCACTGGCTTTCTGTTAGAATCTTGTAGTTCTGTTCACTTGCTAATTATTTCTCACTGTCTAGCATGGTGACCAGCACTCCTGATGCAGGAGATGTTCACTTTAAGGTATGTAATGTATCAGTCAATTAACTGGATTTCAGGGGGGAAAGAACGTATTTTTAGAGTTACTGTTTTCCTTTCTTAAAAAATTTAATTACTACGTCTCTCTTGATTAATGAATGATATAAAATGCTAATATTCTAAGCAACAATGGAGTTTCTGGTTTGCTGTTTTGAATTACATGTGTCTCTACTCTAAACCTTATGTTCATTTAGTCTACCAATGCAAACATCTTTGCAAACATGCTTCTTTTTGCAACTCTGTTCTCTTTCATGTTCTTAACTACTTTGATTTTAATGACTGCAGAATCCATATATTCTCTCCAACACTCGTTCCAAAGTACCCCAGCAAACTAACACTTCAGATTTATAATCACTTCAAATTTAACACAATCTATTCATTTGTCAATTGAACAAATAGCTACTAACTTCCTACACAGCGGGGGTTATGCCAGGGAACTGAGAAGGCTGCTGATCAATATAGTAGAGAGATGGTAAGCAGAAGTTTCCTGAAGCCCACAGCTGTCTTGTCATATTCTTTTCAAACGTTCTTCTGTTATAATCTGTACTCGTTATGTTCATGCAAAAGTCTATGAATTATGCTGCCTTCTATGCTTTATCACATTTCCCATGCATTCTGAATGGAATGACTTCAATTTGTTTCCTAAGGATTTCTTTGACTGCCTTGCCCATCATGTCACAGCTCATTCCTGTGCCATCTAGTTTTGTCCTAATTTGCTACAGAGTGCCTCTGGACTTCCACAGTGCCTTCTGAATGAATTTTATTACACATAATTTACTCTAAGGTAAATCAGATATATATGTTGTAGAACAGCTTACTAATTTTAACTAAAAGCTCTATATATTCACCTGCAAAACGATGCCTTAAGTCCATGTTATCTTCAAAAGCTCAGGCTAGGTAGAGTGCTTCAGGATTGTAGGCTGGCATCTGGAAGTTAACACAAGAGATGGTAAGCCTATAATCATGTCAAGCTTCAAGCTGAGGAAGAGAATCACATGTCGGAGGCTAACCAGGAGCATGAAATGAGTTTCAGGAGAACAATTTTTTCCTAATAAATATACTGAATTAATTAATTAATTAATATTTATAATTTTATTAACCTCTTTACAACATTTCAACAAAATTTGTATTTTTTAATGATATATAAATATAAAATTTATATTGATATTTTAACCTAGTGTGAACTGTACCCTTCTTTACTTTATCATTTAACTTAGCTCAGATCAGTTTACTCGATCATTTATAATTTATCAGTTTATCATAATTTGCATCATCTTCTCTACTGGGTATGTTTTATGTGTAAATGAATCAATTCTTCTCTTTTGGCCATTGTTGAATTTCCAATGCCTAGATCAGTTGTTAGCATGTGATAAGCACTCAGTATATATTACATGAATGAATGAATTCTAACAGAACTTAGAATTATAAAACCTACTTGGAATAATAGCCAAGGGTGAAATTAAGGCACATGGAATCAAATATTTCCTCTCCTACTTTGAAACGTGTGACTCTGTGATTCAGTGAAGGAACTTAAAACCACTCAGAGTTTATTAGCAAAAGGCCTCACCTGGCTGACATCTACATTATTAGTGGAGACATACAGAGCTGCTTATTCACCCTGTCTAAAGTATCTTGTTTAGCATCAGAAAAAGGACTGAAACACTCTTCCTACACTCTTCTTAACATGGAAGGTTCAATGTTCTGGGATTTCACATATTACCAAATGAACATTATATAAATCCTATAGAACAGTACATATCAGATGCCACTTAGGAAGAAAAATAAAAATATGTCAAACTAACAAAACTCACAAAACAAATACATGGGAAACTTTTTTAATGAGGCTGGCTCTTTTGAAAATATTTTTAAACTTATTTTTAATTTTTAAGCTATGTATTTTTGTGTGTGGGTGTGAATTTGGGTATCCACAGGGACTGAGGTGTCTGGCACTTCTAGAGCTATAATTATATCTGCCTGTGTGCCACAGAATTTGGATGCTGGGAATCAAACTCAGGTGCTCTGAAAGAACAGGGCATTCTCTTGACTGATGAGCTATCTATTTAGTTCCAAATAGAAAACTATTACTTAAAAAAATATCTATAACTATAAGGCCAGGGGTGTATAACTCCTCAAGAGTTGCAATTATAAGTGCCTGTGAGCCACAGAATTTGGATGCTAGGAATCAAAATCAGGTCATCTGAAAGAACAGTACATGCTCTTGACTGATAAGCTATCTTTTCAGTTCTAAATAGAAAATTATTATGTTAAAAAATCTATGAATATAAGTAGCATAATAGCTATTTTGGACCCAATGTTGATAATTATTATAAAACTTACTAAATTACCTTCAGTTTTCAGCTATGGTAAATGAAAACTTTAAAGTTTAATCTGGTTACTCTGTCTTTGATTTTTACTGATTTTTATCAGCAGAAGTTCAAGTTTAGAAAAAAAAATGGGATATATGTCAACCAGAGGTGAAAAAAGCATGCTACGTTCAAGAAGAGAATTTCTCATTATTCCAAAATTCATTATTAAAACCATTACTATAACTGCATTTATTTGAGGAATGCTACAGTGTAGAAATACAAGAGGAGGGATAAGCTATTACTTCTCCACTGGGACCAATGATAAAAATGATGTTTCACTAAAGGTACACATGAATTAGTACAACTTCCTAAAATGTCATGTTGACAATCTTCTTATGTTAAGATATTGTTACATGTGTTCTGCATTTCTCTCAGAAGAGAAATGCTTTTAAAATATACATTTATTTGATTATCCCAATCTATCAAAGCATCAGGAAATCTACATACAGAGAAGGCTGAAACCCTAGTGCCCCCAATTTAACAAAAGTAAAGAATTCCATCTTTGTGAATACCTTTCTGTTAGGCATGATGGTGCCCTTAGGCATTTTTCCCAGCAATAAAAAATTAACTCATTATCTACATCATGTGGTTCAATGAATTCCTCTGATTTAAAAAAAAAGTATGACATGATATAAGGTTATTTCCTTTGACAAGACTGTCTTTTAAGCACAGCCAAAAATGTACTCAAATCCCAAAGCCTGAATTTATGTGACAATTTGCATATAGGTTGAGTTGCAGACAAAATTAGCTTGATTAGTAAAACAGAGGTCTGTTGCTTCTATGTTTGTTAAGCATGTGCAGTTATATGAGTTTATTAACCTCTTTAAACTCAATTTCAATTTTCTTTTCAAACAGGGACAATGAAAGACCCTGACTTAGATAGAGCCATTAGCTTCAGTAAGTTGATCAATGTATAAGTCTTAGCTTAGGCAGTTGGCAGCTGACAACTATTGTGATTATTACATCATTGCTCTGTTTTTAGCAGAAGAGTTCTTTCCAGCAACCTCAATTACTGAAACTTCATAACCACAAAATAAACTTACCCTCAAATATTAACTTTCTAAACCTTACATAAGAGAAAGCAAAGTTACCATTTACCTACAACCAAGGAGTCATGCAGGTTTGGAAGAAGTTAATAAATGTCTTTTCTTTATAAGGTGGCATGCTTCTTACTATTAAGATTAAATAATCCATCAGTCTGCATCTCAAGGGTGGCATGGACAGATTGTATTATTTATCTTCCCTCCAATGTACACAGTCACCCTGTATCTGTGTTTCTACTCAAAATGCAGTCAAATGCTGCTTACAAAATAAAGTCTCTCATGCCAAGGCACAGCCTGAAGGACTACAGTTTTACACAGTGTGTAGTAATTTAGAGTAGGGCACAATGCCTTTGACTCAGAGGCTGGATTTAAGCAACACATTGAAGAATAATCTACAGTTTAAGACTGAGCTACCTGATAGCCTTAGAACCAGGAGCCATCAAAAGGCAGGGACTCTTAACTCAACATGCCATAACCCTGGGGGTCAGGGAGAGGCAGACGTGGAGAAGAGAATAAATAGATGCTGTCTGTCAGGTAGTTCAAGAGATAGAAATCTCCACTCAGGCAGTGATGGGTATGATGGCCTTCTATAAGATAATGTGTTTGAATAATTTATCACTAGTTGGTGGGACTGTTAGAAAAGAAATAGGAAGTGTGGCTTTGTTTAAGGACATTTGTTAAGGAATGTTTTGAAGTTTCAAGAGCTCATGTCATGAGTAATTAGATAACTGTCTCATACTTGTATATAAGGAAGTAAGTTCTCAGCTAGTGTGCTGGCACAATGCCTGCCTAGCTTCTGCCAGGCTCTTCAGCAAAATGATAATGGACTGTAACTTGTCTTGGACATGCTGTGTTATAACAGTAATAGAAAAGTAACCAAGATAGACAGCCACTAGGCTCATGCTCACCTGCTGGAAGCTGAGTCTCATCACCTGAAGAAAACTGTAAAGCAAGATAACTACAAGACTGAGGTCAATGGGTGGGCAAACTCATGGAGAACAGTAGAACTAATGTTGTGAAAATGACCATTATATCAAAAGGAACTTATAGATCAAGTGCAATACCCATCAAAATAATCATAGGCACATAGACCAATGACATAAAAACAGACAACAAATGTCTTTCTTCCAACAGGTGTTTTTAATTTTTGATGATGAGTAGGTTTTAACACTAATCTCCAGCTAGCACATTTGTTTCCACAACTCTAAATACACATGACAGACATTTACCACCCAGAATTTTAGTCACACCCAAGGTTTATGAAATGAGGAATTTCAAAAGTATATTATTCTAAATGGAAAAATACTCAGCACAAGCAATCACATTAAAATCAGGAATGAGGCAGAGCTGTCCACTCTCTGTGTTCTTTTTCAATATAGGGTGGGAAGCACTACCTGGAACAATAAGACAAGAGAAGAAAATTAAATGAATACAAATAGGAACAAAATATATGTATCTTCTAGAAACAATTGACAATTCCAGCAAAGTGACAGGGTCCAAAATCAACTTACAAAGCTCAGTAACTTACACCAAAACACACGGAGAAAGAGATGAAGGACATATTCACATTTACAGTATCACCAAAGACAATAAAATATCTTCAAATAAACCTGACCAAGGAGGTTAAAGACCTGTACAATGAAAACTTCAAATCTCTGAAAAAGACACTAGAAAGTGGAAAGACATCTCATGTTCACAGATCAGTAGAATTACTATTGTGAAAATGACCACTATACCAAAAGCAATTTACAGATTAAATGCAATACCAATCAAAATAACCACAGAATTCTTTCCATAAGTAGAAAAACATCCTAAAATGTGCATTAAACCAGAAAGGACCAAGGATATTTGAATCAATCTTGTAAAAAAAAATACTTAAAGGATTACTACTCCAGACTTAAAAATATATTGTAAAGTAATAGTAATAAAAACAACATTGTACTGACACAAAAACAGACATGTAGACCAATGAAATAAAATTGAAGACCCAAAGATGAGTACTTGTAACTGTAGTCATCACATATGTAGCAAATAGACAACAGGCATACCTACGCTAAAGAAAAGAACATTGAAATTAGAATTATATCTATCACCACACACAAAAAATTATATTCAAGTTGATCAAAGACCTCAATTTAAAATGAGGAGTACTAAAACTTATAGAAGAAAATATAAATAGCACACTACAAGATACAGGTGTGGGATAGGACTTTCTGAATGGGATTCCATTTATACAGGAATTAAGGGCAATAACTGACAACAGGAACCTCATGGAACTACAAAGCTTCTATACGGAAAAGAAAAGAAGGGAGGGAGGGAGGGACATGACCAACATTTATTTTTAAAGGATCTCAAAATCACTCCAGACACTTCATCTTTGTATAACTCTCTTCCCTTTATCTTCTATGTTCAGAAGATTGCTTTTTGCTTGTCATAGGTACTGTCACTGCAGTGGTTGGATACATAAACAAGACCAGGTATGTGACAGAGTTCTGTAAGTAGCATGACATCTGACTTAATGTAGAGGCTATGGCTCTGGCAGTATTTACTCTAGGCTCTATCTCCTCATTTTTGCTGACAGAATAGCATGACATTAACTCCTGGCTTATGGTTGTGTTGGCTGCTGATCCTTCAATGTTGCTCTATAAACACAGTGGTCCTGCTTTGTATAAGACACTGTTACAAACTATAAAGCACTCTGCCTTCTGTGATAATCATTATAACACTTAGGATTGTGAAGAGAATAAAGCATGCCCATTAACTGAGTTAAGTTTCAGAAAAGTTTGAACAAAATGAGCCACCTTTAGCCCAGTTATCTAGTGGTGGTGTCTAGACTTCTCTGGGAATTACTAGGCTCAGATGTGGTTTTTAAAGCCATCCCAGTATATCACATGGTACTTCAGCAGTCAATAAGCAAGGACATTCCTGGAAAATGGTCATCTGCTGGCTAGGGGAAGAATTGACCAGCTTGTACCTGAGAGTAGACTCACAGCCATGAATCCAGAACTTGAGATCACTTGTGTGGGGGGGAGGGGGTGTTGTTCTTTTTTGGTTTATTGGTTGTTTTTTGTTGTTGTTCTTCCTTTTGCTTGCTTGTTTACCTACTCTGTTTTGTTTACTTTCATGGGAGTACACAACAAAGATTAGGGGAGATAGGGGAACAGGAAGTGAACAGAACTGGGATGCATGATGTGAAACTTCCAAAGATCCAAAAAAAGATTTTTTGTTTGTTTGTTTTGTTTGTTTTTAAGCTGCAATCACATCAACATTGCAAGTTATTCAATAGATATTTCCATGCTAGTAGAAACTATTGGAGTCCCAGGGAAATAAAGGATGTTCAAGACTTCTGGAAGATATGAGAAAAGTTATTCATAAGAGATTACAAGATTATGTTGTACCAAAGCAGACAGAAAGACATGGCTTGTGGAGCAGTCAGGTATATAGTAGACTCTGTTGGAGGATCCATGCTGGAGTGATTTTCTCTAGGCCACAAAGTTTCACAAAAGGGAAGATGTTTTAACTTGGCAGCAGGCTCGCTGTAAGATACAGCTTGTCTACAGAATACAAAGTATGGGAGTGATATCACCTCCTCCTCATCAGACACTCACAACAAGAGTCTAGACTGGAAGCCTTTAAAGTAGTACTGAGAGGCTCGGGTGCTGTAAGTGAGAATATCTTAATAAGATATTGACCAGAACTAGGCAAAACGCCTGTTTAGAAAGCCAGATCACATCAAGCTAGAGGCCATCTGCCTTCTAGAGTTACCCCAAGTTCCCAAACCACAGACCACCAAACTGAGGTCCAGTAGAAGCTGGCCCTACAGGTTGTGAATGATATGCTGGTAGAAAACCACAGAATTGAAAATGAAGTTCAATGTTACATTTGAGACTCTGCTAAGTCTCACTTGAAGGGACATGAAGTTATATTGAAAATGAAAATATGCAACACAATAATGTGAGAGAAATTGCAATTATTTGTGGATTGGAACATTCAAACAAATACTTGCCTGAATACCAGGCTTTTCAGTAGGTCAATTGATTATTTTATGTGTAAGTAGGAAAATAAACAACTAAGTTTTCCTATTCTGGCAAACTGTGGGAATATGATATCTCTGAGCTACCACAAATCCTTTTTGTTGAAAGAACACTTGGATTTCAAGTGCCCAACACTGGAAACACTTGCTGTCTTTCTCCTGAGCAAGAATAAATGATCAGGTTGCACAGAGTGATTTTTGGGAAAGCATCTTGTGTCAGGACTCTGTATTTAGACTGCCTTTGTGGGTATAAAGTATAGTCAAGTCTGCAGACAAAAATGCTAGTTGGTACCAAGGAATGGGTTTCCCTAAGACTATAACAAGAGTGTCAGAGGCCATCTCCAATTATGTTTTACCTGAAGACTAGGTCAGTCATGTTTTAGATGAACATGGCAGGGTGACTAACAAGGACTGTCTTTTCCATAAATCTTTTCTCCGTCGATAAACAATTTACAAACAAATTTAAAAACTTGCCTTTAAGAGTAAAATCTCCCTCACGATATATGTGTATCATTAAATGTTGCTAATGCTTTTAGAATGGCACCCAAGTACATTTTGTTCTTGGTGTTTTAATTTCTTTTCTATTATTATAATACAATTATATCAGTTCCTATTCCCTTTCCTACCACCAAACATACTTTTATAGCCTTCCTTGATCTTTTTTTATATTGATGGCTTTTGTTTTTTTTTTTTTTTTCAAGCAACCAACAATCCTACCCAGTGACGATGCATAGGAACCATAATGACCAGCATGGAACAATATTCCCAAGGTTGAAATATTGATATACATAACTTGGCAGTAACCAATATCTCTAATTGGACTTAGTCTACCCAATGAGAGGGAAATCATTCCTGACACCAGAAATCTAGTCAACCTCCCTGAGTTAGAAAAATCATGGATTTTAGAGAAGAATCTACAAATGCCACTCATGTTTTTATTTGCTTGTTTGTTTGTCTTATTTGAAAGCATTATAGAAGATATCATTAAGAGTCTAATGCTAATCTTCTATGCAACATTCATTAGTAAACATTCCTGTGACTTGTGACAAGTCTTACATTACAGTTGCTTTATTTCACTTTAAGCTCCTCTTAGAAAGGAGAGGCAGGAACCCTGTCTCTCCCAGGGTGGGAACACATTTACAGTGCCCATTTCTATTTCCCAAAGCAGGACATTGTTTTTTGGGTCTTAATGCAAGGTTCCTATGCATTGACAGTCCTCCAAAGCCAAGCAATAGAGAGATAGGAGGTGCTGGGATTTCATACTAGTTTTATAGAATGTAATGTTGGAAGCATTAGCTGTTACCACATTATGCCTGTAATTATAGTGACTTGGTGAGACTTTGCAACATTTGGCACTTGTCAAATTTCACTTTCCCTTTTTATGTTATTGCAAGTGATTATTTGGTGCAGTGGTATTATCAGATAATAGTGGGGAGGAGTAACTGTCTCCTTTAACAAGATTAATTTTAACTGTTTTTTTTATATAACTGAAATTATTAAATTGGTTTTACAACAACAATTTTACCCTTTAGCTACTACTTGAATGACAGATTAAATGGAAAATCATGAAATTGTTTTTAAAAGTGAGGGTGAACAATATGAATTAATGTTTAATCCAGCAAGGAAATTACAACCTTGAAGAAAACAGCAACTGGAAATGTTGGAAATGAAAAAGTCAACTCATTGAGTCAAAACTATCTGTAGAAGTCATCAATAAAAGCCCAAATCTAGCCCTGTGATGGTGGCACACACCTTTAATCCCAGCACTTGGGAGGCAGAGGCAGGTGGATCTCTGTGAACAGCCTGGTCAATAGAGCTACATGGAGAAACCCTGTCTCAAAACAAAACAAAAACCACAAAACAAAACAAAAGCCTACATCAATCAGAAGAATACCAGGGATGAAAATAATGACTGAAAATACTATGTTGTTGAGATATCAGAATTTTTGAAGATGTCTGTCCACGGCATTCAGGAACTCTTGAGACATGATCTAGAGACCCAACATAAGTAACCTATTGGATAGGAGGTGAAATATAAAAACTAAAGACACAGGAGAACCATTCATGGAATTAGAAGTACTCATAGTTCTGGGATGCTCAAATGATCTCTAACCTGTTTGGTATTTTGGACCCAAAATAGGCAATATGGAGAGAATAACCTCCATATTGTGCATGAGTATCAAATTGCCAAAACTAAAAACAAAAGAAGAATATGAAAGGGTAAAGAAAAGGCAACAACCTACATACAAAAACAAACACACCAGAATAAAAATGTTATCATGAAAAAGAAACCTTAAAATTCAAGGAATCATGATCATAGAATGATAGATTTCAAACCATGGAAATAAATAACTGATTGCCAAGATTACTATATCTTGCAATGTCATTGCTTAAAATTAACTGAGAAATAAATACATTTCAAGACAAGCACAAACTGTATCAATTCATGACCACAAATCTAGTTTTACAAGAGGCAGTTTGCAAACTTCTACACATAAAGAAGGAACAAAGGCTCAATCATGAAAATCACTAGAAAGAATACATTTTTAAGAGAAATAATTGAACAAAGGTTAACTAGGAAGCAACTGATAATGTTTAATACAGTAAATCAGTAAGCCCATCTCAACAATTACCTCCAAATGTCACTGACACTAATTGTTCATTCCCAGAAAGCAGAATGGCTGATTGAGTTAAAAAAAAATTGAAAAATATGCATAAGATGTGAGTATTTCTTGTCTGCAATAAATACACCTTACTCGTAAATACACACACAGGCCATGTGTGGATGACAGGAACTCATAGATCCAAGGAAATAGAACCCAAGCCAAGAAATGTTAGCCAGCCATACTTATACCCAATAATGTAAATTTCAAGCCACAATTACTCATAAGAGAGGAAGTCAGTGACCCTATATTTCTAAAGGGAAAAAAATCCATGAAGATGATATAAAATAGGCAAATAAATGCAGAATGGGTGGTTGTATACCTGACCTCATAAAAGAATTAGTAGTAGATAAAATGGTTAGATTCCATATATAACATAGTAATAGTAGATAACTTAAAGAAACTATTCTCATCAATAAATCATTTTATTCATGACAAAGTTGTCAAAATCAGACATTAGACATGATATTGCATCTTTAAATAAAAGATCCTGGGAAACTCAGATGCCTACATGTCAAAAAATTAACTGGATCCCATTCTGTCACCCTATAAAAATTCAATGCAATAATTTATCAAAGATCTCAAGAAACTGAACTGGTTAGAAGAAAATATAAGTTTAAACTTTATGATGTAGACACCGACAAGGGTGTTTCAAAACAGAACCAATAAGTCATGAAGAGATTGTAATAATTCCAGTGTGATTTCATTAAATTAAAAAGCTCTGGGCATCATAGGAGAAAAGGGCCAGACGGAATAGACTGCCTGCATAACAGCAGAAAATGTTTGTCAATGATACATATGAAAGGGGATTCATATCTGTATTCTATTATTGACATAGAAATTAAAACCCAAACCAAATAAGGCATCTAGCCAATCAATAGGCAACACAACTAAACAGACAGTTATCAAAGAAGTAAAAATGACAAGTGAATATATATATTAGGAGTTCCACATTGTTTTACGATCAGGCAAAATGTAATTTTATTTGTATTCTATCTCACACCATTCAGAATGGCTATCATCGTGAACAAATAAAAGGGACAAGCAAAAGTAAATCACCATGAGCTGAAAAAATTAGAATTAAAGGAACCCTATAAAGTTGCTGATGCAAGATGGACAATGCTACAGTGTTCCTGCTTCATAAAAGAGTCTGCCAGACACACTATGGCCTAAGGGCCGAAGATGGAACATTACAGAAGAACTTCGGTGACTAACCAGGAAGTGAGTTGTCTCTGTCATTTCTAGAGTTTATATATTATCCTTAGACTCACAAAGATGGGATAGATGATAGAATATTTTCTTTAAGTCTTACAAAATTTTAATGGACTAAATATTGTTAACTGTGTATTCTTATTTGATAACTGTTGTATGATATATTTTGCTATGTTAATGTTAAACCCCTTCGTTTTATTTTAGACAGAAAAGAGGAGATGATGGGAGATGTTATTCTGTAAATATGTTTCTCATACTGGTTAAATAATAAAGCACTGTTGGGCCAATGGGAAAGCAAGAGTGGCGGGGCCAGGAGACAAGCAGGAAAGAGGAAGTAGTTAGGAGGAGTCAGCATGCAGAGCCTAGAGGAAGCAAGATGCCGACCGCTGTGCTCGGATAAGATGACCAGGTGGAAATACTTAGATAAGTAGAAATGGGTTAATCATTAAGACATAGCTAGCCCATAAGCAATAATAGTAACTGGCCAACAGGATTGTATCAAATACAGAGTCTCTGAGTGTTATTTGGGGCTCACATGGCAGCGGGACCGGGCGGCCGGCAGCAGCAGAGGCAGCAGTGGGGAAAACCTGCACGTAACACAGGGTTTCTTTGTAATTTTGGAGGTTGTCCTGGAACTAGCTTTTGTAGCCCAGGCTGGTCTCAAACTTGCAGAGATCCACCTGCCTGTGCCTCCTGAGTGCTGGGATTAAAGGTGTGTGCCACCACCGCCTGGCAGTACTCTTATCTTTAGTTCTACAGATTCAGAAAGATATTGAGAATGACAGAAGGCTCTTGTGATGGTTTGAAAGAAAATGGCCCCCAAAGAGCCATTAGGGAACTGTTAGGAGGTATGGCCTTGTTGGAGGAAATGTGTCACCATAGGGACAGGCCTTGAGGTCACTTCTTCTCAAGTGTCCCTCAGTGTGACAGTTTTGTCTTTTTCCTGTTGCCTCTGAGTTGAGATGTAGGATTTTCAGCTCAGAAACCATATTTGCCTGCATGGCCCCTGCTGTTATGATATTAGACTGAGCCTCTGAAACATAAACGCACCTCGCCAATTAAATGTTTTTGTTGTTGTTGTTGTTGCTGCTGTTGTTGTTTTGGTTTTTATAAGAGTTGCCATGGTAATGGTGTCTTTATCACAGCAATACAAGCTCTAACTAAGACAGTTCTCTTCCACCCCACTAGTATTTGTAACCACAAGTTTGCACTCCCCACAGCAATGGAAGAGTGTCCCCCTTGCTCCATTTCCTCTCTAAGATGAACTGTCACTTGTGTTTTTGATCTTAGCCATTCTGACAGGTGAAAATTGGAATCTCAGCCTCATTTTGATTTGCATTTCCTTGATGGATCAGGATATTGAGTAGTTCTTAAAATGTTTCTCAGCCACCTGAGATTCATTCTTCTGTTGAGCATTCTCTGTTTAGATCTGTACCCCAGTTTTAAATTGGAACATTTAGTCTGTTGATGTCTAGTTTCTTGAGTAATTAATATATTTTGAATATTAGCCTACTGTCAGATGTGAAGTTGGTGAAAACACATTCCCATTCTTTAGACGACCATATGTCCTAATTAATACTGGCTTTTGCCTTTCAGAGCTTTCCTGTTTCATGAGGTTCAATTTGTTGATTATTGATCTTTGTGAGTTCATTACCAGTGTTCTGTTCTGGAAGTTGTCTTCTGTGCCAAAATGTTCACAGCTATTCCCCACTTTCTCTTTGATCAGGTTCAGTGTATCTGTTTTTATGTTGAAGCACTTGAGTTTTGTTCAGGGTGATAGATGTAGTTATATTTGCATTCTTCTCTATGATGACATCCAGTTATTCCAGCTCCACTTGTTGAAGGTCTTATCCTTTTTTCCATTGTGTATTTGTAGCTTCTTTATCAAAGCCAAGTGTCTATAGGTGTGTTGATTTACATCTGGGCCTTCATTTCAATTCCATTGATTAGCCTATCTTTCTTATGCCAACATTTTATCATAGATTTTTTTTACTCTAGCTCTGTAGTAAACCCACTGCAATGGAAACTCCATGAAATCTAAAAGAGAGGCCCTAGGGAAGGCTCCTATTATTGAGGGATGTGAACCCTGAACCAGCCAGCTCCTATAAACAGGCAAGGCTACCAGCAGTAGCACTGGAACATTAACTCTGCCACAAAAGTTTTAACCTACAATCTGTCCTGCCTGTAAGATGTCCTGGGGTAATGGTAGTACAGAATTTGTAGGGTGACCAGCAAATGACTGGTACAACTTGAGGCCCAGGCCATTAGATGAAGCCCATGCTTGACACTGCCTGGATGATCAGAAACCTGAGGCTAGACAGTCCAAAGACCCAGGATAGAACCAAAAAAGACTGGCAAAAAAGTCAATTGTCAATTAAATTATATCTAATGATATTCTGTTATACTCATAGATTAGTGCTCAATCCAATTATCAACAGAGAGACATCATCCAGCAACTTATGCAAAACCCATAACAAAACACCAGGCAGATCCAATGGAACCATGCTAAAGATGGAGAGGAGAGATTGAAGAATCAAGAGGGGTCAAAGACACCATGAGAATACAGCCCACTAAATCAGCTAATAAGGACTCATAGGGGTTCACACCCTATGATTATATTTCCTAATATTCAACTAAAAACATTCACTTAAGTGAACAAAGTTATTTATGCCTACAAAGAAACAAGTGTCACAAATCTCACAATTTTATAAAGCAGTTGCAACAATATACTCATAGAATACGGATTATAATATTGTCTTACTTGCCTTTCCTGCAGCTTCATTCCATACTTCAAAAATTGTTCATGTCATTTTATCCATCCACTTCTACACCCTCATATATATTTTTTTGATTTTTCAAGACAGGGTTTCACGTAGGTTCAGAGACTGTCCTGGAACTCTCTTTGAAGGCCAGGCTGGTCTCAAACTCACAGAAATCTGCCTGCCTCCTGATTACTGAGATTAAAGGCATGAACCTTATCATTTTTATTTAGGCTGAATTTTATGTTTTTTCTTTTAATTTTACATGTTGTGTGGATGCACATGTGTGTGTATGCCCATGTTTGCCAGATTTCCATACAACATCGCTTCCTCAATTATTCTCACTCCTATTTATTGAGACAGAGTCTCTCACTAAAAAAAGAGCTCACTGATTAGTTAAACATTCACCACCGGGATCCTCCTGTTACCAATTCCTTTGTAATGGGATTACAGGTACATATCACTATATTCAGCTTTTTTCACCAGCTCTGAACACTTGGACTCAGATCCACATGCATATAAAGCAGGAGATTCACTGTCTGAGCCATGTTCCCAGATCTCAAACTTTTATAGATGGGAGAAATAGTAGCATTACAAATTTTCTGAAGATTTTTAGGACACCATCCAAATTTGTTTGTCTCTAAAACATTTCCACTTTACTGTTTTACTAAGTAACTGCTACCATGCTTCCCTGTATCCCATGAAGATAGTATTACTTTATGAATAGTGTGTGAAGCTGCATAGAGCATTTATGTACTTTTAATAGAATTCAGTTTAGGCTTTTTATATTTCTTACTAGTCCTTTAGTTTCCCCATCACTTTTAGTGTAATACAATTGCATGTTACAGTGCTAAAAGGCGCCACTTACTCTAAGGTTTAATGCTGAAATGGGACAAATTTCTGATAATGTGACTCTAAAATAATGCCACTCATGTTAGTGTACATGTAATCTCTGTATTCAATTTCCAGCTAAACAGAAAGAAATGGGAAAGCAGACATGGACTTTTGATTGCTGCAACTTCTCCCAACCGAGTAGTATACTATTATCTGGAGACCAAGGGTGAAAACAGAACTCATGCCTCTTGGGTTTCTTGCTAGCTATCAGTTTGACAAATGTTAATATAGAAATAAGGTAAGAAGCAGGGACTTGCGGGAAGAACTAAGTGTGATGCACACAGATCAACACTCAAGCATGTTTTCTTCAGTTTTTTAACTTGCATGTGTTTGTTTTGAAGCAATAGTAAAAATGACTATGGGGGTGTTAAAATATATTTTAAAGTTGATTCTGGATTATGTTGGTAAATCCATACAAAACTACTTTTTAAACATTTTCCTTTTTCTTCTCTCTCTCTGTCTCTCTCTCTCTCTCTCTCTCTCTCTCTCTCTCTCTCTCTCTCTCTCTCTCTCACACACACACACACACACACACACACACACACACACACACACACACACACCATATCTACATGAATACATTTAGTAGAATTGCTCTATTGGCTAACAAACTCTGAAAATCTGCATCTGTTTTTCTGTCTGAATTAAAACAAAATTTTGATTGATCTAAGCAGCTGAGTGGCTTCATCAGCACTTCAGATAAAATAGTATACATCACTGAAATATGCCAAGTTATTTTGAGTACCACTACAGATCTTCACAAAAATTACATGCAGATGTGATCTTAGAGTGATGGGACCTGCCACACTGGTGCTTATTTCATGTGAATTTCAAAGCACAGTACCCAACCTCTTTTCATTTCTCATATCTAATCTTTTGGAGGAGCTTATAGACAGAAAACAAGACCAGATAATTGCTTTTTTACCATAGTTTTATGTGTTCCATGCATCACAGAAAATAAACTGTTTTATCATGGAAATGTACTGATATGAATAGTGATATATGTTTTATTTAAAACTGTGATATTTATATAGATGTTTTATTATTTCAGTTAAATATTCCCCTTAGGACATATAGAATATGGAGATGTGGGGAAAATAATATTTCTCCTCTTTATTCACTCATGTTCATTGGCCACTAATGATAAAAGCATATTGTGGAGGTCATTTTGCAGTTAAGTTAAAGGACAATACAAGTATGAAATAAACTGTGTATGTCATATATGTCATCGAGTTTTTAATGCCTTAACGAAAATTATACTAAGAATTTAAAGTTTTTTACTCCCAATGTGGAATAGACACTGAGCTCTGTCTATTTGAAAAACACTATAACAGATGTCAGCAAATAATTCTCCAATATAACTATTCTTTTGACTGTGTTTTTGCTTTAGGGAAATACAGCTTCGTTTAATCATTGGTTTACAACTATTATAAAAGTTAATTAAAATTTGTACCTTTGTCATGTCTCTTAATATTCTGACAGTACCTAAAGTTATTAGTATATTAAAATTCTCATTGGTAGTGTAAGAAACATGAAAATGATAATGACTTTCCAAAGTAGGAATTCCATACCTCTCACAATCTAAAGTATAAAGAATTGGTACCTGAGTGTACCAATACAATGCAAAACTTTCCCCAGGATTTGGATACATGATTTGTTTTACATTTACAATATGATATCATTCAACCTTATAAATAAAGAATATCTTACCATCTGGGACAATATGGATAATTTTGTAAGATATTATATTAGGTGAAATCAGCCACACCACAAGATGCAAATAAACTCTGAAAACTTAAAGAACATGAGTAATAAAAAACAGAGAAACAAACTGTTGCCAATCTTGTGGGAAAGAGATGTTTAAAAGATGCAAACTATGATATAGGACGAATAAATATAGGTGCCAAGGAGGAGAGGTCAAATGAAGGGGCTATGGTTAATAACATTTTATTGTATGATGTGAGAATTTTACAGTAGTAAATTTTACACACTCTTAACAAAAATAACTTCCACTTTGCTACACCTACATAATTTCTTACTAAATTCTAAATCTTATTCTTACACACATAGGGAAGTGGGGCTAACACCCTAAACTAATAAGGTTGTCTTTAAAGCAAGTGGAAATCATCATAGAAATCACAAGTGGTTAAAAAAAAAAAAAAAAAAAAAAAACCAGAGATCAACTGATCATGGGGAGCCCAGATCCAGTAGCATCTACAGTACAGTACCTGTAACTACAGTTCAGGGAACATCAGGTAAAAGAAGGCAAAAGGATTCTTAGAATAAGATCAGAAAGTCAGCCATATAACAGTCTTTCCTGGAAATGACTGGAAGTAAATCTGGAACCATGGCAGTAACCCTGAGAAATTAGCCTCTCCCAGGAAATGAGCTCCCCTTTAGGTTACAAGTACATAGCAATAACTAAAATGGATTGAGTATGTTTTATTTATAATATTTTTATATTCATATGCATAGAAGAAGAAGGAGGAGGAGGAGAAGAGCCTTTCAAATTGAAGGAATTGTGGAAGAATTTGATAAAATATACCTGGGGAGGTAAAGAAGAAAGATGGAGAAAAGTATATTTATATTTTAATTAAAAATGAATAAATATAAAAATTTATCAGTAGACAACAACTAATACAGAGACAACAGGACAGTGTAGAGGGAGCGAGAGTCTTTAGGACACTCAATCCTAAATGAGAAGTCTTCATCAACCCCTACTTAAGGTTCAGGGAGCTATTAGAAGGGAAGCCAAATTTTGTGAGCCAGTCGAGGATGGAAGATACCAAGCAAACAGTGTCTCCACGACATGACAGACTGACAGACACTTAAACTCACAGAGACTGTTGGAGCATGCATAGGGCCTGTATAGGTCAAAACTAGACCTGAGTGAGTGAAGTAGAGATGAGACCTATCCTTAACCAAGAAGGATTCTCCATTTGACAACTAACTGCTAAGGAAAAATTAGATTTCTCTAATGCAGTCTCATTGGGTATATTCTCCACACTTATGAGTGGGCCCCATACCCTATGTTTGATGGTCAACAAATAAAGTCAATGATATTTTTCTCACAATGTTTGTTTGGATGTTTTCATTAAGCTTGTTTGTTTTGCTTTTATATTATGGTTTCTGATACTAGGTTTTTATGATGTTTGTGTGTGTGTGAGAGTGTGTGGATGTGTGTGTATGATTTTTTCTTTTATTGTTTTTGTTGTTGTTGTTTACTTGTGGTTTTCTGAAGAGGGTCAGAAGACATGATTGGTGGGGAGGTGGGCAGGATCTAGGAGAAGGGAAAAAGCAGTCATGGTCAGAATATAGTACATAAAAAATTATTTTCAAGAAAACAATTAAACAAATTATGAAACTTTAAAAGGATAAATGAAATTATACAAGATAATAAGCAACTTAACTTTTTTGACCATGAAAACAATTTCACCATATGTAAAAGAATGTCAGCATCAAACATTTTGTGTCTTAGTTATATATACAGATAATTATTTCAACATTTAACTGAAATACATACAATGTTCATAAATTAATAGCATAATTTGAAAATAATTTTGAAATTTTCATGATTTTATTACATTAGCTATAGATTCAAAACAATACCAACCATACAGCTAGTAGTCTTGGGTTTTTTGTTTAGGATTTTTTTTTTTACAGATAATGCAAGGCTGATTCTAAAATTAGTACAGAAAGCAGAAAGGTAAAATTCTTTAAAAACCACACGAAAAAAAGTGTTGGAAATAATAAATTAAAAATATTCTGTATCATTGCAAAGACTATAAAACACTGTCCAATAAATAGAGTAACCAGTCTTTTCACCATGGCAGAAAGAGGGGCAATGACTGGCAAAATGAAGCACCCAACCTTTACCATTCATTTGGATGATGACCTACATCTGGGAAGAAGCCCTAAACATCAGTGAAGGAGCAAACACAAAGCTTTGATGTATCAGTGTTTTGAAATAACAATCACCAGTATAAAGGAATAGATTTGTGATGAAATGTAAACAACTGTTGACTGGAGAGACAACTCAGCAGTCAAGAGAACTTATCGCCATTTCATGGGATCCAAGATTGATTCCCAGCACTCAGTTGGTGTCCCACAGCCATCTGTAACTCCAGCTGGAGGGGATCTGTCTACTACGCTCTTGTAGCTTCAGTTGGAGAGGATCTGGTACCCTCTTCTGACTTTATCCCATACCAAGCACGTATATGATGCACAGACATATGTACAAACAAACACCCACACACATTTAAAAATGTGTGCAACTATCAAAATTACTTTGCAGTGTACAGAGATTTATGGGTTCTCTTTTGCATTGTCGGAATCATTTATCTTTATTGAGATAACATAAAAAAAATCTGTGATAGAAAAAATTCTGAAAAGAGACAACTAATGGTGGCTATCATAGAGAGTTGCAGGACCAAACATTCTAGGTGATGGAAATGAAATCCAGGCTCTCCAGAAATTTGGCTAAGTTCATCAAAACATGCATATCATATTCATACATATTGCTTTAATGTTATTAATTTGATTTGGAATAAAAATTGCAAATAAACATTGAAATACAACTAATACTACACACACTAAAATATTTATAATTATTTTTGTGGATATTATAGTTTAATTTGAAATTTTACAAAGTAATAAAATATACTGACATGCCAATGATAAGTCAATTTTAGTAACACACTAGTGACAGGAGTAGACTATATGAAGATTAGACAATGTTGGTTGTTTGAAAATTTCTAAATAATAGAACATTATAAGATCAAGTTTAAAAACTAATAGTAATACTTACGAAGATTATTTGTAGAAGTTTTGTTCTAAGAGCTGCAAGTCAAAAAGGAGTTTCTATTAACTTGTGACTGAGAAACAAATGATTGTATTTTTTTTCAAAAAAAATATACTAGATTCCTGGTGCACAAAAGGACCTTGCAGACACATCCCCCTTGGAGGGATACCACCTTAACCTAGAGACAGGAGAGAAGTCCTAGTCCCTACTTCAAATGACTTGACAGATTTACATGACCCAACATGGATAGCATAGCCCTACATGTGGAATGGGGGTGGGGGTTTGGGATTGGAGGGTGGCCAGGGTGCATGTCACAGGGGAAAGAGGGTAGGAGGGAGGGAAGGCAGGAGGGAAGAAGGAAGAGAGGGAGGGAGAGGAAACTGGGATCAACATGTAAAATTTTTAAATTATATTATTAGTAAAGAAAGAATGGGGAGAAATACTAGACATACAAAAACAATAAGAGACAAAGCTCAAAAAGCAGTTTGCTGTGCAAATGAAACTGGTTACAGAAAGGTGTGCTGTGCTATTCTGTTCATGGAAATATCTAAAACAGGAGAAATCTAACCAGTTGTAACATAAAGCCAATCACTTATTGAAAAAAGTGGAATTTTTCTATCAAATAAATAAGATTACTTTAGGTTATGATAGCCATTCTGTATTTTGATCACATTATGAATATACACCTATTTCAATTCACTTCAGAGACTGATAGGATTATACTGTAATAAAACTGATAAGGAAAGCTAAATAGTTGTGCTGATAGTCAGTGCAACTTGTCCAAGGATATTGTAAGATTTTCCCTTCTTGGTGAGAACTTCAGTACTTCATCATGTTGACATTTTCTCAAGTTTCTCATAGATGGCCATCTCTTTGACCTCAAGCTGTGTGGCCAAGTGCTTTTCTCCTTTGTAATAAAAACTCTTAACTCTGCTGATCGGCTGATGGGGTACTCATCTCCTCCTCAAACTCTGCATCTTTCACACTGACAGTTTTTCTCAGACACAAGTGGCAAGTTCTTCATTCAGACGTTAAAGGGAAATAAGTTGGCTCAGGAGCCACCAAGAAATCTGAATAACAATGAATGCTCATTGGAGGACTGGGATATCAGTGGCACCAAGTATGACCAAGAAGTGTACAAACTCCTAAATCTCCCATTTCTCAGAGGTTCTTTGAACATTTCTTTTTGTTTTAATTGATGTAATTTAATTTATGTTTTTCAGGAAAGGACTCTTCATATAGCCCAGGATTGCCTTGAATTCATAATCTTATCACAATGGGTTATAGGATGCATCACCATGTCCAGCTAATTTTGTTTGTTTTTTTTTTAACTTTGAAACCTTTTTTAAATATTTTAATTATTTTTGTTTCATGAGTGTTTTGCCTTCATGTCTATCTTAGCATACCATGAAACTGTACTGTACTCAGCAGTCAGAAAAGGCTGTCAGATTTTCTGGAGCTGGAGTTATAGGTGATTATGAGCAGCTATATTGTTGCTGGGTACCAAACTCAGGCCTTCTGGAAAGAAAGGCAGAAAGTACCCTTAACTTCTGGGTTGTCTCTTCAGCTGTCTCATAGAAAATGAAACAAAACAAGACAAAAAACTCTTTAAAAAGCACTATTTAAAATTATTTTAAAATGCTATTTAAATTATTTAGGTTAATTAATGTATTTTTATGTATATGAGTATTTTTGTCTGCATCTATTCATATGCACAGAGAGTGTGCCTGATGCCTGTCCAGGCCAGAAGAGGGCTTTGTATCCCATTGGATCCCATTACAGATGGTTGTGAGCTACTTTGTAGCTAGGAATTAATCAAAGTCCTTTGCAAGAGCAGTAAGTGCCCTTAATTTACTAAACCAACTCTCAATCCCCAGCCCTTCACTGTTTACTTGAAAAGTTGGCATGGTTCGTTTGGTTGTCCTGGTGGTATATTATTATTGATCTATTAAATCTTGCCTGGAGATCAGGATGCAAAGCCAGCCACATTGGTTAGCCATAGATTCGAGGCAGTGGTGGCACACACTTCCAGGACTTGGGAGACAGACTTGGCAGATGGATCCATGTACATTCAAAGCCATCCTGGGCTACCTGAGAGTGAATCAGTCTGAAAGAGAAGCAGAGCTCAGACTTTTAACCTCAGCACTAGAGAGATATAAGACAGGAGCAGGATCTCAGAGATGCTGCCTAATTGCTTTGCTTCTCTGATCTCCAGCTTGAACTCCAATACCTATCTGTGAGTTTTTATTACAGGTTGATTTGTTTTGATTGTTGTTTGGGTCTGTACTTCAGTCTCTTCCTGTGTGTCAAGGCTCATGACACAGCTCCTGAATTTTCCAAATCTATATCCTATGTCTTCACTAACCAGGAAAAGTTAGTTTGACGTTGTTCTCAGCACTAATTGCCGTTCTTACAGAAAGGTATCCTTGGCCTCAATTACTTGATGAGTTCATGTAACAGTGGATGACTCATTCTTCCACATGACTCTCTGCTAATCAGTTGAGTGTTCCACAAACGGATGAACATATAGTAGACAGTCCCTAATCTCCATAGCATGAAACACTTTTGGCTGTCTCCTTGTCCCATCATCCTTCCTTCACATATTTAATGCTATATGATTGATGTTTTACCTGCCAATGTACAGGAAAGGAGTGAAGCTTAGATTATGAAATGATGTGTTTGGTGATAACAGAAAGATTGTGTACTTCAGCTTTCAATGCACAAGTAATAATGACACTATCATAAATATTCTTTTTATTCTTTTTTGTTTTCCCAGTCATTGCTGTGACAGATGTTGGCACATAGTATTTTGTAGAGTAATACTGTACCAAATTTAACTAAAACTAAAGTGTTCACCCAATTGTGCATTTATTTAATTAAGCAAAATTATTCTATTGCATAGACTAAATGACCAGGGTTGTACTAATACTTTATGCTATGATTCTTCTGTAAACAATGAATATAAATAAAGTACAGTAATGAGTGATTTGATATTCTCAACAAGTTTTACTAAAATCTTAATAATGCTGTACATTAATATATTGACAATTAATCCTTCTAAAAATTAATTAAAGATAAGTATGTCAGTTTTGGGGGTTGGGTATTTATTCAATTACTTGGAGGTATCTCTATAAAAGCATAAATAATCCAAAATAAATGCAAAGAGGTGTATTTTAGCAGTAATGTACATTTGTTATGACATGCAAGTTATGTATTGTACATGTACAATATATATACATTTTATTAAAAATTTTGTGGATCATACCTAAACTCAGTACTTATAAGGTAACCTAGGTTCTACAGTGATTTCCAGGTAGCCTGGAATACAGACTGAGGCCTTCACCCAGTAATTTGGGATGGGAGGTTTTTTTTCTTTTTTTTTTCCAAATGATATTTGTAAATTCAAACTGTGGCTTGATTCCAGTTTAAAGGGGAAAAAATACCACATATATTCTTTCCAGTTTTGATGTTAGGCTCATGAACATTCTTGTTCATACTTTTAAAATATTTTATTTCTTGTTTTGCCTTAGGGTGTGTGCACACCTGTGGCTGCAGGTGCCCGAGTGATCTAGATGAAGGAGTCACATCCCCAGAAGCTGCATTTGCAGCTCATTGTGAGATTCTGAGTGGCATGAATTCTGATACCTTAAGGGGTCCTCTGCAGAAATCAATGCATTCTTAACTACTGAACCATCTCTGAAGCTCTGTCAAGTCTAGCTTAAAGACACACTTTTTATCAATATTTCTATTATTTTAAAATCTTCATTCAATTTCATGAATGCAATCCTGTCCTTAGTATTTGTAAAACTTTACATTTAGATCAGCAAGCAGAAGGTATTTACCCTAGATATCCATTAGGCTGGCATTCAATATTCAATATTAGCTTTTGTCCTTCAGATAAATCTTTACCTGAACTTTTAAAACAAAATTCCTTCGAGGCTACAGAAAAATAGTCAGTCTCCAATTATCAATATTTAGTTTGTAGATGACTAGTTGTTGATAGATTGATATGACAGATTCTGACATTTCAATGTACATTACCCCATAATTTATCTAGCATATATCCATAAGTTGTTCCTCCTATAATCCTTAAGAATCCAAAATCAGGAAAGCCCTTTAAATTAATAACTGAAAACAGTGTTTCACCCAGTGTCATTTGGGGCAGGTTGCCTTTATGATCTCAGTACAATGGATCATTTCCTCTGACTGAAATAAATGTTCTGAATTTGATGGTAATTTTTCTTAGCATTATCTTTCAATGTTTATGAATAGTTTTTTGACATTTAATTTTAAGTATTCTAGCTACTCAGAAATTAATACTACCTAGAAGTGGCAAAGTACATGAAAATTCATGTACAGAATTAAATGTTAAGATGAGTGTTCTATAATACAGAGATTTAGAACCTAACTCCAGAGTGATTAGCTTTGCTGTTATAATCAGAGAAAATTATAACTCTTTGATCTTCCAATAAGCATTAATTTGCAAGGAAATTTACATAGTCATGTCGTGAAAATATTCTTTTGATCTTGGTAATGTAATGTGTGAACTAAATTTTGGTTTCTAATTACAACCAGTTAGCTGAAAATAGTAAGAAAAACACAAAAGAACAGTAAGTTATAGGAATAATTTCTTTCTCTATTACGCACAAGAAGCTTGGAAGCAATGGAATCTCACTGGGCATCCAAACCACACTTCAGGGCAGGCATCATGTCCACAGTACATGGTTAACACAGAATCAACTCAATGGTATTTTCAAAGATTGCTTGGTCTCTATCATTTTGTTTGGAATTTTTTTTTTACCTTATTGGTCTTTTGAATGCATATTATGATTTCCAGTTTTGTGTTTTTGTGGGTTTGTTTGGTGTAAATATTTCTTTTTGCCTCTTTCATATTTATTTATTTACTTACTTATTTTTGATTTTTGGATTGTTTAATCTTTAGTTTTATTCTAGCTTATTAAAAATTTGTATATTATTTTTCTAATGAAAGAGAGAAAGTAAGCATGGAATTGGATAAGTGGGCAGTGAGGAAGATCTTAGAGATGAAGGAGGGGAAACTTTGATCTGAATGTATTGTTTGAAAAAATTTTATTTCCAATTAAAAGAAAAAAATTTAAAGCAGATCTGTAGATGAAGGTAAGCTCTATCGAGTCATCAGTGCTTAAATTAATGAATTTCACAATCTATCATTAAGACTGACTTGCTTTCTCAGAAATGCATCATAACCCAAAATAGATTCTGCAATGCCAGCATCAGATGAAAAACTGTAGATAAGAAGATGAAAGGGAAATAACTTCTAGCTAAGAGATCACTCCTTTGCCAAAACGAAAAAAAAAAAATCAAAAACCAAAAAAAAAAAAAAAATAGTACTTAAAGCCAGACAATTGGTGGCTCATGCCTTTAATCCCAAAACTAGGGTGGCAGAGGCAGGCTGTTCTCTGAGTTCAAGGACAGCCTGGTCTGCAAAGTGAGTTCCAGGACAGCCAAGATCATACAGAGACACCCTGTCTCAAGACAGACAACAGCCAAGATCATACAGAGATACCCTGTCTCAAGACAGACAGAAAGAGAGAGAGAGAGAGAGAGAGAGAGAGAGAGAGAGAGAGAGAGAGAGACTTTGAAAAAGTTCTATGTCACAGAAAATTGAAAGAAAGTTGAATGAGAAAAAGTTATCTGAAATTGACATATGATATCATTTGTCATTTGAACAATTAGAATTGCCACTGCTTGGCACCATTATATTTTTCATTTAATATTAAAAGTTAAGAAAATATTTTTGGGCTAGAGAGTGGTCTGGCTATCAAAAGCACATATTGCTCATTCAGAAGACATCAGTTACCAGAAGCCATGTTGGAGAACACAAAACCACCTGTAACACATGCCCCAGGGTGTATCACACCTTCATCTGGCTTCTGTGACCAAATATAATTGTGTGCTCATACACCCCTATGTTATGTGCTTAAAATAATAAATAATTTTAAAGAATATATAATAGTTAACAAACATTTACATATACTTTTATAATCTATACTGTTTTATGCTTTCATTATTACTTATTGTAATTTATTATTTGAGAATTCCACACATGAATATAAGTTATGACCTATGTATACCTTAATTCCATGCCCTCCATATATTTTTATCTCCTCACTACTTTCCCTCTCAATTTCATCATTCTTTTTTTAAAATCCACTAAGTTCACTTAGCGGTGCCAGTATGAGTATAGGTTTAAGGCCATCCATTGAAACATAGGTAGCTGATCTGGACTGTATCTGAAATAAATTAACTCTGCATTTCCCAGAAGTCATTATAGGCCATGATTTCCTCAGCTAGCAATAGAACATAGTGAATTCCTGCCCCATCCATGCTGGAATTGAGGCTGTCTTCATCTTATACTGATCTTGGGTTGTAGTCATAGACACTGTGACACCATATGTGCAATGACCACCTGTGTGTGGAAAACACTACTTCACACAAGTCTTCTACTTTGGCTTTTAAAATCCTCCTTCCACTCTCTTCTATAAAGATTCCTGAGTTTGGGGAAAGGGATATCATATAGATATCCCATTGAGGGGTGAGCATTGCACAATCCTTTATTCTTTGCATAATGAACAACTGTGAATTTTGGTATTAGCTGTCATCCATGACAAAGGTAAGCTTGTTTCATGAAGGTAATGAGTTACACTAATCAATGAATATAAATATATTTTATAAGTTTATATATGTTTATAATATATTTTCATTTATTATATTTTGAATTTTACTGGTAACTTAAAAATTGTCTAGGGACATACATATGTATGCACACTCTATATTTATTTTCAAATATAAATGGATTCCGTTTCCTTTCCAAACTTCATGCATTTGGTATTCATGTTTTCTTTCCTATTGCATTGACTAAGGTCTTCAGATAACTGTTAAACTGAAAGTGTGAAGTGCATTTAGGAGCATGCTTCGGTCCTCGTCTTACAGAAAACAATCAATAGATCAGAATCAAGGAAATTAGCTGGGATATTTCAGTAGATTGCATTTATAATATTGCAAATATTACTCCAGTGTCAATTTGTTTATATTTTGTTGAGAACAGATAAAGAATTTATTAACTATTTACATCTGGATGTAACCCATGCAGTGTTCCCATTAATTCTTAAATTGTAATGATTATATTCTTTGCTTTCTCTGTATTAGAATAACCTACATTTCATAAAACAAACCACTCTATGGATAGTAAATATATACATATATAGAGAACATTATACTTATTATATGTAAAAGTACATATAGCTAAAATACACAGCATTCTTTAGCAGTGTGTCAAGATGTATATGTGCATGGACATTAAAGATTTTGCTTGGCCACATTTATTTTTCTGATTTTTTTCATGTGTTTTTAAATCTCAAACTAATTTTGATATCACAATATGAGTGATCTCTATAATTCTATTTCAATAAACTTATATATGATTGTTATTTTAAGCCAGACAAGATAGCATATGTCTTTAATCCCACCAGTCACCCATGCACCCATGAAACAGAGGGAGGCAGAACACTGAGTACAGAGTTCTACATAGAGTTCTCTGGTCTACATAGAGTTTCAGGGCAGCTAGGAATACACAGAGAAACCGTGTCTATAAATAAATAAATAAATAAATAAATAAATAAATAAATAAATAAATAAATAAATTGTTACTTTATTCTTTTTGTTGAGCTCTTAACAAAATGAGCATAGTTTACCAATGAAACAATATGAAGTTTCTTTGTGAAAATTGTTTCTTAGAGTTTTCAATAAACGCAGATTCATAGAAAGTAGCAAAATAAGTAGACACTCTGAGTACCCTTTTTCTGGTTTCTACTAATTAATTGCATTATTTGAAAACTATCACAAAATATCAAAACAAAAAACTGAGATTTGTAAATTTATGTATGCAGTTATCCACTATCTTATCACATACATATATCCATTTACAACCATTAGAATGATTAAAGAATGAACAATTTTGTTGCCACAAAAATTTCACCCATACTTCCTCATTATAATTACATCCACTCATCATCCCTACCCTCAGTAACCACTAATCTCTCTTCAACATCTATAATTTTGGCATTTCAAGAATGCTATATAAATTGAATTGTACCACATGTGACCTTTCAAAATTAGCTTTTATTTTCACTCAGTGCGAGGCCTTGAAATGCATCCAAATTATTGCATGTGTCAGCAATTTGTTCAGTTTGTCATTGAGAAGTATTGCATAGAATAGACTCAAAGAAGGATAACCCTGCAATTTCCCCAGCTACATACTGAAGTTAGTTTCCAGGCAAATTGTACAGGGTAGCATGTAAAATGAAGCTGGCATCTCATTGAACACAATGTCAAAATACTGGGATCCAACAATGCTGAGGCTGGAAGGATTGAAGCAGAGTACATCTGTCAAGCCTATGAATGAGTGATGTGTTCCTGGCTTGAAAATCCCCATGGAGGAAGAAATAAATAGACCTAAGTGTTCTCAGAGCTCACACACTTAATAGTCATTCAGCTTTGCTTAGAATAGAGAAACCTCCTACAGGTAACTAAATAATATTTTGTAACAGACGATGACTTAGTAGTGAAGCTAAATCAGAGCCAGAACAATGGTTGATCTGGAATTGAATTACCAAGCAAAGATTACTATCAAACTTCAGAAATGTTAAACTTATGATCAAGCAACATAAATGCACAACAGAAAAATATAAACTTGTTTAAAGGAATTCAACAAAGGCCATTTTCAACCATAAGGTATGAGCAAACAAAATGTAACACATATACAAAGAATCAAAATTTGATCCACAATCAGAAGTAAAAACTATCAGAGAGACAAACATAATAGAAATAAATAAGATGGATGATACAGATTTTTAGTATAATTGTCATTCAAAAACAAACTTTAGTATATGAACAGCATGAAAAAATAGTAAGAAATAATGTAAGAAAGGTGTGATATGTTATTAAAACTAAAATGAAACTGGAATACAAGTACAATGTTTACCTTAGAAACTGGCAACATCCATCAGTGTAAAAATAGAAAGGAAACCCACAAATCCAGCCTTAGTTAAAAAGGAGAGTCTGTGATTTAGCAAATATGGAAGGCTAGACCAGAGAACATTACATTAAACCAAAAAATTCAGAGAAAGAAATAAAACTATAGCAAGATCTCACACATGTGTGTTTATCTGAATGCCAAATACATTAAGATAAAAATAAGACTGGAAATCAGGGTCAACAAATGGTTATTAGAGAAAAAGACAATGGGGTAAATAATTCACAAAGGAATATAAGTAAGTAAAGTGTCTAAAGTTCTTATATGAGAGTTGTAGTTACTAATAGATTACATGGATATTTGCTAAATGAGAAGAATAGGATAGGATAGAAAAAAAAGCAAATATACTGAGTGATAGATCCATTAATTCACTTTACTACAGGATTTTATATATATATATATATATACATATATATATATATATTACCTAAATAATAAATAACACTCTATATAAATAACAGGACTAATACTCCAAAAGTTCTTATAGTTATATAAAATTTATGAATGTTGGAAAAGAACTGAATTACATTCATTAAGGGATAAACAACATGTTGTAGAAATTACGTGTCTGTAATGAAACAAGTATCAAAACTGAGTATCTTACAGAGCTATTTCATTTCCTATTGATTACACAGTACATGGAACAATGCAGTGATCAAAAGACATAGCAATAACACTTGTAAAACTGAAGAAAACATGGAAAAGCTTAGAGCAATATTAACCATTATTACATACATGTGATTATAATATCAGAAACAAAAGTAGAAATAAAAACACATGTACATAAATCATGGGATATAATGTTTCCCCAAATATGTTAACATTTATAAATTCATGTAATAACCCATCATGAATTCAAGCAAGAAAATGAGAAGAAAACCCACTTAAGTAGACCTTGACAAATTTCTTAAACCTACTTGAAAAGACATAACATTTTAAACATCAAGGAAAATAATGCACAAGGAATAGCAATAAAATTTTCATGTGAATATCTGTTTGTTAAAAAAAAAAAAAGTAGACTGATACCACTGGAAAGTCAACTTTGCAATCATCAGTAAATTTTTTGGGGACTGGAGAGATGACTCAGTGGCTAAAAATGTGTACTACCCTTACAGAAGATCTGAGTTCATAGCTCAGCACCTACATCAGGCAACTCACAACCACCTATAGCTCCATCTTCAATGCCTCTGGGCTCTATGTGCATGTGAACATATCCACACATTTTCTATCATGTACATAATTTAAAAATAATAACTTCTAATAGTTTTCTTTAGTAAGCATAAGGAAAGCAAGAATTTTTAAAATCGGAACACTTAGAATATTTATCGACAGCAGTTAAAATTTACAAGAATTTTAAAGTAACTGAAAATAATGATAAATATATAAATAAATGTAATATATCCCTTTAATTCAGTAACAGCTATGATCTAACCAGCTACTTTAAGAAGATAACATGTCATTGTAATGCTGTTTCACAAAATAGAAAGTGTGTGAAGTGTGTCTGTGTGTATGTGTGTGGGGGGGTAGGCATGTGCATGTGTGTATACATGGATTGTGAGAGATAGAACATATTATCTAAAGTTTCTAGTGATTTATATCAAGTAACACAATTTTTTGTTATTGCTTAGAATGGTCACAATATGGAAAAATCAAACTTTCAAAGTGTAAAAAAGATGATGGTTAGAATTGATATTTTTAAGGATGTGGCCTAATTTTACAGCATTTGTGTAGCATGCACAAGGTCAATCTAATACTAAGCTCCATATGGAAAAAAAAAATACTGCAATACAAAAAAAATAGTCTAGCCAAAGAAAACAGAAACAAGAAGCAGCAAATAATATCAGATTGGGAAAATGGTACTTTTAACTCTAATGACACTTATAATTACAGTAGTAAACATAAGTGGATAGTCTCAGCAAACACCACTTTTTAAATATATAGATGAGATGTTTCTCAAAGACAGTAAAAGGCCTCCAGGGAACAGTAGTCATAAGAAACCCAATTGGCTCTAGTTATATCAGAAATAGACTAAAATATAGATTTCCCCCGTGGTAAAGATTAAGGTTTTATAACAATGTGGTATGCATTTAATAGAGAAATCATAATGTTATGAGTAAATGTATGAATCAACAGGTTACCTCAAATGATAAAATATAAAAAAAGAAACACTGAAAGGAAAAAAAAAATTAAGAAGCACGGTATAATAGATTTACTACTCTTCTTTGAGTTGTTGAAAAACAAATTTTAGAATTACTCTGAACATTTAAAAACCCTTTCTGCCAGCTCAGCTTAAGTGTCATTTAAAGATCACTTACTCTTCTGGTATGCATGCATTATTGGAATAATAAACAATGTTCTGAATTTCTAAAGTGAGAAATCATATGATATGTTATATGGTGAGTTAGAAGTAAAAATCAGAATTCAGAATATGTGTAGAAAATGCAGGGAAAGGAAAGATAGCTCCTCAGTGGAGAGCACTGGTTGTTCTTCCAATGGATTTGGATTTGATTCCTAAAACCTACAGGGGAGCTAACAAGGTTTCTAACTAAGTCCAGGAAGTCTGACACCCTTGCCATACGTGCAAGCAAAACAGCAATACACATAAAATAAAAATAAAAAAATCCTTTACCAAGCAAGGAAAATGCACAAATATTCATAATGTGAACAATATATCTACAAATAGTTCAAGAAATTTTTAATCTATTTTGATATGGAAATACACAATGAAATAATGAGGGAAAGTAGCTGCAATCAATATTTATATTTAAAAAAGTGGTAAATTTTTAAAGTATTTTGGTATGTCCTTGACAAACTGGGAAAAGAAAATCAAATGACACCACGTATAAATGGGAAGGAAAAATTGTCAGAAGTTGGAGCAGAAATTGGTGAGATAGAGAAAATTTAATGAGGACAAAGCTACCTGCTTGTAAGGGTTACCAAAATTAATAAGGTGCTGTACACCACTGCCTTGTCCAGCAAGGAAGACGCAACTCCGGGAAGATCTTCTTCATGCAGTTTTACTCAGTAGCCTTGAACAATCTTCTTCTGATCCTGGGGAAATGCCCACACAGGCTTAAATACCCTTGTGCTAACCAACCCCAGTGAGCCATGTGGACCCTGCTGATAGGCTACTCTAACTAGGAAGCAAACAGGCTGAACAGGCTTAACCAAATAAGGACTTGTTTACACCAGAGAGCACTCACCATCAGGAAGGTGGAAGGCAGAAGCCAGCGCCATCTTTAAGGCGTGGCACTTCGCAGCTCTCTACAAGCTGCAAGGCAGCTTCCCCAGAATTAGAAAACAATTCTCTCATTTCTATAGCCTAAGGGATTGGTGATCATATATAAAATCATACTATTTTACACAAAGTGTCTGTTACTATGTCTCCCTTTTCATTTATGATCTTATTAATATGAATGTTCTCTCTCTGCCTCTTGACTAGTTTAAAGGTTTATCTTATTGATTTTCTTCAAGAACAAACTCTTTGTTACGTTGATTCTTCTATATTGTTTTCCTAGTTTCTATGTTTTTTATTTCAGCCATCAATTTGATTATTTCCAGATGTCTACTCCTCTGTGGTGAGTTTGCTTCTTTTTGTTTACAGCTTTCAGTTGTGCTGTTAATTTTCTAGTGTGACTAATCTCTAGTTTCCTCATGTGGACACTTAGTGCTATGAACTTTCCTCTTAGTACTGCTTTCAATGTGTCCCCCCATAAGTTTGGGTATGTTGTGCCTTCATTCTCATTGAATTCTAGCAAAGCTTCTGTAAGGCAAAGGACACAGACAACAAGACAAAATGGCAGCTCACAGAATGGGAAAAGGTATTCACCAACCGCACATCTGACAGAAAGCTGATTTCCAAAATATACAAAAAAAGAAAAAGAAAAAAAAATCAAGAAGCTAGTTACCTAAAGACCAAATAATACAGAACTGAATAAAAAATTCTCAATAGAGGTATCTAAAATGGCTAAAAGACACTTTAAAAAGTGATCAATATCATGAACCATCAGGAAAATACATATCTAAAAACTCTGAGATACCATCTTAGCATCTTAGTCCTATCAGAATGGCTAAAATTAAAAACACCAATGACAGTATCTGCTGAAGAGGATGTAGAGAAAGGGAAACACTCTTCCTCTGCTGGTGGGACTGCAAACTTGTACAGCCACTTTGGAAATCAGTATGGCAGTTCCTCAGGAAAATGGGAATCAGTCAACTCCAAGATCCAGTAAATTCACTCAGGCATATACCCAAAAGATCCATATTCATACAGCAAGGACATCTGATCAATTATGTTTATAGCAGCATTATTTGTAATAGCCAGAACATGGAAGCAACCTAAATGCCCGTCAACTGAAGAATGGATGGAGAAAATGTGGTACATTTACACAATGAAGTACTACTCAGTGGAACAATACAATGAAATCTTGAAACTTGCAGGCAAATGGATGGAACTAGAAAGAACCATCCTGAGTGAGGTAACCCAGTCCCAAAAAGATAAAGACAGTATATACTCACTCACATATGGCTTTTAGACATAGAGCAAAGAATTACCAGCCTACAGTTGATACTGTCAGAAAAGCTAAGAAACAAGGAGGAACCTAAGAGAGGCATGCATAGTTCCCTGGAGAAGGGGAAAGGAACAAGATCTCCCAAGGCAATTGGGGGCATGGAGGAAGGGGAGAGTAAGGTTTGGAGAAGAGAAAGGCAGAGGTAGGCACAAGGAGGCAAGAGAATTGAGTCAAGGAAAGAATAGAAGAGAACAATAAAAGAGATACCATAATAAAGATAGTCATTCAGATCCCTTGAATATGGGTCTCAGAAGGCCTGGGCAGTCTACGGGACCTCTGACAGTGGAACCAGGATGTATCCCTGGTGCAAAAAAAGGACTTTGGGAGCACATTCCCCATGGAGGGAAACTCCCTTAACCTAGAGACAGGAGGGAGGTCCTAGTACTTACTCCAAATGACTTGACAGATTTTGTTGACCCCTCCTGGAAGATATCACCCTACCTGTGGAGTTTGGGAGAGATGAGATGGGAGGGTGGTGGGAGGGATGGGAGAGTGGGGAAGAGGGAGGGAGGGAAGGAGAGGGAACTGGGATAGATATGTAAAATAAGAAAAATTAATAAATAAAAAATAAAATAAATGGAGCCATTATAGGTTTTAAGAAAAATCTGGCTCCAGTGTAAATTCCAGAGATCCACAAGGATAACACCAACTAATAATCTAAGCAATAGTGGAGAGGCTACCTTAAATGCCCTTCCCCGATAATGAGACTGATGACTACCTAAGATGGCATCCTAGAACATTCATTTAGTAGCTGATAGAAACAGAAGCAGACACCTTCAGCTAAACACTGAGCCAAACTCTTGGAATCTGGTTGCAGACAGGGAGGAGTGATGGGCAAAGTGGTCAAGACCAGACAGGAAAAACCCATAGAAGCTGCTGACCTGAACAAGGGGGAGCTCACGGACTCCAGTCTGATAGCTGGGAAACCTGCATAGGACTGACCCAGATTCTCTGAATGTGGTGTTAGTTAGGAGGAGTGAGCAGTCTATGGGGACCCTGGTAGTGGATCAGTATTTATTCTTAATGAATGAATGGACTTGGGGAGCCCATTCCACATCAAGTGATACTTCCTCAGCCTAGACACATGGGGAAATGATATAATAGACCTTGAAGACTCCCCATGGATGGCCTGAACCTCCCTAGGGTACAGAATGGAGATTGGAGGTTGGTGAGGGGAACAGGGGAGGATGGGAGGGAGCAAAAACTGGTATTAAATGAGAAACAAGCTTGTTTCTTATTTAAATTAAAAATTATTAAAAAAAAAGAAAAGAAAGTCCTCCCATCCCACACTGTGTCTTTCCATCTTTGGAAAGTAAATATTAAAGTCAGCACTAGAGATCATGTTGGAAATTTGCCAAATCAATTAGACAACAACACCACTAATTGAAAACAATTTACTCTAACAAACTAACCAATGATCATTTCCCCTCTTTTTGTTTTATGTTTTAGATGTGAAAATGTTCTCATGTGTGGAAGTATCTGACTTCCTTCTCATATTTATTTCAACTAAAAAAGACTACAGAAGTAAAGTTGAGACTCACTATGAGCTTAAAATCATCTATAAATTATACTGTGATATGATCATTTATTAAATTCCAGCTAACTTGGATCAGACTAACTAAACACACTGTCCTGACTTCAGAAGCACTGGCCTATGACCAAATGAGCCAAACAATCTTGCTTGGGTTTTCAGTTTGCTAAAGGAACAAAGAAATGTCAAGAAGTTAAAATGTGAAATCATTTCAAAACTGGTAAACTTGGACAACAGTATTTTATTTTTGCATTTATTTAGGAAGCAACTATATTTTTCTCATAGAATCCAACTCTGAGAAGCAGGAATATGTAAGTTGAGTTATAGTGTAGAACTTACTCTAAGGGTAAAAACTCAAGATTCAAGTTTTATAGCAGAAACAAGACAGAAATATCACAGAAAATGTGTCAATTGTGTGTTAAAGAACAAATGACATATTAGTGACATAGACCAATATATCAAACAGTGGACCCTGGAGTACAAGAATTGGAGGGCAAGGGAACTGTTCCATGGATGTATATAGTGCAGGCTCTTGTCTTCATTCTAATGACTGCCCCTAGGTCTTTAAGCCTTTTCCATTCTGTCTGTGGTTGAAGGAGCCAAATATTACCATGGACTTTCTTTTAATTCCTCCAAAGGAACATCAAATAATTAACTAAGAAAAAGTCACTGAAATGCTGTAACTTTACCCAGAAGAGATGAGGAAGATTACGAAAATATGGAGTTATTTACAGATTCTGACATTGTGTTTCAGCATCCTGGACATGAAGTTCAAATTACCTAGTAATGAAAAACATTGTATACATCATGGTACATTGTGCATCATTTTTATTTAAAAAATTCTCATTATTATTATTTTCAGTATTCACCATTGTTGCACTAAGTGGTTTATATGTAATTAACACTCTAGAACTCTGAGTCATGTTTTCTGAAAAGAATAATTTCACATTATGTAAAGACTATTGTACACAAACACACATTTATTGCTGAACATCATGTTTGTGGGAGATTGTGCTTGTGAGACTGGTTCCAGTGCAGCCTAAGTATCACTTCGCTTCATTTGTATTTCCCAAGTTTATATATCACTGGGCTTTGAATTACAATCAATAGAAGCTATTGTTTCAATAAAGGAGCAATGCTCCCAATACCTTTATTCATTCTAAATGTGAATTTACTATAATCCTAACTAAGTCATGATGAAAACATGCGTGTGAGCATTGCAGGTGTCTCGGTCTTCCTGCATTCAGTGGTGGAAATCAGCTGTACACTAGTTGCAATATTTAAGCAAGTACTTGAATTTCTCTAAAATCACATTTTGTAGCCCAATTCTGTTTCTGTAATTTAAGTATATTCATTATTTTGGGGTCCTGTGTCAAGCCTAAGGGGTCCTGTGTCAAATACTAGAATTTTTGGCTTTAAGTTATTACCTACTGACATTTAAACGTCTACTGTGATGCAAGTGATGTCAGGTGAAAGACCACAAAATGAAGAAAAATCACTTTCCAGGATGGCCCCACAGCATATCTTGTATAACTAACAAAACAACAGAAGTTCCAGAGAGTCATACACAGGGTCAGATGCATAACCTGGAACTAAGTCCTACTTGAATTTAGAACAGGGAAGAAGCATCAAGAAATTGAGGTAAAGTCCTTTTGGATTTATTTTCCTTCCATTTTCTTCACTTAAACAGCTTTGTTTACCATGCATTTGTCCTCTGGTTCAAAATTACCTTTAAACGAAAACAGTTTAACACAGAAAAATAATAAAGTGTGTAATATGAGATAATGTATAAAACATCTAAAATATCCAAGTATATGACTACATGGTTGAAATCTTCAATTACAAATGGACTTCTTTATCTGGATGGAAAATTTGTTAATCACCATTTTTTTTCTTTCATTTCTTTTTTCCTCTTACTCATTTGGTCTCTAGAGAACCAACATGTCAGAACCTTAGCAATAATTTTTTCTTTTACAAAAGAAAAGTGTGCATTTCAACTTTGTGAGGAGAACAGCTACATAAACCATCAGGAAAGGTATGTTCTTTGGACATGAATAGATTCCAGTAAGCATATGCTTCCCTCAAAGGCGTTGCCCAGAAAGTCTGTTTGTGCAGCTAAAACAGGCTTGCCATTTAGAGCAGGTGGATTCTGCTATTGTTTTTAGACTTTTTTCTTTTTAACACCTTTCAGGAACAGAAAAAGAAGGTGTTGCCAATCTACCTTCCTTAGACAGTTGCTTCAGTTTCTTTTTGAAGACCTGTAATCACATAGAGAAAACATCTCAAGACATGTCCACTTGTTAAAGAACATCATATTTTTAACATATAAGGTCTTGAAAGAGCAAATAAATTAAGCAGTTGCTTCTATAACACAGACTAAAGGGGCTGTACATGGATATGTCACAGCTTTCAAAGCTTTGTTGACTTTTAGCAGAAATGTCCTCAAGAAAGACATGGTGAAACAGACTCCCCAGTGGATAAATTTTGTTTGTTTATTGGTGTTTGGGGTGTATAGTGTGGTGAGTGGTCCTATCAATAATATTATGAGTAATCTGAGCACATGCTACTGCACTAATTTGATGGGTTTTAATGTCCGTCATGGACATATAAAACATTACTTCATAAGGATCTGGAATCCTCCCATAACAATGAGCACAGCTCTTTTATTCACTTCTACTCCTTTTCTGCTTTGCCTTCATCTTTGACAAGCTTCTGTCTTTAACAGAAAATGAACTCCCAAAGCTCTAGTGTTGGTGATCTTGTCCCAATCTATTGAAAAAAATACATTATTAGTCAGACTAAAGCATGTAAACAAGATCCATGTCAAGATTGAAGTTTATAAACTTATTTTTAACTATTTATATATACATATTTATGTATATGTATACATATATGTGAGAGACTATATCAAATCTTATGTATGAGGAAACTGATTTGGGGTTAAAACAAATTTCAGTAGGCAGAAAAGCAATTCACGTTTATTGTACATTCAAAAGTTAAGCTACAAATGTTGTTTGCTCTCTGGATCTTCAAACAAGCTCCTTACAGTTTAGAAATGCTAAAATTCAGATAATGTAACAGTCTGTGTATGATAAGACTTGAGGAAAATAGAAAGTTATACAGAAATTATTTCTCTGTAAAGGACAAGGAATTTATATTCCTGACAAGGAATTTGTATTCTAGTAAGACATAGCTTGTACAACTGGGGTCAGGGATTAGGGAGACTTGAGGGATGCTAGGAGACTTGCAAAGAATGAACAAGCCTGTGAGCTACTGATGGAAGGGCACAATGCCAGGAAAATGCGATGTGTCTGTGATACATAGAATTTCATATTACTTTCAGAACATTCTAGAAATTGTTAACAAAGCTTTAAAAAATAAAATGAGCAACGCGGTAATAAGATGGAATACAGCATAATATTGGAATTATTTAGGTATTTCGAGATGAGGAAGTGCACATGATACACCTGAATGATCGGGTAGTGTTTATTGCTAGAAATAGGACCACACCATAAAGACATGAGATAGGTTCAAGTCTCAATAGGATTCCTTGCCCTCTTTTCAGTATTTAATATGGCTACTTCAAACATTCTTGGTGATTTTCCCAGTGAAATAAGGCAAGGAAATGAAACAAAATGTGTAATCCATATGGATAATGGCCCTGTATTTCCTTAATAGAGAACACTAATGAATTTACAGAAAGTTACCAGAGGTAATAAGTCAGCTGAATAACTACGATGCAATTATATAAAAACAAATTATATTTAACATTTAAAAACAAAATAGGAGGCTTTATAATATACCACATAAAAAGTCATAAATAAATGCAATGCAAATGAGCAACTGGATCTTACTTGTCTTCTAAAAGAGTCTCTGGTGGTTTCTCTGCCTTGTATACATATTGTTGGGAAAGGAATCTCATCCCCAAGCAATGCCTTTTTATTGCGTATTTATCATGTGTTGTCTCATCCATGGAGCTCTTCAGTGTGGGAACTTCCCATGGTTATATTTAAGTGTTGAAAACAGGGCCTGCCTCAGTCATTCAATAAGTATAAGTATTTATTGAAAGAATTAATTAATAAATGATCATCTTATTATCCAGGGCAAACCACATCCTCTACTTGAAGAAATGATGGTGTCTGAATACCCACAGGAATAAGATGACATGACAAATGCACACTAATTTTTCAGAATTTTCAATCTTTTGACTGAACTGCTCATTTTTAGTAAAAAATACAATGACATACTTTCCAAGACACTGCCATTAGCGGAGGCAGCTCTACAAATTCTATATGCAAGGAAAAACAAACATTATCACTTGTTTCTACAATTTAAAGTCCAGTTCTCTCCAAACATTTCTAAAGTAAGATATTGTTAAATGGCAGTCTGAACTGCTAAAATAGTCAATTCCAAAGGACTTCATTAATAAAAAGAACAGGTTAAAATATGAAGAAATAAATGGGTCAGCTCTTTATTAACAGGATCCTGTAGGAAACAAAGTGAACCAGTAAGATAAAAATTCCTTCAGTGTGAGCTATCAAAATTAGATTTCAAGGCTCTACAAAAGTAAGACAACTGTCCTTAAAATTCTTTCCTAACCCAATATGAAACTATAACTATAAATATAACTATAAATTATTATTTACCTATGATTTAAGACATAAAATTCACAAAATTGAAACATTGTTTCTTCTGATCTTTTCCCAGTCCGATTTAAATGAAATTCTTAAATATTTTTTAAATGAAAGAAGGGATTACATATAATGGTGTCACAACACAGATTATTGTCACTGCAGATTCTCAGAAATTTGCACTATAAAGTGGGTTGGCTATACTCTGTCTTATGGGAAAGTAGGAGGGGTTAGTCTCAAAAGCTGCAGAGGCATATGGGGTGTGCCATTTTCAGATACCTCTACCATGCATCAGTAGTAACCAATGTTTGCATGTCTCTCTATGCTGCATATTGCCTATATGGAGCTACCCACAAAGCTGCTGTTCAATAAATATTTAGTAAGTAATGAGAGAACAAAGTTAGTTCCTATGAAATATACTTGAATTTCTTAACCTTGGGGATATTTCTCATAAATTTTTGAAAAAGATTTTATCATGTTGTTATGCGAAAGCTGTTTACCACATTTTCAATTTCTATGAGCATATGAATTAACCAAATTAATACTTTATCCATCCTTTTTCCCAAATACCATTTCTTTGTTGTCAAATGTATAAAGGTGAGTACAGTAAGCGGTTCCATCCATTAATATCAATGGTTTTTATACACTACTAAGACTCTGTTGAATAAAATGCAGCCTCGCTATTCAATATTTTAATAGATTCTGTAATAAGCAAACTCACTGTTGCTTAAATGTAGAAGCAAAATCTCTTAATGTTTGATCATACAATTATCAGTTTAAGGTGTTCCTAATGTTCTTCTCTCATTCATTATATCCCAACCATAGTTTCCCCTTCCTCCCCTCCTCCCAGTTTTCTCTGCCACCTACCCTCTCCCACAGATCTACTCCTCCATTTCCTTCTGAAGACTGTAGCCCTCCCAGGGATACCTACAAAACATAGCTTAACAAGTTATAATAAAACTAGATAATAATTAAACTTTTATTAAAAATTTATAGGCATTAAAACTCAGAAATATTGAAAGTGTTAAATATGTTTTGTGTGTTTAGATTATTTTGTTTCATACTTCCTACATTTGCCTGAGCAAACCTTTCTCTTGTGTTGACAGCATAAATGTCATTCATTTAACCTGTATATATTACCAAATAACATTTATCATATCAGAATTTTCTTTATATTATATTTACTATATCAACCTAGGTATTTATTTAATGGCAATAAATATGTAAGTTGTGCAGGCCACAATATTAAGATTTAAAAACACAATGAAATGTTAAGAAATATTCATCCTGTTTGGAAACCACAAAGTGAATCTTCCTTTACCCAGGCATATTTTTGGTGAACAAAACAAATACTGTAGCTAGTTGTGGTTACTATTTAAGTCACCATAAGAACATTGAATGTGCTACTGAAAGTGAAATGACAAGATATTAAAATGTTATCTTTTGAAGGATATTATAACATTGTCCCTAGAGGATCACATATATAGGATTTCATAAAATGTGTGATAAAATTTGTGACAATTAAATAGTTTTCCTTTTCCTTAATCAATATCTGGGTTAATTTTTCTGAAGTAATCATTATCTTTAAGTAGATAGGCTTAAACTCAATAATTTATTCAGTGGCCACAATAAAAAATATCATTTAGTTATTATCAAGTGAACATTTCCAGGTAAAATTTTTACAATTCTAAAAGAAATATACTCCTGTAGATTTGATTTCTAAAAACATTCTTAATGGTGTATGAATGCTTATTTCAACACCATAGAATTAAGACTTGATTAGTAATATCAGAGTCTCCTTGCATTGTGGAGTTATTTGATGTTATCCTCAGCATTATCAACTTTTTATACTTCGTGAATTAGAGGAGATTGGGCATTTTTAAGAAGATGGAATTGCTTCTATGGAAAAATGGTGTAGAGAAGAAGCACATTTTTATACATTAACTATAGCCATTAATCTTATACAGAGTGGGCTTGAGCAGTTCTCATTAGATTTCCTCCTTACCCCGTGGACATGACGATTCTCAAAGGTTAAACTGAATCAGATGCCCTAGCCTACAGAACTTCATCAGATTCTGCTTTCTCACTGTCATAACAGTGTCTCTCCCAACTAATTAGGTCTCTGTTGTGCATCCTATTTTTAATTCATGTAGCCTTGCCTTGGCAACTTACACTTCTCTCTTATAATCAAAGCTTCCTTCTCCCTCTAGGCAGAAGAATTATTTCTACACACTGAACCAAGCAAGGCCTCTTCACTTCTCTGACTTCTACATATCAACTCTTCATCTAGGACTAAACATGTCACTACTCTCTACTTTCTAAGTATCATGAGTATCTGTCACTCCGAACTTGCCTATCAATGGGAAGATGATACCTTTCTGTAATGTCTAGTTACCAGGGCATCTCCAATGCAGACCCACCATGTGTTCTATAATATCCTAAATGAAAGCTGATGCTAGATTACATTGTGCCTTTACATTCCGTTGTTGTTAGTGTTGATCATGTACCAACTTTAATGACTATATAGAAACATGCTCAACCAAACAGATTATAACAAGATTATTGTTATTTTTTATGACAAGAGTATAATCTTGTTTACAAAAATGTTTGCTACAGCACTACAAATATGTGTATTAACAAGAACCTCTCAATAATATCTTGGTGCCTGGAGGAACTGTCTGTCAGTGTGAGAGAATTAGGAACACATGAATCTAAATCAAAGCATAAATCTTCAAAATAGTATATGGACAATAAGGGATAAAAACATATAATGTTTAAAGCAGATGACTATGTTAGATTTTATTTTGTTTCTATAGATGCAATGGACATGGGGAAATACAACAGAAATTCTGAAAAAGAAACTTCAATAGTCTAGATTATGGGCAAAATTGATTCCCACTTTTACAACATGGCCAACAAAGACAGCTCAGCACTGACTCTTCGGCAAAAGAAAGGTTTTGACTTAAGATGCACGTTTTGAGGAAGTGACATAGCTTGGAACTTCTTATATGCATCTATAAAGCTTTGCTAGTTTCTTTTCCTCAGTCAAAATTAGTTTTGCAGAAGGTGTGTGACCAACCATTGCCAACTAGAGATCTGCTAGGGACAAAGGAAAGCAGGCAGAGGCTGACAAAATTTATCATTAAATATAAGCAGATATAAAAGAAGCAGCAAGCTTCAGGGCAAGGAATAAAGGTTAGAGCAGGTTATAAAATGGTTATTACTGGTTATGTCGAGTTTTAAATATTGCAGGCCTTTCAGGTAAGTGCTGGCAGGCAAATCCAACCTTTTGGCATTACGACATGATATTGTCATCAACAAAGTTCACACTTGAGAACTTTATTATAGAGTTATAAAGGAAAATCCACCCAAAAGCCTCATAAGCTTTTAAGTACATTCATGATTTTGTTTTGGGTCACAAGCATAACTATTCTGGAGCTCACGGATCCTGACTGCCAGCTGGACACACCAGTAGGAACAAATGATACCATGAATGTGGATTTCTGGGGAACATGATGGACTAGATGGCATAGTGTCATGAACACAAGAAGTAGGAAGATTTCAGAAGGAAGTGAGAGGCAGCTGTGCCTCACAGATTTCAGTGGTTTCATGGCATAAAGCTCCAAGGCCAGCCATTGATTTACAAGCAAGAGGTCCCCGGTGGCCTTTCAAGTGTTGTTCCTACTGTACGTTGTGGTAAACAGACAAGCTTTGAATTTTAGGAAAGGGTTAACAAAATCAAATTGACTTAGCCAATAGTTAGAAGTTTTCTTTCTTGTGAAAATGTTTAAAGATTTTTAACATATATTTTTAGATTTGAGAAAATTAATAAGCTATTCTCTAATAATTAAAAAGTATTCCACCTAAAAGTAACTTAGTCATATGATCTATATTATAAATAGTATTATATTATGGCACTGCCTAGATTCACTCCTAAATACATATTTAGGACAGGTCAAAGAAAAAACACATATGTGTACAAGAACCTACGTTAGTGACCAAAGCTGGAAACAGCTTTAAGAGACGTGATACCAACAATGAATTACTTATGTGTGCACTTTAATGGGAAGCTCAGTAAAAATAGAGAATAGACTTGGGGTTACTGGAAGCAATTTGGAGGGAGAGGGTTTTGAGAACTTTATCAAAGATACAAATGTTGAGTTAGAAGGTGGTACTAATTCTGATCATGTATTCTGTGATTCTGATATAGTCTAGTGACTATAATTAATAATAACGTATGTTCCAAAATTGTTATGAGAATAAATTCCATATCTACAGTGTCTCCATAAAAACAAATTTCTTAAAGGATGGACAGGTCAACTTATAATAATCTAATCCTGAGAGAGAGAGAGAGAGAGAGAGAGAGAGAGAGAGAGAGAGAGAGAGAGAGAGCACATTACAATGTAACTAATAATACATATAATTAAAATTGCCAAGAAGAATTATAAATAATGTTTTTAAAGTTAGATACAGTTGATTTTTTTGAAGGTCAAATCTTATAAAAATTAGAATTCTCAGATATTTCACCTAAAAATGAAAATCAATATACATAAACTATGGCAATGGATCAACATAGGAGAGTTGCTTCGTCCTTGTATGAGTTTTTATTTGAAAGAATTAATTGGGATGCAGCCTAGATAAAGGTTAGCAGGAAAGATGCATAAGCATGCCTGAGAACAGTTAACGGGGCACTGGCTACAAGATATTTCTGATATTGGCAACAATAGGGAAGAGAAAACCAACTTTAAAACATTGGGTAGCTAACAGAATTTCATGTAGTAGTGTAAATGAGATGGAGTTATTAGTTATATTGATAGTTTTGGCTCTTGAACAATAAAAACAATCAGCTAATTGTGATCACCTAATGCAATCACAGCAAATATTCTTATGTTTCCTTCATTGTGTATATATTGTCCTTGTATGCATAAGAATATTCATGAACATGTGTTTGTGCTGGTACACATGTATGTGTTGAGGCCGAAGTTCTACACCAGATGTTTCCTCAAACATTCTCTCCACATTTTTATTTTTGAAACAAAGTCTTTCATGGAACCAGCAGTTTGGTTACTGGTAAGTCTCAGGGATATTTCTGGCATTAATAGCCCAATATGGGGGCTCAGACACCCACATGTATTCTTAGCTTTTTACATAGGTACTGGGTTTATGAATTCAGCTCCATGCCTGTGCACAAGCAAGCACTTTACTGACTTGTCATCACCCTGGACTCAGGATTTCTGGGGACAGGATTGCCATTTCAGTTGAGTAGAGGTAAGATCTACTGGCTTGACTGCTTTGCTTTTCTGATATTAAGCTTGAGGCTTGAACTCCAATATCAGTCTCAGAGTCTTTTTTTTTTTTTTCACGCTTCAGTAGAGTAATTTTCAGAGTAAAAGTCACTATTTGAAATACTTTGCCCAGGTCAATGGCTTTAAAACTTTATGCAGTGACCAATAGTAAAAAATCATTTTAAAACCTGCATTGCAGCAAAGAATATTAACATGTTTTATATATTTTATATAATTTTATATATTTAAATTTGAAACAAGCTTGTTCTACATATCAAGAATAGTTTCCGCACCCTCTGGTCTTGCCCTGTTCCCGCTACCAACACCCATTTCATCCACTTTCTGTTCCCCAGGAGGGTGAGGCCTTCCATGGGGAGTCTTTAAACTCCGTCACATCATTTGGAGCAGGGCATTTAAGGTAGCCTCTCCACTATTGCTTAGATTGTTAGTTGGGGTCATCCTTGTAAGTCTCTGGACATTTCCCTAGTGCCAGATTTCTCTTAAAACCTATAATAGCTCACTCTATTATGGTATCTTTTTTCTTGATCCTCTCTTTTCTTTACCTGACTCAATCTTCCTGCTTGGTCATGCCCAGCTATACCTTCCTTGTTGTATGAATATGCATCTTTTGGGTATAAGCCTGAAAGTGGAATTATTGGATCTTGAGATAGACTGATTTCCATTTTTATGAGGAACTGCCATACTGACTTCCAAAGTGGCTGTATGAGTTTGCACTCCCGCCAGCAGTGCAGGATTGTTTCCCTTTCTCCACATCATTTCCAGCATAAGTTGTCATTGGTATTTTGGTTTTAACCATTCTGACAGGAGTAAGATGGTATCTCAGAGTTGTTTAATTGCATTTCCCAGATGGTTAAGGATGTCGAGCACTTTCTTAAGTAACTTTGAGCTATTTTAGATTCCTCTATCGAGAATTCTCTATTTAGTTCAGTACCCCACCTTTTTACTTGGATTATTTGGTGTTTTGGTAACAAGCTTCTTGAGATCTTTGTATATTTTGGAAATCAGCCTTCTGTGAGATGTGGTGTTGGTGAAGATCTTTCCCCACTCTGTGGGCTGCCATCTTGTCTTATTGACTGTGTCCTTTGCCTTCCAGAAGCTTCTCAGTTTCAGGAGGTTTCATTTACTAACTGTTGATCTCAATGTCTGTGTTACTGGTGTACGTTCAGAAAACTGTCTCCTGTACCAATTCGTTCAAGTGTACCTCCCACTTTCTCTTCCAAGAGGTTCAGTGTTGCTGGATTTATGTTGAGGTCTTTGACCCATTTGGAGTTAAGTTTTGTGGATGGTCATAGATTTGGATCTATCTGCAGTCTTCTACAGGGCAGCATCCAGTTACACCAGCACCATTTGTTGAAGATGCTTACTTTTTTCCATTATATAATTTTAGTTTCAATGTCAAAAATCAGGTGTTTGTAGGTATGTGGGTTAATATAAGTGTTTTCAATTCGATTCCATTTGTCTACCTGTTTATTTTTGCACCAATACCAAGCTGTTTTCAGGACTATAGTACTATAATAGAGTTTGAAGTCAGGGATATAATGCCCCTGGAAATTCCTTTATTGTACAGGGTAGTTTTGGCTATCCTGGCTCTTCTGTTTTTCCATATAAAGTTGAGTATTATTCTGTCAAGGTCTATGAAGAATTATGCTGGGATTTTGATGGGGATTGCATTGAATCTGTAGATTGCTTTTGGCAAGATTGCCATTTCTGCTATGTTGATCCTACCTATCCAAGAGCATGGGAGATCTTTCCATTTTCTGATGTCTTCTTCAATTTCTTTCTTTAAAGACACTAAGTTCTTATTTATAGGTCTTTAATTCGTTGGTTAGCACTACCCCAAGGTATTTTATGTTGTTTCTGGCTATTGTAAAATGTGATGTTTCCCTGATTTCTTTCTCAGCCCCTTTATCTTCTGTATATAGTAGGGCTACTGTTTTTCTTTTGTTTGTTTGTTTTTGTTTTTGTTTTAGTTAATCTTGTATCCTGCGACTTTGCTGATGGTGTTTAACAACAGTAAGAGTTCCCTGGTAGAGTTTTTCAGGTCACTTGTGTAAACTATCAGATCATCTGCAAATAGTGCGAGTTTGATTTCTTCTTTGCCAATTTGTATCCCCTTGATCTCCTTTTCATTTCTTATTGCTCTAGTTAGAACTTCAATACAATATTGAAGAGATATGGAGAGAATGGACAGCCTTGTCTTGTTCCTGATTTTAGAGGAATGTCATTTAGTTTCTCTCCATTTATTTTGATGTTGGCAGTTGGTTTGCTGTATATTGCTTTTATTATCTTTAGGTATGGTCCTGTTTTCCTTGATCTCTCCAATGCCTTAATCATAAAGAAGTGTAGTGAAATGATCATGTGGTTTTTCATTTTCATTTTGTTTATATGGTAGATTACATTGATGGATTTTTGTATGTTGAACAATCCCTGCATCTCCAGGATGAAGCCTACTTGGTCATGTTGGATGGGTTCTCTGATGTGTTCTTGGATTGGATATGCCAGTATTTTATTATTTTTGCACCAATGTTTATAAGGAATATTGGTGTGTAGTTCCCTTTTTTAGTTATGTCTTTGTGTGGCTTGGATACTAAGGTAATTGTACCCTCATAAAAAGAGTTTGGTAATACCCTTCTGCTACTATTGTGTAGACAACTTTGAGGAGTATTGGTATTAGCTGTTCTTTAAATTTATGGTAGAATTCTGCACTGAAACATCTAGCCCTAGGCTTTTTGGGATTGGGAGATTTTGATGACTGCTTCTATTTCATTAGAGGTTATATGTCTATTTAAATTGCTTATCTGTTCTTGATTTAATTTTGGTAAGTGATATCTATCCAGAAAATTGTCATTTAATTTAAATTTTTGAATATTGTGGAGTATGGGATTTGAAAGTATGACATGAAGATTCACTGAATGTCCTAAGTGTCTGTTGTTATATTCCCCTTTTCATTTCTGATCTTTTTAAATTGCATGCTCTCTCTGCCTTTTGGTTAGTGTTGATAAAGGTTTATCTATCTTGTTGATTTTCTCGAAGAAACAACTCTTTGTTACATTGAATCTTTTGTTTTCCTAGTTTCTACTTTATTGATTTCAGCCCTCAATTTGATTATTTCCTGGCATGTACTACTTCTAGGTGAGTTTGCTTCTTTTTGTTCTAAAGCTTTCAGTTGTGCTGTTAATTCTCTAATGTTACTATCCTCTGTTTTCTTCATATGGGCACTTAGTTCAATGGACTTTCCTCTTAGTACTGCTTTCAAAGTGTCTCATAAGTTTGCGTATGTTGTGTCATCATTCCCATTGAATTCTAGGAAATCTTTAATATTTTTCTTTATTTCTTCCTTGACCCAGGGATGGTATAATTGTACATTGTTCAATTTCTATTAGTTTATAGGGTTTCTTCAATTTGTGTTGTTGTTGAATTCTAACTTTTAGAGCATGGTGATCTGATAAGATATAGGTGGTTATCCCAATTTTTTGTACCTATTGATGTGAACTATATTGCTGAGTATATGGTCAATTTCAGAAAAGGTTTCATGTGGCGCTGAGAAAAAGGTATATTCTTTTGTGTTTGGATGGAATGCTCTATAAATGTCTGTTGTAGCCAATTGGATCATAACTTCTGTTAGTTCCTTTATTTTTTTGTTAAGTGTCTGTCTGTTAGACAAGTCTAGTGGTGAGAGTTGGGTGTTGAAACCTTCCACTCTAATTGTGTGAGGTTTTATGTGAAATTTGAGTTTATTTATGTTTCTTTTACAAATGTGGGTACCTTTGTATTTGGAGTATAGATGTTCAGAATTAAGACTTTAGCTTGATGTATTCCTTTTGTGATGAATAAGAAATGACCTTCATCTCTTTTGATTGCTTTTAGTTTAAGTCTAATTTGTTAGATATTAGGATTGCTATACCGACTTGTTTTATGAGTCTATTTGATTGGAAAATCTTTTCCTAACCCTTACTCTAAGGTGACATCTGTTTTTGAAGTTGAGGTGTGTTAGTTGTATGAAGCAGAAGGATAGAATCTGTTTTGTATCCCTTCTGTTAGCCTGTGTCTTTTTATAGGTGAGTTAAGACCATTAATATTGAGGGATATTAATGCTCATTGATTGTTAATTTTTGTTTGTTTTGGATTTGTTGGTAGTGGTAGTATTATCTGTGGATTTCCCTCCATTTTTCTTTTGGCTGTTGGTAAAATGGGATTATCTATTGCCTATGTTTTGCAGGTGTTGTTGACTTTCTTAGGTTGGAGTTTTCTTTCCAGAACTTTCTGTAGGGCTAGATTAGTTGAAAAAGCTTGTTTAAATCTGGTTTTGTCATGGAATATCTTTGTTTATCCATCTATAGTAATTGAAAGCTTTGCTGGGTATAGTAGTCTGGGTTGGCATCCATGATCTCTTAGTGTTGGTAGAGACCTTCTAGCCTTGAGAATTTCCATGGAGAAGTCAGGTGTTACTCTGATAGGTTTGCCTTTATATGTTACTTGACATTTTTGCTTTGGTGCTCTTAATATTCTTCCTTTATTCTATATGTTTGGTGCTTTGATTATTATATGGTGAGGGAACTTTTATTTGTGGTCTACTCTATTTAGTGCTCTGTAAGCTTTTTGTACTTTCATTAGGCATGCCTTTCTTGGGGTTGTGGAAATTTTCTTCTATGACTTTGTTGAATATATTTTCTGCACCTTTGAGTTGGGTTTATTCACATACTTCTATGCCTTTTATTCTTAGGTTTGGCCTTTTCATGGTGTTCCATATTTCCTGGATATTTTTTGTTAGGAATTTAATGGATTTAAGATTTTCTTTGGTTGATGAATCTATTTCCTCTAGTGTATCTTCAGTGCCTGAGATTTTCTGTTCTTTCTCATGTGTTCTGTTGATTATGCTTGCATCTGTAGTCCCTGATTGTTTACCCAGCTCTTCAATTTCAAGCATTCCCTCAGTTTGTGTTTTCTTTATTATTTCTATTTCAGTTTTCCTGTCAGACTGTTTCAATTATTTCCTTCATCTATTTGATTGCTTTTTCTTTGCTTTCTTTGGTTTCTTTAAGAGATTTGTTGATTTCTTGCATTTATTGGTTTGTTTTTTTCTTCCAGTTCTTTAAAGGATTTTTTTATTTCCTCTGTTAGGGTCTCTATCATCTTCATGAAGTTGTTTTAGGGTCATTCTCTTCTGCTTCATCTGTGTTGGGATGTTCATGTCTTGCTGGTGTGGAGTCCCTAGACTCTGGGGGTTCATATTGATCTTTGCTGTTGACTGTGTTCTTATACTGTCATCTACCCATCCCTTCTTCCAGTGCATACGAGTGGGGTCTCTCCCTCTCCTGGTGAGTATGGAACCAAGGTTCTATTCCAGTCGGTGCAAGCAGGTCCAATACTCAGAGGGCTCTCCTCATCCAGTGGGTAGAGTTGGGACTAGGGTGTTAGCAGCCTGCTGAAGGGATGATCTGCTATGATGGGATACCCTGTGCACAGTTCCCAGTTCTCAGGAGGCTCTGAGCAGGGCACCAGAAGAGGGACTCCCTCCTTGGGAAGAGGTGGGACCAGGATGCTTGCATGCTTTATATATAATTAAAGCCAAGCATTTATAAGACAATGCCTATTTGACATGTATTATTCATAGTATTCCTAAAGTATATGATATTTTGTTTCAATTAAAAGTATAGTATTATTCCTTTCAATTTCCTATGGCTTACAAACAGGTACTACTCCACTATGTGAAATTACAGTTTAAGAATTAAACATAAATTTGAACCCTTTATTAAAAATTAACTTCTTAAGCTCAGAATTCATAAACTTCCTTATAATATAACTATAGTAGAAGAGATTACAGATCATTCAAAATTATTGCATCTGAGCCTATATATCCCTCTAAACCATGCCCAGGAATTCCCACCTCAGCAAGTCAGTAGCAACCCTACATTGTGCAGAGAATGGGGAGTTCATGTTTGTGGAATCTGACACACCCTTCTTTATATTCAACTGTTTGAAGGTCCTCTCTATTGCAACTTTTCAATATTTCCAAAATGCTCATCTTCAAACCCCTATTAATGGTGTCTTTAACCCCACAGCAACTTCTTAGACTACATCTATGGATAGTTTAGCTTAAACCAAGCTCATATTTTAATATACTGCATCCAGATAAAATTTGAAAAAAAAGTATTTGAAATATTTTTCCATCTTTAAAATACTGAACATATTCATGAGTCTAGTAATAATGTTCTCTTCATATGAAGCTCATGCCTCCCATTATCACGCTTATCCATGAAGAAGCTGCACTTCCATTTGCTCACAAAAAGAGGCAAAGGTATGAGCCATATAGGCTGGTCCATTGTCAATTTTGAGCTGCTGGGGCTTACCCCAGGCAACCAAGGCTTCTAAGCAATGAGTTATGACATTGCATGCCTTTTCTCCAGTTAAAGGTATGGCATGTATGACACCTGAATGTACGTGCCTACCCCTGCCAGCAAGGAAAACGCGACTCTGGGAAGATCTTCTTCATGCAGTTTAATCAGGATCCTTGAACATGCTTCCTCTGACCCGTGGAAGCCCGGGGGACCTCAGCACAGGCTTAAATACCCTTGCGCTAACCAACCCCAGTGAGCTACGTGGACCCTACAGATAGGCTACACTAACATGGAAGCAGACAGGCTGAACAGACTTAACCAAATAAGGGCTTGTTTACGCCAGAGAGTGCTCACCCTTGGGGAGGTGGAAGGCGGAAGCCAGCGCCATCTTTAAGGTGTGGCACTTCGCAGCTCTCTACACCTGAACAGGTATCCACAGACACATGCACACATTTTAGGCTTCCAAACTCAGAAATATGTGTAAGTGATGATGAATCACACATTGAGGATATACCAAGACTACTTGTTGAGCATCTGCTCGAGAAAGATGAAATTTCTGTTGTAATGCTCTAGCATTCACATGAAAGTTTTTGTGAAAAATTTTTGCCTTTTCTAAGGTAGAACTCAAGAAAATACATTCCACTCTAGTCCATAGATCAACCTTATTATTACCTTCACTTACAGGTCCTGGAAGACCTGTATGAGTGCTAACATGTTGTACAAAAAAACAGTTTTTTTCTGCCAAATCAAATTTTGTAACTGTTGAAACAAAAGGCAAACTGAACTAGCATTTTTTAAAGGTCCTGCCACTTCTAAAATTTTTACAGCATTAACAACATAAGCTGAATCAGATATCAAATTAAAGGCAAAAGGACAAGCTTTAAATACTTCCACTACTATCTTTAATTCTACAATTTGCAGGGAGCCAGGCTGAAAATGATGTAGCATGGGCTCCTGTTTATCTATCATACAAACCCCACAGCCTGTTTTAGAACCATCTGTAAACACGTTTGGAACATCCGGGATAGGAACTGCTGATGTCACTTTAGGAAATATTACAGGATGTTCCTTAAAAAATCCCAATAATGGATGTCTAGGGTAATGATTATCTATATCCCCATCAAATCCGCACTGCAAAATGGCACAATCATCCACAGTGGCACAAAGGATCTTAACTTAATGACTAGAATATGGCACAATAATTGTATTCGGAGTAAGACCAAAAAATTTGCAAGCATTGTTGGATCCCATTCAGTGCTCATTTAGCTACCACAGTAGGATAATGTTCAATGGATTTAGCAGGAGATACTTTGAGATAAATCCAGAGTAATGGGCCCTCTTGCCATAGCAAGGCTGTAGGCTGATAATATGTAGGAAGAATACACAATAACAATGGCTTGGCCTTCTTTGCATCTTTGCAAAAAGGCATTCTGTAATCTTTCTTCTATCTTCTGTAAAGCTTCCACTTGCACCACAATAAAAGAGGCTGTAATCCCATATGTTCTTACAGATTCAGCCAAGGACTTAATAACCTTAAAATCTAGTGGCTCTTCATATCTGTTTCCTTGTGGATCCTGGAACACTGGATAAGCCAAGTGTAGTTCTGTTCTCACTGCTTTCCAGACCTCAGGGCAGAATGAAACATCTGCCATTCCTTCCCTCCACGTACGGAGTGGGGGCAGACAGCATCACCCTACATAGGGAAGACCCTCAGCAATTTTCATCCTCGGGCCTCTCTTTTTCTCTCTCCTTTTCTTTTTTTCATATTCTAGTCCTTTCGATCTGTTCAATAAGAGCCTGCAACTGTTCTTCGGAGTCTGTAGACTCTGAGTCTTCTGACTCTGGAAGGTCTAGGTATAGTTTATTCTTTGTCTTATCTCCCTTCTCACTATCTGCCTGTTCTGACCTTTCTTCTTGTAACATCTCCAAAGCCGCCTGTCCATTCTCCACCGCCTCACTGCATTTCTGATCTTCAAGACAGCCCTTTACTAGTTTCCAAATTGGTCTCACACCGCCTTTAAGCTTGATCCACGGCTAAGTCAAGATCTCGCCTAGCTTTTCCCATGAAGGGATCGTAAGACTCCCGGAGACTGTGAACCAAGGTGCAATGGTATCACACTCCTCTACTCCTCTAAGAAGCTCCCTAGGGAGATTCGTAGACTCTTCTTTAAGCAGCTTTACTCAGGAACCTTGACCAATCTTCTGACCCCGGGGAAAGCCAGCCCACAGCTTATAAGGCCTTGGGGTAGCCAACCCCAGCATGCCACGTGGTAAATGCAGATAGGTCCACATACAGGGAATCAAGCCTAGATTTTGGCCTTAGCCAAATAAAGACTTGTTTACACCAGAGAGCACTCACCATTGGGAAGGTGGAAGGTGGAAACCAGCGCCATCTTTAAGGCGCAGCACTTCGCAGCTCTCTACAGTTCATTATTAAACATCTCTTCTTTAGTACACTAAGTAATTATTGCAAGTGTCTCATTCATCACAAAATATTCCCTGGCATATCATAGAATGAGTTATCAAAGAGTATTGTGATAGTGACTTGTATGTCTAAGAAGGACATAAAATTAATGTCCCATTTCCCCAATTCTTTATTAACATACTCATGATGAAGCAAATCAGAAGAGAAATATGATTTTACTTGCCTCTTAATACAGAGCATGAGACTCATAGAGAAGTATGTATGCACTAGCCATGGAAATAAATATATTTGCACATTTATGGATGTAGGAAAAATAGTATTAAAATGATGCAAGAATATTCTTTTACTGCTTTACAAGACATATTTTAAATAAAGCTATGACATACTGAAAAGTAATAGCATATGAAATTAATTCATAAAACATGAAGCACATGAAAACATAAATAGAAATTATTACAATCATGGAATGTTTTTATCATGTCCTCCCCTTAATCTAGATTAGTGTGTTTTCTGTTATAGAATTTTATTTAACTCTTGATTTCCTATTATCTGCTAAAAAAAATTTCATTGTAGCATATATTTCATTGTGCCTATTAAGCATTCAGGTCCTTTTCTATAAGCTCCATTACCTGAATTCCCTATGGTTCTGTTTCAATTATCCACTATTTGTTATGGATTAAAATCACATTGTTATATTTCTTGACATGTCTGGTTAATTTTGATTGAGTGGGGAATACTGCATGAGAAAATGTAGAAAAAAAAAAATCAGACTTATATAATGTTATTTTCCTCAATAGAGAATTCACTTGGCATTTGCCTGACTCCTGGGAAACATAATTCTGGAAGAGCTGTGATCCAGCTTAGCTCACTAAGATGATTTAAAGCTGAGATACAGTCCCTGTTAAGTCATTTCTACTCTTGGATAACCATTATTCTAAGAGAGCTGCCTTTCCATTCAACACTCCAAGAGCATATTTGTGAGGATAAGACACTTGGTAGTGGCTTGACTTCACTGTCTTATCTTTAGCAATATGAACTAGTTGCTTCAGAATTTTAGTTTCTTCTGAAATAGACAAGGTCTCCAGGATAAAATCAGTCCTGTTGGAAACCTATACTCCCTGACCCAGGTCTCTGTCTGTCTTATCTTGATCAAGTGCTTCTCCAATATTATTGTACAATTCCATACCTTCATGTAAATGATTCTACATCAATATCAGGGCAAATCAAGCCCTGCATTTGTCTCATTTTCTAATTTGTTATGTGCCAGACAATTCATCAGGCTTACAGTTTGCCATCACCAGAAGCAGGAATTTCTGGAGTTAATGTTGAAGAAAGTGATCCATGGGAAATCCTACAGGAACTGAGTTGTGACATGAGATTTCTTGCTCACCAGGGTCCTGCCACCCTTGAGCCCCAAAGAAACACACATACTCCATATTAATTATAAATCTGTTGGCCGATGACTAACTAGAGATAGTTATTTGGCTGGCTCTGTCTTAATTATTAACCCATTTCTATGAATCTAAGTAGTTCCATGTGGTTTTATCTTACTGGAGAAGGGTCCAGACCTCTAACTCCTTTGGCAGCTCACATGGAGACTGACTGCCTAAGTTCCCCAGAATTCTCCTTATCTCCTAGCCCAGCCTCTATTAGCCACAGTGTTTTATTCATCAACCAATTAGAGAAACATATACACAGAAGAATATTCCCCCATCACTGAGTTGATCCTGTTCTCTTTATGATTTTTATACTGATAAGGGGTTAGCTGAGAGAGATATATTTTACCTAATTGCAAACTTTTTTGCTTTGTAATCTATACAGGTTTGAAACCCAAACATTTTCCCTCTGAAACTAAATCTAAACAGGAAGTTGAAAAGCCTCGTTCTGCTGGCAGCTAGAAATTAATAACTGGTGTTACTTCTGTTTTCTCCATTATAGCCTGTGGATTCAGGCAACACTTTGTTCTTACTCCCAAGAAGGCATTAAAACCAAACTTGTTATTATCAGACAATAGCTGGTTATAAAGACATCACTTTTATATCAATTATATTCAACCACTAACATCCAGGCCCTTTATTTCATCTTCAGACTCAGAATTTCCTGTCCTTGAGTTCTCCAGTGGTCATTATTGAACATTTCATAAAATTTATTCAGTGTTGTCCAATGTTTTATAACAAACACACAATTACATCAGTTTTCTGAGACACTGGAAGAAATCATTTTTATTGAAAAGTTAATGGACACTATTGCTTTCATAACAAAATGAAAAGTAATAACTAACATATAGGGCTATGAAGACTGATAAAAGATTATGAGTCATGACAGCACTGAAATGCTATCATGAGTTAATTAGTATGTTCTCAACAAGAAATGACTTCAAGAACTTATCTGTAACCAACCTCTCCTTTAACTCAAAACTAGAATATCTGGGTAAATCATGCTTCCTGTTGAATCTATATTAATCTTAGTACTGAGCAGGTCAAACCTGTTTCATGATGTGTTTATATTGATCTCACTATTACTAGGGACAAACACTCAATGCAAATTGTTAGAGTTATACTTAGCTCCGTTCTTTCTTAAGACTGGTAACTGGAAACTCTAAAATTAGCCATTCTAAATTAGAAAAAAGCAATCACTCATCTCTCTGTGGGTACCCTCGAACTGCTGTCCACTCTTGTTTTGATCACACACTCACTTCTTATGACTACTTAGATGCTTTAAGTACTTTCATCACCATAAATTTAGCATTCAAGTTTACTACATCTGCAACTGAGTGAACCTAACAGGTGTAAGACATGCTCATTATTCTGTGTCTGCAGCAAAACTTCTGTATTAATGGAGACTGGGTCTGTCAACTATGATATTTTCACAAATTCATTTTAGTAGTAATAGAAGTAAGAATTGCATATTATTAGACAGTAATTGTATTTTTTTTCAGAAAGGAAGCCAGAATGTGTTGAGTGTTCAGACATGCCTAAACTACACATTTTAAAAATAAAAAGAATTCTGATCCCAGTCAGTCTAACATGAATGTACATCAAAGAGAATTTACATTTTGTCCCTGGGCCAACGTCAGCCTCTATGTAGAAATCTCCCACTCTAGGATGAATAAATAAGCAACAGCCTGGCAAAGGAGAGAGAAAAAAAGCATAATCTGCAATATGAGAAGGAAACTTTTCTGAAAGAAAATTGCACAATTTTAATAAGTATTTTTACAGGCAATAGAATAAATATTTGGAAAGCTTGTACTTTATACAGCTATAAGACAAACATAAGATATTGTGTTCACTGTGAAACATGATTTAAAAAATCTTTCAAGATATATAAAGAGAGTTCAATGAATATAGAAAAGGAATGAAACCTAACTAAAATGAGATTTAAGAATTAAGATCTCAGACAGTTTTCATTAAAAAAGGAAGTTGAAATGGATGAATGCAAAATGAGGAGCCTTCCTAAGAATCTAAGAAAAATAAAACACAAACAAGTGAAGAAATTTAGGACATTAAATAATAAATTTTTAATTTCTTTAAAATTAAAAAAATCCTCTTCAGAGATAGGAGGTATGAGATATGTTATGGGGCAGTGGGGGATCTGGAGAAAGGAAGTTTGGGGAGACACTGAAGAAACAATACTCTTTACTGTCTGGGGAAATAGAGCCTAAAAATGAGGTGGACTAAAGTCTCACCCAAAAGTCTCTTTTTTTTGTTTGTTTGTTTTTTGTTTTTTATTTTTCTGTTTTTCTGTTTTTGAGACAGGATTTCTCTGTATTGCTTTGAAGCCTGTCCTGGATTTGCTCTGGTGACCAGGCTGGCCTCAAACTCACAAAGCTCTGCCGCCTGTGCCTCCCGAGTGCTGGGATTAAAGGTGTGCGCCACCAATGTCCAGCACAAAAGCCAATTTTATTCAGAGAATCAGACCATTTATACTCCAAGGATTAAGAAGAGTCACATACATGTGTAAAAAGCACATTCACAGAGGGGGACAGGCAGCATGCAGCAAAAACATGTTTTCTTACAAAGGCATATAAACTAACAATAGACAGTTACAATGAATAATCTGAAGTAAACTCACTCCTATCCACTACACCTGAGAGTGACACCAAAGCAACAGACTGAGAACAGTTCTGCATTTTTAAAGAAGCTGAGATCACATGGCTGGTCTTCTTGAAGTTTTCTAACAAACACCCAGAATTCTCAACTGACTCCATTCTTGGACAATGCTCCAACGCTATACTGTATATATATATATATATATATATATATATATATATATATATATATGTAAGAAATTTTCAAAACTAAAAAAGTGAAAAACACACTTAAAAAAAATAAACAACCCATGAACTATAGATTTTGTTGAAGAATGAGAATAAATAGAGCAAATACAATAGTCATATGTACAATACAAATAATATTTACTAATAATATAATAAATTCTTCCTTTTGGGGAGATACATTTTTGCAGACTGTTCTGGTCACAATAGCGTGCACTTAGTCTAAGCTTACATAGAAATAACTTTAGAATTTTGAAAAACTTAAACATGAACTTCTTCAGCTTTTTAAGTAGGTAAACAAAAAGATCTCCATATTGCAGAAAACAGAATGAAAATATTTCATAACAAGTAAAAAAGGAAACTGCCCTCACACTGCCTTGAAATGATGAAGTCAACATTTTAAAGTTAGCCAGATGTCTGGATAGTGCATGGAACTTCACCCAAACCAGTGTGAAATATCATCCATATTTATCTTGAAATATCATAAAATATTTCAAATAAATGTTGTGATTGACATATTTCACAGGCAAATATTGATTTCAAAAAATTGAAATAATTCCCTCAGATTGAGAATTTAAAATACAGCAACACATGTCATCGTTTGGGTCAGGACTCAAATCTCCTGACACACAAAATGGAAAGGGAAATGTTAGTGACTGTTTTCCGTAGGAGGAGATCCAGGGATTTGGGGATACTCTGGAAAATGTGCTTTTCCGTCTCTTACCATTATCATTCCCCCCTCCCCGGAACTAAGGACCAAACCCAAGCACTCTACCACTGAGCTAAATCACCAACCCCTCTTACCATTTCTTTTTAGTGTTACTCATTCGTAACATTCATAATCTTCAGATGGTGATCAAGACGTGTTGAACTATAGCTATAGCTTTTTAAAATTCTTAGTCATAGGATTCAAAAAAAAAAAATCACCAGTGATTACATATCTTTTCTGAACCCATCACTAGTTAGATCTGTGGGATCACAGATGCCCTCCTGTGGCCAAACAAATAATTAATTAAATGAAATGAGAGTGCACAATTAATGATGGCACCTGAAGGTGAAATGAATCACATTTAAAAATAGACCAAGCCAAATCAATGAAAGATGTCTTTAACCAATTGTTTACACCAGCATGAAAATATTATAAAAAAGTTAAAGCAAAAGTGAAATAAGCAAAACATATAAATCATAAACAAAATAACATTCCAAAACTAACAAGGTTTTAAGCAAAATCTTCCAGCATAATAAAATATTTATATTGGTGAAGGTTAAACATATAAAGAAAACATAACATTAACATGGTTGAATGTATAATTTGAAATGTTATTAAGGGGAAATGAGAAGTTGCCATAACAACAATTATAATAAGTGAAGTAATACCACAAGAATTTTCTGTAAAAAAAAAATTTTGTGAAAATATGAAGATCAGGAGATATTTGTCACATGATAATAAAAATGATATGTTTAAACTATATAGTCTAGCAAGTAAATTACTTTTTAAAATCTTTAAGGCATATTTCAGAAGTTTGTCACGAACTTTGAACACATAAAGGCCACTTTAAATTTGCAGAACATAAGTTATACTAGCTGAAATTACATATTAACAATAAGTTTTATATAAACTAATTCAGAATAATTGAAAAAAACATAAATATTTTTAAATTACCAATCTTATATACCGTTTTCTAGACTTTGCTAAAATGAAAACTAGGAAGATGGATACATTAAGTTAATGAGTCCTGTGATACTTAGATTAAGTTAAAGAATTACTCATGTTTAAAATTAATGACCAAGTCAATAAATAAAAACATGAAGTGATTGTACTGAGTTTTATAAAACTTACCTTAATCAACTTAATTGTATGCTTTAAAGATCCTAATTCAAGTTTCATTCTATACCACATCTTCAATACACAAAATATTTCATCACAGCTTTTCAAACAAGAATAATCTCATTAGAAGATACCAACCATACTTACCCAATGACACAGACAATAAAATTTGGCTAAAAGCCTGCATCCAACTTGACTCCATCCTAATTAGATTTATACTAATTATTAAAATGCAGATGATGTAAATTTTTCATCTAAAGTCATCTTCAGCTCTAACATATTTCAATTAATCTTTACTCTTCTAACACATTTTTTTGTTTTTTTACCCCTGAGACACATTGAAGTCCCCAAATGCAATTAGTTTTCCCAAATGAATTTGGCAAAGCCCGTCCTAGAGGGCAGTGAAGGCTTGGTCTATGCCTGAAGATCACCATCACAGTTAGTCCTTGCAGTCCATGTGCCGAGGGGCATGATGCAAATTTTAGCTTTTTTTCCTGCTAACTGCTGAAGTCTCTCTGCAAAATCAATTTGGTTTTAATATTTGCACTTTAAGCAAAACCCAATCATTTGAATCAGCTCAGTTAATAGATACTAACTAGCAAGTCAACCACTGTAATTAGGGTAGAAATGTGTTAAAAGTGGTCTATTCTTTCCAAAGTATCCCACGCTAACACCATCCCCGTAAAACTAGCTGCTCAATTCATTTTAAGATTTCCATAAATGATCCCAAACAAGTTAAACAATGACCTCATTTAAGATGTCCTGGACATTTACTATAGAATCAGCACATTTTTAATATTAAATCATCCATTAACCAGGTTCAATAGAACTATGGCACCCCAATGAATATACGTAAAAAGAATGTTTTAGTTGCCTAGCAATTCTCAAAAGAAAAAATTAGATGAGACTCTTTGTATACTGTTCAGACATTTTCGTTAAACGTATTCCTGCCGTGCAGTGTATTAGGCCAGTGAGCCTTGTGAACAGGATTTGAAGAGTCGGGAGATGTGACTGTGTTTAAGATTCCTTTTTCCAGTCACTAGTTCATTGTCGGCAGCAGCTACAGAGCAGCTTGCTGTGTATTCAGAGACCGCCAGGAAGTTAGTTCTGCATGACTGAGTCAGCAGCGCCACAGTCCAGAGAATGCCGATCGCCTACTTCCTTTAAGCAAGGGTTGTTTTTCTTGTTGTGCCAATAAGAGATAGTGTAACTGATGCAAGCAATTTTCATGTCACTGTATTTCGTAGAAAAACAGAGTTAGCTGTAAAAGAGGGGTCCTTACCAAACATACTACGTGAAATTTAAATGAAAGCTGCAGCCACTGTTCTTCATTTCATGTTTCCTTGCAAAAAGCTAGAAGGCTGTTGGTAGTGGTTTGTTTAGTGTCGGCAAGTCTTCTCAACTACGGAAGCAGAGCAGTAATGTCAGGATAGCAACTGCAAGCAAAATGAATCTTTAAACCAGCACTGTCCAGAATTCAAATAATTATTTTAAACTAAGTCAAATGCTTTTGTCTCCATGTCTTTCAAAAAGAAGAAGAAGGAGAAGAAGAAGAAGAAGAAGAAGAAGAAGAAGAAGAAGAAGAAGAAGAAGAAGAAGAAGAAGAAGAAGAAGAAGTAGTAGTCCCAAATTAAATTAACATTTATCTCATTGCTCAACTACTACGCCACTCCCCACTGCTGTCCACAATCTGTTCTCGTCCCCTGTTCCCCAAACCATTCATTTCTGATCATTTACTTAAAAAGTAATAAAAACTGTTCTTATGTTCAGCCCTATATATTTTTAGGTATTGTTTTGATACAAGTTCCTTAAGAATACTTTTGCACATGTTTAAGATTGAGAAGGATAACTTTTCTCATTATCATAACCATATATAATGCATTTACGTACAACCCTGAAAATATCGTAGATACTTCGTTTACTTCCTAAAACTTTAATAATGGGTCTATAATTTTAGAATATGAACTTGCCTGAATTTATAGATAAAATTAAAGCCTAACAATTTGTGCATCAATTCTAGATATTTTAGGACCAGATTCTTCTTTTCATTTTTTATTTTGTACCAAGCACACATATGCACACATGTACTCTTATATGTGTGATACTGCATGTATTACACAAGTATAAATATAAGTATAAATAAAGTATATAAGTATATAAGTATAAATATACTTGGGCATATTTTTGAAATTCCAACAAAATCTTTAGCTGTCAGTTTGAAACCTGGTAAATTAGTATGAAAGTATAACAATAAATAATAAAGTAGCTCAAATTTTCTGTTCCAAAAAAAACTTATTTATTTAGCATGTACTCTGGGGATGAGACAATTGCTAATTCCAGTGATGAGCACAGAAGTTGATGACCCTGCTCACATTTTTAAAGTTGTTTCCATAACAACATGAGAGATATCAATTTATCTGTCAGTTAAAATATTTTTTGTGTGAAAGAACATGACAAACAAAGCAATTCATAAAAATGTTAGTAGCTTAGAGTACACTGTCATAAGATTTTTCAAATTGATCAAATTCCAATTCATGATGGAATGATGAGCTTCTTATGCAGGAGTATTAGATGTACATATTTGTAAGATCCAATGGCCTTTTCGCCACACCACCATATTCAAATTATTTATAGTTTCTAAAGCTAAAGATGCTAAAGGTACCATATGTTACTTAGTTATGCTCCCTCTTGTAAGTTCTAAGTACTCAATTTTCTTTGCCCAAGAAAAGCTTGACACTTAGTCTACAAGCTGTAGGTTCATGTGAGTTTACATTTATTATCCTATTTTGTCTTTGCTAAGTGATCTAATGTTCATATGATAATCTTATAATCATTGAAAGAATTGGTGTGAGACTTCCCCAAAACTTCTTGGAAAAATACAGATCATATTCTTCCTATGAGCTCTTGATATTTGTAGTGACACCATTTCCTTATTAAGAATTAACAGGCCTTAGACTATTCTGGAGTTTTTACTTAGAAAAAGATAAGATTAGGAATATAGCCCAGTGGTGAAGTGTAAATTTAATCTCTATACCTGGCATAAACAGTAACAACAAAGATTTTTAAACTCTAATATAAGAAAATAGAGCCAACAAAAAGAATCAGTTGGTAGATGTGCCTACCACAAGCCTAGTGAACTGAATTGAAACCCCAGAACCCACAGTAGAAGAATCTTTGTTGTGATTTCTGAAAGCTGTTTCCTGACTTCCACACAGGTATGATAGCATGAAGTCACCCACAAAGAAAATAAGTAAAAAGATGAAATATTTTTAAATTCATTCAAAAGAAAGTAGGAATTTATAAATAGTATGTAGTAAAAAGGACAATAACTTTGTAGACAAATGAACAGTTTGATCACAAAGTTACTCCAATCTAAATATTGGATGGTCCAGGACAAATCATGAGTGTTTTATTCCTATGATAAATCATGCGGATTCTTATAGCCATGATTGCATATACAACACTAGAAACTGTACTTACTAGACAATATGGAAATTGTTTGGTGTGTCCAAACACCTTCAAAAGAGTAAGCGAAGTGAAACCCTATTGACTCTTCACTACAGAGAACTATAAAATTGGCAAGGATAATCATTATTCTGAGTGAGTCACACTGTAAGCTTAGGCTTCATAAGATACTGTTTTCTGAATCATACAAAAACTTCAAATCATATTTAGCATGGAATAATCCCTCATGAAACAATTGCCATATATTTTATTACCAAATATTTGGCCTATGAATGGTTGGGTAAGTTTACTTGTGAGCTGTTAACAGAAGAAAAAATACACGTAAGGCAATCAACAATGCATATTTTCTACACCGCCAGAGAAAATTGGAGGTGTTCTTTTAACTTCCTCAACTTAGCAATTGCAATTTAATGTCTTGTACTCCGCCCAGTTCCATATTTCTTATTTTTCTCAACTATTTACATTTTGTTTTTAATGGTTTCCTAAAGACGGCACAGGGTGTTATATCCGTGAGTCAAATAAAATCCCACTATCTCACGAAGTAAATTGAAAAAGAAATGTGTTCATCAAAACGCTACAGAGTAGAAAAAAAAATTCTATATTCACTGGGCCTGCAAGATTCAAAATGAGACTACAAGGCACAAAGCATATTTGTACCCAAAGTCATTTTCACTTTTCTTCATAACACTAATTTTCACAGAACTAAAAATTGCCATGACATTGAATAACTAAAAAAGGTGACTTTTAAAAAATGTACAGCTGACCAAAAAAAGAGTCAGGTAATGATGCATTATAGTGTAAGAGCAAAAACAATACCTTGACTGTTGGGAGTGGTGTTGTGGACCTGTGAGGAGTATGAGCAGAGAATGAGTGAAAGAAAAATTATTTAGGGCCTTGGAAATTCACAAATTAACAGCAGAGACATCCTTGTTTCATTATCAGCATCCCTCAAATGTAGGAAGGAGCCATGGGAACTTAAAACTTAAAGCTGTTTGGGGAACCTTTCTATGAAGTTTATATTTACTAACTATTAACCTACTATAGCTCCATCAGGAGAATAAGCATTTGGAAGTTTGGGACAGAAATGTGTTGAGTGTCAAATATACTACAGTAATGACTTTTTACTATGTACAATAGTTGGAAAGAATGTGTTTTTAACAGAGTAATATAGGTTGGAATCTTGTTATTTATTTAATTCTTGTGAACCTAGATTTTGTTTACTTAGTGACGATGTTGTAGAATAAGTGTTTATAAAATTACAGCACAGAAGAAGAATGACACTTGACTATAACCATTTTGCAGTTTTCTTAACTTCTCTTGTGTTAAAATGTTCTCTATCCAAACATAAATTCTGACTCATTCAGATCTGCCCTGGTAACTTCATGGGCAATTACCAATAATGGGCCTGCACAATAAAAGTAAGATGGAACAATGGGCATGGGGTCAAGTAGGCTTGAGCCATTTTAACCTTCAGAAATCCATGCAAACTACTAACAGGGCTAAATATAGAGAACTACAGAGGATAACGCGAGTGTAGACAGCATTGTCAAGAAAGAGGATTAAGGAGTTGTGTAAAATGATATTTAAAATGTGGGGAATCAGAAAATAATTGTAAAAAATGAAATCAGGCTTTGTGGTACCTCTAGCATTACTTTTGTTCAGAATTGACATTTTTAAATTTTGGTTATTTTTGTTTTATGTGTATGGCTGTTTTGCCTGCATGTGTGTCTGTACAACATGTACCTGTACATCGTATACATGCAGTTTCTTTGGAGGCCAGAAGAGTATATCAGACTCCGTGGAACTGGAGTTACAAATAATTGTTAGCTACCATATGTGTGCTGGGAAACAGGCCCAGGTTCTCTGTTAGGTGTTCAATGATCTTAACACGTTCTTCCTGTGTGTTTCATTTGGTTCTTCAGTACTTATGTTTCAAGAATTGGTGATGCATTATTTTTCATTATCTCAGTTTTTTTGCTCTATGCTTTGAATTTCTCTGTTAAGTTACTGATCACTTCCTTCACTTTGGTAACTTCTTTGTCCAGGTACTAAATTGATTTTCCCTACTTCCTTATCTGCTTTTTTTTTTTTTTTGAGTAGGTTTTTTGTTTGTTTGTTTTGTTGTTGTTCATAATTAATCCTTTTAAAATGTAGAACTCTAAAAGCTTTCTGTGACATTTCAGCTTTGTTATCATTTTTAGTTTCTGGTTTGAGGTATTTGTATGCTGAAGAGCTGTGGTAAAGAGTTCTTGTTTAATATATTTGGTGGGGCTTTATTTTCCTTTTTTGTTGTCTATAAGATATATTCTGGTTTATGTCTTCTCCATTTTACCTTCATTCTTTTCCTTTGTTTTTTGTTTGTTGGTTGGTTGATTTGTTTTGGCTTTTCAAGACAGAGTTAATCTGTAGCTTTAGAGTTTTTCCTAGAACTTGAAGCTGACCTCAAACTCACAGACATCTGCCTGTCTCTGTCTTTACTTCCCAAGTGCTTAGACTAAAAGTGTGAGCCACTTTTGCCCAGCTCCTTTGCTTTGTCTTCTAAACGTCCTCCTGAAGAGTTGTCTTCTCTTGAATTTATAGTCCGAACTGGTGTTTAGAGAGAAGATGACTATGCAACAGGTAGAATGATTTAACATCAGTTTGATGCTGAATTACAATGGAAGATAATTGTCTATGTTACCCTGTCTTTTTTTTCCTTTCAACAATTTATTGCTTGTAGTATTTGAAATACAAGTTTGTAGTACTTGAAATACAAATCAAATTATATTTTTTGTTATATATCACTTTAAGAAGCTTGACAATTCTTTTCAAAACAAGGTGAGTCAATATAGATACTTTCTTTTAAAAAAACTTATTTTGGAGGAAAATGGCTTGTCAAAAAGGTGCATGGCACACAGACTACTGTTCTTGTTTATCATTTTAGGATATTATTTTGGTCCACTATAATACAGAACATCCCTCTGTAACAAAAATAAATTAATCTCATAGTTGAAAAGGGAAATTTGGCATAGGTCTCTGGGTGAGCTTGAAAAACAAGTCAGGGTTTGTTTTACCTGCACAGAAGCCACCCAGAACCATCTGACAGAACAATTGGCTGCCTGCTTCTGGACTTGTTCTGTTCCACAACAAGACAGCAGGTGGATGAAAGGATGCTCAAGATTCAGGATAGCCACAGAACCACTTACTCCAAATCAATCAAGATTTAATGGAGAACAATAAATAGGACAACCTCAACAATTTTTCGATGCCTGGAATAAGTAGGACAACCTCAACAGTTTTTCAATGCCTGAAAAGTGGGCTGAAATCTTAGAACAGGTACTTCAGCAGGAGCAATACAACATGTAATAAGGTTATCAAGGTGGGAAAAGGTTTTCATTTATTCAAGCTGCCTTGTGCATAGTACAACAGTTTTCAGGATAGTGAGGACAAAAAAAAAAAAAGGGACAAAGAATACATAAAGCTGCTTAACTTTCTACAGTTCTTTTGAGTATTAAACCCAGGCCACCTTTGGCCACTTGCAGGGCTGTCTTTCCTTCTTTATTCTCTATGTAAATACTTGCTCCTTGGGTCACCAGTAATTTTGTTCCTTCCACCCTCTCCTTGTCACAGGCTGAGTGTAGAGGAGTGTTTCCCTCAGTGTCTTGGATGTTTGTGGATGCTTTGTAGAACAGAAGGATGTGAACCATCTTCAAGTTACCCTTCACTGCTGCCTGGTGCATTACTGTAGCCTCATAATGATCCTTAGCATCTGGATTTACCCAGCCTTCTAGTAACATGAGGGCAATCTCATGCCTATTTTTTTTTTTGAAGCTGCATAATGGAGGTGAGTGCAGCCATTCTTGTTGACAGCATTCACTTTTACTGGAACGGCTTTTACATCTCATCCCGGCCAGCAGAAGCAGTAATATGACGAAACAAGCCTACGTCATTGTTCTCACTCACAGGTACTCCAACTTGCAGCAAGAATACAACAATTTCTGCATGACCAGCTGAGCATTCCCGGTGCAATACTGTTCTGCTGTCCTGATCAGTTTTAGTAGCCAGAGTTCTATTGGCCAAAATGCTTTCCTTCAACTCATCCAGCTTCCCGGTGTATGCCAGGTCGCAGACTGTTAGGTTAGACACCCACTCCTCCATTTCGCCCTCCCAGGATCTCCATGAAACTCAAGCCCCTATTTTACCACATCTTAAACAAAGTTTAGGACTGGCACTTTGGCAGTTGGAAGGAAAAACTTAGTTTATCAGTCATTCATACAACAAAGATTATTAGTGTGTAAATAGTGCGATCAAGAAATCATGAAAACAAGGATGTACGGAAGTAGGATTAAAGAGAACCTATACAGGCTATGAATACAAGAAATGGTACAAGTAAAAAAATCTATTTCAAGTGCATAAAAAATATCATAAGTGGAAAATAAAAGTACAATGCAAAACAAAATGCCATCTAGGGTGTAAAATAAATGTTTAAATGTAACCTGACAAAGTAAAACTTGAAAATAATTAATAACAATAATAAATAAAACAGAAATAGCATGAAATAGAATATCTTATACCCCTATTACTAGAATGATACATTTTCTCCCTCCCTTAGGCTGTCTTTGTCTCTGTCCCCACAGGTCTGATGACTGCCCCCACAGGTGTGATTGCGGAGGCTAGTAGTATAGATAACTCAAAATTTCAAGTTAAAGCTCCCTTCCAACTGAGAAGATTTCTGTGACCAAAGTCCATTTTATCCAGAATTTCCCATTCTGAGCTCCCCACCATGTTCTTATGACCTCTCTACTATGTGGTGGACCACTTTGCCTAGGACTTTCTGTGACTAAGGAACTAAGGGTTTGTGGAACACACACACACACACACACACACACACACGGAATGTCCATATATATATTATCTGGTGATGCTCCAATTTTGCAACATATTTCTATTGATCTTGTGGGTTTTCAGTTTTTGAGTCTTATCCAGAAGTATCTTTATTTTCTCTCTTTTGGTTTTTCTAGACAAGGTTTCTTTTTGTAGCTTTGTAGACAAGGCTAGCCTCGAACTCATAGAGATCTACCTGCCTCTGTCTCCTGAATGTTGGGATAAAGGCATAAGCCACAACCACCCAGCTCAGAAGTTTCTTTTTATATCTCATTTTATAAAGGTGTGTTCAGATCTTTAACTGGCATCATTGGGGTATGCAGAGTTTCAGCTGTTTTTAGTCATATATTGAAAACAGGGTACTTACATCATTTTATCACCATTGCTCCTTTGTCCAAAGGTAATAAACTTTAATTTTGTGAGTTTATTTTGGACTTTATTTCACTCAAATGATGTGTCAATTATCTTGTCAATATAATACTGTATAGAGCAATATAGTACTTTATACTATAATTTTATACTACAACTTCAAGTAAGGTAAAATTACTTCTCCAATTGCTCTGCCTTTTTAATATTGTCTTGGCTATTCTGGTATTTTGGTTCCCCATAGGAACTATAAAATGAATTTGTTGATATCTAAAATTAAGTAGCTGTGGTTTTCTGTGGCTCTGTGGTTTACACAAGCTTTATGGCTCTATCCATCATGTTTGAAAGAACGGACATCTTGGTACTGAGTCTTCTAATCCATGAACTCTGCTTTCTGTCACTCCATCTTTCCATTTAGAGAATATTATTATCATAACTTTTGTTTGTATTCTCATGGAGATCATATAAATCTTTGGTTTATAGCTAAGTAACTTTGGAAATGTTAACATGAATTGTACTGGGCATTTAGTTTCAATATTTATCTATTTATTTTGGTATATAAGAAAGTGTTTGCCTTTTGTATATTAAACTCCTATCTTTCTATTATATCATACATATATATACATATATATATGTATGTATTATGTTTGTATATTTACCAATATATTCATTTGGATTTTCTAAAGATATTGTTGTTATTTATGCACCATCCAAAATTTATATTGGGACATAATAGTCAATGTGACAATGTGGAGAGCAGAGTCCTATTGAAGTGATTATAGTCTGTTGAAATTGGTGGGAAGGATAAGATGATTTTTCTACTCTTTCATATCACATATGATCTGGAGACCCAGCAGGATTCATTCTCTATTGACATTGTTACCACAAGGTAGATGCTTAAAAGGAGAGACTTGGTCCTCACTAAACAGCAACTTGCCAGCATTTTAGCCTTTGATGTTCAGACTCATATAAAGTTACTATCTATTGTTTATAATTTCCCTAATCCATAAGAGATTACTATAACATCAGAAACATGTACACCTTAGTCACTGTTTTATTGTTGTGAAGAGACACCATGACCAAGGAAATCTTATAAAGGAAAACAACTAACTTGGGGCTTATTTACTCTTTCAGAGGGCAAGGAACATGGCAACAGAACTGTAGCTGAGAGCTACATCCTGATTTGTAGGAAGTAGAAACTGGATCAGGCATGGACATTTGAAACCTCAAAACCAACCCCCAGAGACACAGTTCCTTTAACAAGGCCACACCTATTCCAACGACACCACACCTCCTAATCCTTCCCAAATAGTGCCACTCCCTGATGACTGAGCATTCAAATATATGAGTGTATGGAGTCCATTCTCTTTTCTTTCTTTGGTGTTTTGCAACAGTGTTTCTCTATGTAACAGCCCTGGCTGTCCTGGAACTAGCTCTGTAGACCAGGCTGGCCTCAAATGCCCATTCTTACTCAAACCACAACAAGGTGATATGATAACTGAAAATGGTTTTATTAATATATTGTCCATCTACATATCTTCATATACATTTCCATAACTTTTATTCCCTTTGTTTGCACATGATTTTCTGTTGACATTGAAAAGGAGTGGTAAAATTTAATGTGGATTTTGTATTGTTAAACTATGCAGGAACATTACAGTTATAAGGTTTTATATAGCATTACTATGTTCTCAGTAAATTTATTAGGATAAAGTATTGTGGTGAGAGAATTTCATCACTGAACCAGACTAAGGAATGAGCACAGTGTTATAATAAGTTACTGACGCTGGAAACTTGAGCAGCCACATTTCTATTTATGAGGCACTAGAGTATACAAAGGACAAGAAAAAGTTGAAATGATAAATGAACTGAAGGTAACAGAATTCATATGCTCATGTATAAAGAATATAAGGGAGTCAGTAAGTAAACACCCACTTTAAAATTGAAGGATTACTTGTAAGAATTAATAACTCATATTAAAAATAAACAGATATTTTGTTTCTACTCAAAAAAATAACTAAAGATGCTGGAGAGATGGCTCAGTGATTAACTGCACTTTCGTTCTTCCAGAGAACCCAGTTTCAATTTCCAGCACCCCCACCTACCCTTAGTATATCACAAACAAAATTAACTCCAGTTCCAGGTGTTCCAAAACCCCTCTGAACTCATCTGGCACCAGCATGTACATGGTACTCACATAGATATGAAGAAAAAATACCTTTACAAAAAAATAGATAAAAAACACTGAATACTATTTGTAAAGAAATACAACTTAAGATCTATTTTTATTTTATTGGACATAGTTAGACTCATAATTTTCCCCAATTTTTACTTTTAGTCTTTTATTTTTTAATAAAACTGTTGGCCAGTGGCTAGGGCTTCTTATTGGCTAGCTCTATCTTAACTACTAACCTGTTTTCATTAATCTAAGTATTTACACATGGTCTTGTCTTACCAGAGAATGCCTGGTGCATCCTATCCTCCCAATGGCTACATGGCAACTCCTGTCTACCTACCCTTCCCAGAATTCTCCTCCTCTGATAGCCCTGCCTATCCTTCCTATCTGGCCATGAGCCACACCATGTTTTATTAATCAACCAATAAAAGAAACATATACACAGAAGGTCAACTCCCACCATCTCTCAGTGCATCAACATACAACTACCATCTCTAGGTTTTATTTATCGCCCTACCTGCCTGTCTCTAGATTCTACTTTGTGTGTTTGTTTTGTTTGTGACAGGGTTTCTTGGTGTAGTTCTGGATGTTCTGGCTGTAGACCAGGCTGGCCTCAAACTCACAGAGATCTACCTGCTCCTGCCTCCAGAGTGTTGAAATTAATTTACTTTTAGTCTTAACCAAGTAACTCGCTATAAGTTTTTTTTATTTCTTGGACTTTTGTACACATGATCAATACATGAATTACTAAACACTACCCTAAATGCCATTACTTCAGAAAAGTTTTGGATCAAATAGTAAGTATCATAGTCTATATTAGGTTAAGGTCCCTATAAGACCCTAGATAGAAGTAGTTACCTTGTGATTTATTTAAAATATATCCTTAGCAGAAACCTCTAGGGGAATGAAGAGAGGCATAGAGAAAGACAGCAGAGTAAAGACATATTTTCTAGTGAAATCTGCACTCGTCATGATCCCATAGCTCACCATAGAACTCAAGCGTTTTATAGAGTCTGGCTGGTGAGGCAGTTTCAGGAGCACAAGATAGGTCTTAAGGGAAAGTCTAAGGAAATGGAGGCTTTAGGAGCATCCAGAGTGGGTTCCCAAGGGTAAACACCAACTGTTATCAATTACAGATCTCTGTCATTGGAATTTTTTCATGAATATTAAAGTAAAATCGTTTTGGATGCATTAGAAACAAGGAGGGCATGAAAAGTAGAAGGGGCATCTATCTGGTGTCCCTGAGTTTTTGTTTGTTTAGGGTTTTTTTCTTCCACAAGCTGATTTCTCACAAATATAACTTAGCAACTTCTGTTAATCTTTTAATATGTGAAGAGACAAGATACAATCTGTAGATTTTTCTCTCATCTATAGAGTGTTTCAGGCCTCCGCAGACAGCTCTAGATATTATATCTCTAAGAATATGATTCTTATTCTTGGTTCTCCAAATGTTCCTGAAGCAAAACTGGAAGAGGTACTTATCACAACTTTATAAAAGAACACGCCATGATCTAGGAAAGACAGACTAATGCCAGTCACATTTTCCCCTTGAACCCAAATTCAGTTCACGATTCAGTCTTTTCACGCTGCTAAAAGAATAGCTCAATTTCTCAACTTCTGAAACTTTTCCTGCTTAAAATATTCCAGTATGTAAACATATCAAAAGTGCATCCTTCTAAGTACTTATGAGGTTACTTTTAATGACATAAAGAAAAGCACTTAGAATCTGGAACATTTAAGATCTACGCATCACTTACTAGGTGATCATGGGCATTTCATGCTGAGTTTCCACTTTCTCCCTTGCAAACTGACAGGTAATAAGAACACCTTAGCAGTAAGGTTATATGGTTATAGGTGCATAAGTTTAAATATGCACATATTATAAATATTACAAATATTGTCATTATTGTCATTTTCATTTGGCAAGACAAAATGATATATAGCTGTTCCCAGATGACTACTATACCTGTTTTAAATTTGTCACTGAGAAGGTTTTAATATTCACCAATAGTAGGTTCCTAGATATGAATTTATGATCAGGAAGTATCTTGTCAATCCTAATGCCTCAAAAAGTTCTCTCTCCTTTCATTGCCTAAAGCATAATGTCACTTTGATGTCAGGTGCCCTGCAGAGCCTCAAAATGTATGCACACTTTCCTGATGAATTTGCCTCCTTTTTATGCAAGTGCATCATTTACGGCCTGAGTAACACATTTTGTTAGTGATGTGATGCTGTTTTGCAAAGGAAAAAACTTTAAACTCCACTGTTTCTGTTTCCCTGTGACCTCAATTAAAACTTTGAATAGAGTTCTCAAGATCAGTTTGATCTATAAAATATAAAACACTGTGTGCTTTTCTTTCAAAGGGAATAAAATGCTATGGTTTTAAACTGAGTCTACAGCTAGTATTTTTACAATGTGTGCCTAATGTAGATTATTGTTCACCCTGGACAGTGATTTAATTGGAGGTTCTTTCAAGTGCTAGATTACAAAGTGTGTCACTGAAACATGTCCACCAGAAACTCTGGAGACAAGAGAAGTCACTCAGCATTCTAAACAGTATTAGTCATTCTACCATAAACACAGGATTTTATTCAAAGATAATCTGATTTCACCATACCTTGAGCTTTTATTTTACCAAACTGTCCAGATTTAAAGAAGGTACCTAAAATAAACTCTAGTATCCATGTGTAATGCACTTGGTAATAAGAAAAATACATTTCCCCAAACATGTAGCCATTGAAACCCAAACATAATTTTCCTTTTGTAGTTCTATTGAGCTGAATTTGACCCAGCAAGAAGTGGCTGTGTATGGGCTAATGATGTAAAGGACACGTTTATGCTAAGTGTCCTCCAGGTTAAGTGTTCTTGTTGATTATTAAACTCCAATATTACACATAATTCAAGAGAAAAGGAAATACATGGAAAAAAGACAGGAGGGAAGGAGAAAACGATGGAGAGAAAGAAGGAAGATGGGAGGGAAAGGAGAAGATGATATCCTGAAGATCTTAGGACCTTCTGCCACAGCTTTTTCCAACCTGCAGTGCATTTTCCTCCTCCAAGAGAAAAACATTACCCACATAGTAAGAGTCCAGTCTTTCAGTTTAGTTTGAGAACATTAAAAACAAAGCAACAGGAATTCCATATGAAGTTGAACTTATATTTCAATACTGGTTTATTTTCAAAACTTTCATGTCAAACTATGAGATAGAAAACTGCACACTAGGTCAAGCGGAAGATTCTCATTTCCTCCAAATATTTCAACACAGGCTCTACCTATAGTCACAATGATAGCTAATAATTCTGGCTTTATAAAATGCCATAATTATACAACTGTGGGTGCACCAACCTCATTGAAGTCCAAATCGATTTCTAATAAGAAAACTATCCTAGAAAAACTAACTTGCAATGTGTTGATTCCTCCACCATGATGCATTTTAAACATTTTAATTCCTCAGTGGCTAACTTTTAAATAACGTAAAGTTCTCAACTATATAGCATATTTTGTCATGTCAACTGTTAATAAGAATTTTTAATTGATAATGGCACTAAAAATTCCAAATAAATAAAAGACAGCAAGAAAGCACTGGATTGCCTGCATGTAATCAACCAAAAGAATGTGGTGTACTAAATGAAATAAATGCATTTGAATACTTTTTTTAAGGGTTTTTTTTTAAAAGTTCTAACTCTTACATAACCTCTTATTCTCCGATTTTGTTTTCATTAAGTATGAAAAAGAACAATGTTAATAGTTAGAGTGTTGAACGTTGTAAAACAGTTTAACTCTTCCCCAAAGATAAAGTAAATAAAAAGAATTAAAACTGTTAACTGAAAAAGCATAAGGTCAGGTTATAATAGTGACATATAATTTACTAGACTATTATATTTGCTTTCTATTTAACTTAGAATAAAAATCTAGTATTGTTTCAGAATCTACAGTAGGAATAAAATATTTCTTTTTCTTTAGCACAATTGAATTAGCATTTTATTTGCTTACCTTTTTAGGATGCATAAATTATGTATTAATGCAGTTGAAAATCATTAAACAATGAAATATACACAAACCTTTCACAATTCTACTGAAGAAAATCGAACATAAATTACATGTACTGTTTCACATGCAAAAATCTCTCTTATATCTACTTCAAAACAATGGTCCTTACACCCTTTTTAGCACCCACTGTTCTGAATATTTCTATTCATTGTTCTTTATATTTTTTTACATATTTTTTAATTGATTTTTTCATAGCCAATATTTTGATCATGTTCTCTAGTGGTGTGTCACAGATTATAACGATCACACTCCAAAGAAGGTCCAGGAGTAATTTCCCAAGGCAAAATAGACTCCAGGGTTTTGTGTGTGTGTGTGTGGGGGGTGGGTGTGTTTTGTTTTGTTTTTGCATTTTTAATCTTATTTTGGATTTTTTGTTTGTTTTTATTTTGTGGGAGAAAAGGAACATGAGAAAGTTGGATAAGTAGGGAGGTGGAGAAGATACGGGAGGAATTGGGGTAGGGGTAGGAATATGATCAAAATAGTTCCCTAAATTTTTAAGTACTGACTGTGTTACTTTATTATTCCCCTCCTATTACTTACTTTGCAAAAACAAGTCATGATCTTGTTTTTTGTGGCAGATATTTTTTCAATGCCCTTAAAGATTTTATACCTCTTTTTCTGAATGAAAGACAATGAATGTGTAACAATGAAATAAATTTGGTTAATTTTATGTGAGTGTGTTCCTGTGTTTGTATATGTGCACATCAGTTTGGTATTCACGGAGGCCTATGAGTGTTGGATTCCTTGGAGCTGTGGTAATAGGGATTTCTGAGCTTCCTGACATGCGTTATGAAAATAAAATATTGGTTCTCTGCAAGAATATCCCATGATTTTACCCTCTAAATCAGTGACTCTCAAGTGTGGGTGGAGACCCATTTGAAGATCACATATTAGATATCCTGCATATTTTGTATCTACATTATGACTCATAATAGAAACAAAATTACAGTTAAGAAGTACCAACAAAATGATTTTGTGGTTGAGGGTCACTGCAACATGAAGAACTGTATTCAAAGGTCCCAGAATTGGGAAGATTGAGAACCATTGCTCTAAATCATCTCTATATACCCAAATTTATGTATTTGTTTATCTATTTAGTTAAAATAACTAAACACTGTCAGTCACAAAACCATTTCCTCAATGAAAAGGGGCTAAAAGTGGTACCAATACCTTCCTGGGACTTGTATGCAAACTGAAAAGACAAACAGTAATCAAACAAGACCAAATGAACCAATGGGCCATTTGTTCTAGTTTCACACTACTATTTGGAAATCCTATCAATGGTGGCTGAGCAACATTAATTTATTGCAGTACTGCAGATCAGAAATTTAATATAGATCTCATGAAGCTAAAACTAAGTCACCATTGTGATGGCATCAGAATGGCGCACTCTTTCACACAAGCTCAGAAAGCGTTTCCAATATTTTCATCTTTCAGAGATTACCTGCTTTCCTTGATTTGCTGTCTGCCTCCCTTTATCTTCAAAGCTAAAAAGAACAATCTATGTCTTCATATTCTATATTACTAGTCTATTAAACGACACACATTAAGGCATGAATATATATGAGTACTATCATTATTTATGACTTAATAAAGCTAGACTGAGGGTTCAGAATGCAAAGCTAGTCACAAACCAATGGGGTCAGACAGTGGTGATACACACTTTTAATCCCAAGACTGGGGAGGCAGAAGCAGATGGATCTCTATTAGTTCAAAGCCACACTGAGCTTCAGGAAAAGCGGGAGTTAAACGAGCCCCCAAACAGTCCACCTCCTTCCGGCTTCTGCAGGAGATCCTGGAGTTAGACAGGAAAGGGAATCCCAACAAGTCCTCGGGGTTCAGAAGTGTTAAAACTCCTGTCACTAAAGTAGCTGCATCAGATGGAAATGCTCAGAAGCCGTCCATGTGTGACCAACGTGGTATCCGCATTGTAAGAGTGTTTGTGAAGCTCAGGGACCATCAGCGCCATTCTGAATGTTATGTGTGCACCGACTGTGGCACAGACTTGAAATAAAAGGATCGCTGTTTCTTTGTAGAGGATGAGATTTACTGAGAAAATCACCCGTGTGAGCAGATCACACCACCTGAAGGCTATGATGTGGTCACCGCGTTGCCCTAGTGATTGAGAGGACCTGCCCTACCTGTACCTACGATCCAGCCTGCTCTCTGAATGTTCTGGCCTCTCCTCCCTGACCGTCCTGTGCTTACCTAGTGTTAGTCCTGCTCAGTGAATATTGAGTTTCACCTGTGCTGACTTCCACTAGCAGTGGGATGCCTGCTTTTACATTACTGGAAATGGTTTTGTCTTTTGTCCCCTCTTCAGCACTACCATGCATCTTCTTCCCTTAAGTCTTCTCTGCTGCTTACAGACTTTGGTCACAGTGGAATAAACCAAATGTAGTACCTCTCACGTTGATTGTGTTTTACTTAAAGAATTTAGAATCAAGAAAACAAAAACAATAACGAATGTATATTTGCAGAGGAGTAAAACTCAAATTATCCCATGCATTATAGGAAGCAAAGATAAAAATGATTAAACTATTAAGTGTAAGACCTGAGATTATGAAACTACCAGAAGAAAATACAGGGGAAAAACCCTAAACGTCTTTGAACAATGTCTACCTTAGTCTATGAATATTAAAGCCTGTGAATAAAGTCCATTAGCTTGAACAACTTTTTGATATAGCAAAAAATTTAAAAAGCAACAAAAGCAATTATAAACAATTGGTCCTTTAAATAAAACTCTACTATATAAAAAAAGGCATTATCAACAGAAGAAATCACCTACAGAATAGGAGAAAAGCTGTGTAAGACAAGTGATGTGGCTCAGGCTTATGACCATTTTATCTGGAGGATAGTCAAGAGGATTCTTGCAAATGCAAGCCAATAAGGACCACAGAGTGAGACTTCATCTCAAAACAAAAATAAAAAACAAAAAAAATGAGAAAAACAAAAAGAATATTTTAAACAGTACATCTAATAATGTGTTGATATTTAAGACTTAAAACAGGTTCAAGCAATTTGTTTACAAGAAAACAATCAGATTGAATTGAAAATTAGCACAAGGGCATCACAGACAGGTCTCAAAGGATATATATATATATATATATATATATATATATATATATATATATATATATATATGATCAATAAGCATAATAAAAATGACCAGTGTTTCAAATCACCCAAAAATTTCAAACAAGGTCCCAGTGGAGTGTGAACTCAGACCTATCATATGGCTGTTACCATAAGTAAAAGGTATTCACAGCTGTTGAAGACACAGTAAGAAGAGAGCTTGTCAATACTGTTTGTGGGAACACAAATTCCTCATGAAGAGCCTCAAAAACTAAAAAAAAATAATAAAAATGTTGAGTGATCTATCAAATTCACTCCACACACGCACATGTACACACATACAAATGAATTGAAATTAGGCTTTTAAAAATATATCTATTTGTCTATGTTCATTATTCACAATACCCAAAATATGGAGAAATCAAAGTGTTCCTCCATGAGCAAATCAATAAAACATGTTGGATATAAGCATAAATATTATTTGACCATAAAAGAAGAAAATTTTGTAATTTGCAACAACGTAAAAGAATCTGGAGGACATTGTGGTATGTGCAATAGGTCAGACACAGAGAGATCAATGCTTCAGTAAATTATTTATACGTGGAATCTCAACACTGTTAACAGAGGGTGAAACTTGGATGGGAAGATGGAGACTTGGAACAAGTGGAAGAAGTACACATAGTTTTCATTCGACATGAGATGTAGTTGACGACTTCTTGCTCAGCATGGTGACCAAGATTAATTCTACTGTACCATATATTACAAACCTGCTTTTAAAAAATGCAAGTGTTGAGGAAGGGGCTTGGGCATACCACTCTGAACACAGACTCTTTCTAGCTTGGACCGCCACAGATATAATGATATCTGAATATATAATACATATATATAATATATATTTATATACATATATATATATATAACATCTGTAGTTCCAGAGTTTGAATATTAAGTACCTATTCTCTAAGAGGGTAACAAAAAAGGGGCTACTGAAGAATTGAGGAAATACAGAATTATACTCTTCCAAGCACAAGTTAAGGGACTGAGAAATGGCTCAGCAGATCGAGCAAAAGGGCATCATACAACTGCCTGTAAACCCAGTTCTGGGGAATCTGACACCCACTCCATGGGCATTGCATTCACACGCACAAACCTGCACTCAGACACAAACATATGCACATAATTTAAAATAATTTTATTTTTTTTCATCACAACTTTTTAAGCCTAGAATATACAGTTGCTATGCTACAAGTTCTTAACACAAGAAGACAAAAGACAGCTTAAAGGGATTCCTCCTGGTAGTCTAGTTTGGAACACTTTGAGAACCAAAAATAACGACTGTAATGGATCATTATGCATTGAATGTATGCCAGAAAGTATACATACATGGGTATCAGATGTGTGTATATAACTTAATTATTAAAGATAACAAAACACAATGGAATCCACAAGGAAAGTTGTTTAATATAGATCACAGAAGAATGTGAGTAGGGAGGTGAAGAGGATCTTTTTATTCATTTTTATACAACATAATTTAATCATGCTTTCCCCTCCAACTTCTCCAAGATCATATTTGCCTCCCTACTTACCCAACGCCACATTCTTTCTCTTTTCCTAAAAGAACAGAAACATATCAAAGAATAAAATAAAAATACAATAAGGGACAAAATGCCAAATTTTGTCACACACACACACACACACACACACACAAAATGACACAGGAAGCCTACAAACAAAACAAAGCTGAAGTTAACTCAGTGGTGACAAGCTACTGCTCTACATGGACCTTAGGACAGGTGACCTAAGATAGTCAATCTGTTAAGTAGTGATTCTATTGTTCATCTCAGGGTCTCACTTGGTGTCATATAGAGAGCAGTTTGGTGCAGGTACATATCAATCCCAGGTAAATTTATGGCAAGTACATAGTCTGGTGCAAGAACGGAGGAGAAAAACACCATGATGCAGTTACAGATTAGAACAACAAATAATTTTCCCCCAGAGAAGAATAGTTGCACTTATGTGGATAGGGTGTAGAAAAATACAAAACATCTGGAAAGATTAGTCATGTAGTTAAAGTTGGCTTGATTAGAGAATGGTTCTCTAAAATAATACACTGATAGAAACACCGTGGGATATATGAGCGGAATTAATTAGAGAACAAAAAAGGATGGAGACCATAAGAAGCTGTGGCGTTGTGTAGGTATGCAGCCCACCTCTCAGTCCTCCAGCCTTCTGTCCTTATTCATTCCCCTTGCTGTTTTCTTGGTTTTCTGCATCAGAGTTTAAAGAACTTAAGCATAGTTCAATTCCAGGAATCTTGTTCTTTGATAAAATGACAGCTGATTAGCTTTAGTTTTGTTTGTTTGTTTGTTTTTCGCCAGAATTAACCCCTTTACATTAGCAACTGACCTTTTCTCTGATTGATATTTGAGTTCTTATTTTTTACATAGTTTTATTAATTTGCTGGGAATTTGCATCATTCACCTCCTAGTCTCTCCATATCTGCCCATGACCCCTGCAGCATACCGCCCGAAGGAACCCTCCCAAAAGTAATTATGAACAAAACTACCTTGCTCATCCATCTTTCCAACACCTCTTCATTCATCTTAGTGGCACTGGAAACTGAGGTGTGTCAAACCGTGTATATACCATTTGGTTCAGTCAACTCCATCACAAATTGCTCATTGCAACGAGTCATTGGTCTGGTTCAAGGCCCCTAGCACAACATCATCACTGGTCCCTTGCCAAAAATCCTCCTGAATACCACACTGTTGCCAGGAGTCACAGATATACTGTGTTATAATTCTTTAAGATCAGTCCCAGCAGCCTAAGATGGGGTAGATGTTACGGTGGACCAGCCAAAGCCCCAGGATGTGGGTCTGGGTGGTAGCTGAGCTGGCCAGTCAAGGCCTCTGGGACTGCCTCCTCTTAGACATGGGTCAGAGCCAGTTCTAGGCTGGATCTTGGGGCAAGCTCTCTTGTGCCCATGGCGCAGGGCAGGGCCAGCTATCCCAGGGCCAGTAAGAGGCAGGGTCAGCTAAACATAGCACTTGATTTAAACAAGCATGGCTCCTATGACCCCCTCCCCCAGACCACAGCTGACAGTTGCATCAGGAACAATGACCCAAACAGAGCCCTCGGCAGCAGTTGTGGCCAGATGTCACCATGTCTCCAGTGGCCTCGGTAGGAGAACCGTCCACCCAGTTCTTTGCACACATCTATGCATTTAGACATATGTATTTATTCCTAGATATAACCTATTCAGTCCATAAATATTATTTGTATGTATATTTTCAAGACTGACCATTTGGGACTGGACAACATTATGGTCCACTCATCTCTGGAGAGAGCTACCTCCTCGATTTCAAGCTTTACTCTGTGACCTATTGTTCTTTGTGTAGAGCTGAGGCCTCCTGTGCTTTTCCCATGTAGTTTGACATGTTCATTGGTGTTCTTGTTTAGCTTATGTTTGGGTGATCATGTTGCTAAGAAATTGTGGGTGTAGGTTCTAATGTTACTAGGAGACACAGTCGCTCAGCAAACTCCCTGATCCTCTGGCTCTTAAAATCTTTCTTCATCGTCTTCTGCAATGTTCCCTGAGCTTTAGGTGCAGGGATGTATTGTGGAATAGTAATTTAAGACATGTTACAATCATTAATGCTATGGAATATTTGCTTAATGATGCAAAACAAACACGTGTTGCATTTGCTTGATTAAATAAAACCAGCCTGGAGTCAGGTGGCTGAGTCAGCAACTAGCTTGCACGAAGTGGTAGGGAGATGGGGGTTGAGCAAACAGACACCCAGTTTTGGCAGAGACACGAGCTAGGAGGAAAGGTTAGCTACTCGCTATTCAGCCTCTTTGAGCCACCAGCAGCGTTTCATCTCAACCTTTGATTCCTGAGTTAGAAAGAGGAATGGAGATCTAGATAAAGTTCTCTTTAGCCATCATGCAAGAGTCAGAGCCAGAGGGAACAAAATTCCTGCCTGGCTAGAGCCAGTGTGACTGAACGGCTACTCGTAACTGCAGAGTTGCAATTGCAATTAGGACAGCAGTTGCTTAAGGGACAGCTACTAAATTTAACGAAAAACAACAAGAGTGTGTTGTAGGTGTGTCACTGTAATTAGTCTCCATGACTCTGCATATTGATAGCTTAAGGTTTTCTATAGTCCTTTTTTGTCTATTATTAAGAAAAGTTTCTTTGATGGGTGATTTAAAAAAAACTATACCTATCTGTGTAGAAAGTCAAATGTTTCTAGATTGTTATTAGGGATTATGCTGGTTTAATAAAATAATCTGTGCTGATTGTTCTCCCATAACTATGATTTCACTACCAATGATTAGTATCTACTTTTCTAGTACCAAGTAGGGTCTTAAGCCGAATTAGAGAACCACTAGCTACCGCTAAGATGGGTGTGCCATTACTGGACCCTAAAGGTTATCGGGCCATGATGATTGTTGCTGTGGTAGTTCATAGGCTTCGCAACTGAGTAGGACTGTTGTTGCCTTTCTCCTTTGTAAGTTTGCTTGGTGCCCTCTGATGCCATGAAAACTAGCCTTTGGGAGGGGGACATTCAGGTCATTTCAAGCTTAGGAACCTTTGGGCCTTTTGTCTGAAGTATATGGTGTCTTCAGCAACAGAGACTTAACTTTCACCTCTGGCAATAGCAATAGGCTGATGTTTGGGGGAGTCTCTCAAACAGCTCTGGCAAACTCAAAAGAGAGCTTCTCATGTCTGGTTTGGGGGGATTTTGTTAGGTGGTCTTCGGCTCTTAGAGGGAGCACTATTGGCCTTGATGAGAAAAGTTCATTAAAATTCAATGCCCTCCTTCAAACTCACATGTTGTTGGCAGAATCCTGTGCTTTGCAATTGTACCAGTGGGAACATCTTCTGCTAGAGGCAACCTACTATTCCCTGTACAAATTGTTTCTTACTCAAAACATTTCTGTTTCTTTGAACCTTATTGTTTCCCTTCATCATTCTCTTCCAGAGTTTTTATCAAGGTACTGATTTGATTAGGTTGGTCCTATTTAAAATAATATTTCTTATTGTTTTAAGTCCTGTTGATTGTTCATAAAAATTTATATGCTTATTATGTATGCCTTATTAACAAGCATAATGGTTGGAGTGATAACATCGTATCTGCAGGTAATATAGCCCAGGCTATGGTAATATAAGATAAAATCAATAGTGAATAAGAATAAAATTTTGAAGATATTAGATAAACATAATGATATATTTTCTTTATTCCTGTGTGAGGATGAATATCCCCTATGTAAATATATCAAAAAAGAGATGATACTAGGGATACAAATATGCAAATCTAGTTATCATGTTTGAGGGACAAACACTTTACCCATTGATCCATCCCCACAAGTCCAAGTACTTCTTTAGCAGCCTTCATAAAGAGAAGATGGCATTGATTTTGAATTTCTACCCTTTGCAGCTGTGCTATGAGAAATTTGCATTTTAATCACCTAGCACTTTTGTTATTGTAGCCATTCCATACTAATAATTTACTTCTATTCATAAAAGAATACATGGATCCTACAGTTCTCTAGATTACATCTTCTATCAACTCTTTCTTACCCTAAAGCTTTCTTGTTTTTCCAAATACACAGCAAGACTATTTTTATTCCAGGCTTTGGTAATTGGTGTCCATGTATCCTAGAAAACTTTTGGTTTCAGATGTATGGTTGGCTCGGGTCCTTGCTGTGGAGCAGGTTTGCTGTGCATGGTCCCACTGGTGTCAATCTACTGTCTTTAATGCAGTAGACTGAGTATTTGTATGAGTCAAAACATTGTTCAACTCACAAAAGAGCAGTAATGATCAATGGAAGCCAAGGAATCAAGGAAAGCTGGTTCTGTACTTCCTGGAAAGCTGTCCAGAGAATATTTGATCTGCTTTGTGTATAATTTACTTTGCAGTACAGCTTCTAGACCCCAAGCCACTAAACTCTGGAATTTACACCACAGGGAAACTTAATTGTGGACGTGGATATCCTGTTCTTGGGGGCAACAGAAATAGACTAGGCTCTTCGAATTAGTTGCTTTTATTCTGTAGTTACTTTGAAAACTACAAGCAATAAGATAAAAAAGAGAAAGTTGGGTTATACAAGACTCTGTGGAAGCAATCTCACACACAGTAAAGAAGTTTTAATTTCTTTTCAAAGAATATAGACTCTCCTCTTGATCACTTGTATCAATCCAATTTTTGCTACATCTGCTCCATTCTTTATTCATGTGGCTAGGTTATTTTAAGTCATAAGACCCCTAAATACATCATAGAAGCTCATATAAATAAAGGAATTTTTATACACTTCTCAGTGCAGTACCTTCAGGTGTGTGAATAATTCTTAGAGTATAGTGGGTGTTCAAATGATATTACCAAGCAAGAAAATAAACGTGATAAAAAACAATAAAAGGCATGGGATGCTAATTTAGATTTCAAGCTATTTTAATTCTATCCTTCACACCCTTGCTGAAATTGTTGTTTTCAAAAACAACTACATCTAATTCTATTAATATATCTTCTTTATAATTTTAATTGCATAACATAAATGAATAGTATAATAAAACAACTTGAAGCACTTCTTAACTTTTCATCAATGTGCCAGCTATGGCAAGACAACAAATGCACCGTTTTTTTTTTAAACTTTAGGTTTTCAAGTGTATTTGTGAACTGAAAAGTCTTTTTATTACTGAATCACAATTTCATGACAAATTAAGAGTCATATCAATGCTTGGAGGAATTAGAATGTGACAAATGCAAGAGGTTGACTGTAACAACAATATAGTATTAACAACACAGTTTACTTCACTGAATATAAGAGCTACTTCAATTATCTTATAAAGGACACTATTATCATTTGCATTTTTCAAAACAGAGAAAAACAGCTCTCTGGCAGACACAACAATGATGGGTTTTGTTCACAGTATAATGGAAATATCTGTAATGGCACTTATGATCTGAGCAGTCAAATAAACAAAATAAATTGTCAGAGAGAGAGAGAATGCAAAGTAAATCTGAGTGTTAGAGCTGTACCACCGTCCATCACAGGTGTTTACTTAAAAGCTCAGTGACACCGACATACATGGATATCTTGCTGCACAATGAAACAGAGACTCAAAGTAGTCTCCACAGAAGTATTTCTTTCCTTCTGTCCTCTAATTTCTTACCTCCAGCCACTATTCTCAAGTCTGGGTTTTGACAAAGCTGTATATTCCAATAGGGGAAAGAGCATAGGCTGGAGTGTGATATCCTTAGTCTGCTGTGTATTCCTTAAAGTTTTTAAGTAATAAATTAGACTTAAATGGACTTTGTACACCAGTGCCAGATAAAAACATACATCATGAGGGTTTCCATTATTGATAGATTTGTTTCTTGATGTTATCTTATGACACTAAGGAAGAGATAACCTTAGATTTGAATTCTAAATACTTGAATTTCCATTCAAGTTCTCTCATGTATATAATAGCTCACACATATAAATTGGAATATTAACTGCACATATTCTTCATTTTACATCATGTGTCTTTAAAAGATATATTTATTTTTTTATGCTGAGTGTTTGTCTGCATGTATGGATGTAAACCATGCATGTTCAATGTCTGTAGAGGCCAAAATTGTGAGTTCCCTAGAACAGGAGTTGCAGGTGGTTGTGGACCTCTGTGAAGGTCCTGGGAACTGAATCCATGTCTCCTGGAAGAGCAGCAAACACATCTTTTCAGCTCCATCCTTTAGGCATTTCTAACGGGAGTTGACAAATTTTCTGTAATGGATCCAATAATAAATTTCTGGGGCTTTGTGTGCTGTATAGTCTCTGTTAAAAATAATCAACTATGCTCTCATAGCTCTTAGGTAACTACAAAACATATATAAATGGTTGCAACTGTGATCCAATAAAATTTTATTTATACAAATGGGTCATTAGTTAGATTTTTACCACAGGATATAGTTGCCAACTCCTGACCTTTCAAAGGAGAATAGCAATGTCAGTCCTGCATTTTTACAGAGCTGATGTAACTGATCAAGTACTTAGAAAGGAACAATCTCATGTACAATAAACTGCAACAGTATTACATATTATTAATATTTTTATAATCTTAGTTCTCACTTCATGAGATACCTCTATCTAATAGCATCATATGATAATACTTTAATACCACAGAAAAAAACTCTACTTGTGTCCACAAGTAATCTGCTTCTGAAGCTGTCCATAATACTGAAATGTAACTTTGGACAGTAAAAGCTGTCTTTAAGTGTCAAACACTAATGATTCATCTATGAAGAATATTTCACTGTACCTGATTTGGTTAATAAAACCTAATGAAAATACAGGATTAAGTCATGAAACGAAATAAGATTGATGATACAGAATTAAGGACGTGAAATATGACACACCTTTTCAGTGTGTTACATTAAGGACATAGAATGTTCTGAAATGGATTTACATCAAGAGTACTAAAGGATGATGCTCTCCATTTAAATAGATTTTAATTCATTTTAAATTATACTTGAAATACAAAGCACATGAGATGACCACATTAAAGAGTCATTGTTGAGCAAGACAGAGCTGGAAAGCAGTTTCCTGCCTGCCTGGGAATGCTGAGCAGAGACAATGGCGCTTCTGCTAGGGAATCTGGGAGAACACGTTTTATGGACATCTCTGAGGAGCAATTAAACTAACTGAATTCAATTAAAACTTGGCCTTCAACCAAGAGGATATGAACTTAGCCAGGAGAATATAGCCATGTATTTAAAAAAAAAAAAAAAAAAAACCTGTACTTGAAAGCAAGGCACAAGGATCTCTATGATCCTTTCAGATACTTTCATGACCATAATAGCAAATCATTTTAATAAGCAAGGACCTTCAGGAGTTATCTCCAGGTCACTGCTTCAGAAGCCAAACTACAGAACTGAGTAGAACTCTAGCCACATTATTTAGCTTGAAATTTCTCTTATACCTGTCTTAGGATTTCTATTGCCTTAAAGAGACACATTGACCATGGCACCGTGGTTTTTTTTTTTTTTTTTTTAATTTATGTACTTATTTTGCATCCCTGTCACACTATCCCCTTTCTCCTCCCTCCTATTCCTCCACTCAGTCCCTTTGGCCACCATTCATACACTCCTCTTGTTTCTGTTTATGAAAGGGCAAGTCTCCCATGAGTATTAACAAAATGTGGTATATCGAGTTGCAGTAAAACTAAGCACCTTTGAATGTATTAAGCCTGGACTAGGTGACCCAGTACAGGATGTAGGGTTCCAAAAGTCAGAGTCAGAGACATTGCTGGGTCAGGAGATAGACTGATATTAAATTGTCTGAGAAACTGCCATACTGATTTACAAAGTGGCTGTGTGAGTTTGCACTCCCACCAGCAGTGGACAAGTGTTCCCCTTTCTCCACATCCTCTCTAGCATAAACAGTCTTTGGTGTTTTTTATTTTAGCCATTCTGACAAGAGTAAGATGATATCTCAGAGTTGTTTTGATTTGCATTTCCCTGATGGCTAAGGATGTTGAGCAATTCCTTTAATGTCTTTCAGGCATTTGAGTTTCTTCAGTTGAGAATTCTCTGTTTATATCTGTGCCCCATTTTTAATTGGATTATTTGGTATCTTTGTGTCTAGTTTCTCAAGTTCATTACATACTTTGGAGGTCAGCCCTCTGTCAGATGCGGGCTTGGTGAAGATGTTTTCCCATTCTGTAGGCTGTCCTTTTGTCTTACTTACTATGTACATTGCATTACAGAAGTTTTCAGTTTCAGGAAGCCTCATTTATTAATTGTGGCTCTCAGTGTCTATGCTACTGGTGTTACATTTAGGAAGTGGTCTCCTATGCTAATGCATTCAAGGCTACTTCCCACTTCCTTGTCTATCAGTTTCAATGTATGTGGATTTATGTTGAGGTCTTCGATCCACTTGGACTTGAGTTTTGTTCATGGGGATATATATGGATCTATTTGCATTCCTTTACATGTTGATATCCAGCTATGCTAGCAACATTTGTTTATGATGTTTTCTTTTTCCCATTGTACAATTTTGATTCTTTGTCAAAAACCAGGTGTTCATAGGTGTGTAGATTAGTATCAGGGTGCTCAATTTAATTCTGTTTATCTATATGTCTAATTTTTTATGCCAATACCAAGATATTTTTTTATTATTGTAGCTCTATAAAAGAGCTTGATGTCAGGGATGGTGATGCCTCCAGAAGTTCCCTAATTGTACAGAACAGTTTTGGCTGTCTGGGTGTTTTGTTTTAACTTATGAAGTAAGGACATTTGCTCAGCTATGTTCACAGCAGTATTATTTGTAATAACCAGAACCTAGAAACAACCTAGATGCCCATTAACTGGAGAATAGATAAAGAAAATGTGCTACTTTACACAACACACACAACACAGTATTACTCAGCAGCAGAAAAAAAAAAACTAGAAAAACAATGACATCTTGAAATTTGCAGGCAAATGGATAGAACTAGAAAAAACATCCTGAGTGAAGTAACCCAGAGTCAGAAAGACAAAAATGGCATGTATTCACTCATAAGTGGATATTAGTTGTAAAGCAAAAATAACTAAACTACAATCCACAACCCCAGAGAGCTAGGTAAAAAATGGGACCCTAAGACACATGTAAGGCCCAGGAAAGAAAAACAGTTAAAATCTCCAGGGTAAACTGGGAGGGGAGGTAGAAGGGAAGAGATTGGGGGATGGGCACATGAGAGATCTAGAAGACCCAGTTAGGGAAGGAAAGGAGGGAAAGGGATATCTTGATAGAGGGAGCCATTATTGAGTTGGGAGAAACCTGATGCTAAAGAAATTTTCAGGAATCCACAAAGATGGTTCTAGGTAAGACTCCAAGCAATAACAAAGAGGGCGTCTGAACAGGCCCTTCCCTTGAGTCAGATTAGTGACTATCCTGATTGTCATCATAGAGCCTATATCCATTAACTGATGGCAGCAGAATCAGTGACCCACAGCCAAGCACTGGGCTGATCCCCTGGAGTTGGGTTGAAGAAAGGGAGGAGGGATCATATGAACAAGAAAGGTCAAGAGCATGATGTGGAAAACCACAAAGACATCTGAAATGAACTAGTGGGAGCCCATGGAACCAAACTAGAGGCACTGAATGTGGGTGATGGTTATATGACTTGATCTATTGGGCAGGCCCAAGGCAGTGGCACTACGACATATACCAGGTGCAAGAACTGGCATTTGGAGCCCATCTTCTATGATAGGATACCTTGCTTAGCCTTGATTGGGGGGATGTGGAGAATTGCTTGGTCCTACCTCAACTAGATATTCAAGACTTTGTTGACTCCCCAAGGAAGTTCTAGCCCCCTGTGAGGACTGGACGGGGGGGGGGGAGTGGGTGATATGGAAGCCTGGAAGAATGGGAGGGAGAGGGTACTGCAGTTAATATGTAAAATGAACAATACATTTTTTAAAAATAAAAAAGAGACAGAAACAGCATTTGTTGCCACTATTATGAGTCCTACAAGAAGACCATGACATGGAATATCCTTTTCTGTGCTTTGAATATGCTTTACTTTTATTGGTTGATGAATAAAGTTGTTTCAGCCATTGGCTAGGGAGAGCACAGCAAGGCAGAAAATGCAAACGAAGATGTAGAGAGAAGGGAGTGGAGTCAGAGAGAACCAAAAGAGTAACATGATGGAGCATTACCGGTAGCCACAGGCTCTTAGCAATAGACACATTAATAGAAATGGGCTCATTTATAAGAGTGCTAGCCAGTAATATGTCTGAGCCATTGGCCAAACAATTATATTTAAAGTTAAGCCGCCTCTGAGTGTTATTTCATAAGTGGCTTTAGGAACTAACAGACAGGACAGAAAGAATCCAACTACAAGAACAAGCTACACAATTGTAATATATATGCAGAGGGCCTAGGACAGTTTAATGCAGGCTCTCTGGTTGTTGGTTCAGTCTCTGTGGGCCCCTATGAGACCAGATTAGTTGATTCTATGAGTTTTGTTATGATGTCCTTGACCCCTCTGAGTCCTTCTATCCTTTTTCTCCTCTTCTGCAAGATTCCCGGAGCTCCATCTAATGTTTGGCTATGGGGCTATTTTCATCAAATGCTAGATTAAGCATCTTTGATGACAATTGGGTGAGGCACAAATCTATGTGTATAGCAGAATATCATTAGGCATCACTCCATTTTTTTCTGCCTCCAATCATATTTAGTTCTATATGAGATTTCTGGGTCATCCAGCCTCGGGATCCTGGTGCTCCAGTGCCAAGGGTGGACTTACACTCCTGGCATGGGTTTTAGGTTAGAAAGGCCATTGGTTGGCCACACCCACAATGTCTAGACCACCCTTGCCCCAGCATACCCAATAGGCAGGACAGATCAAATGTTATGTGGCTGTGTTGGTGTCCTGCTCCCTCTACTTCAAGACTTGCCTGGTCACAGCAGATGGCCAGTTCAAGCTACATACCTGCTGTTGCTAAGAGTCTTAGCCTGGGTTATCCTTGTAAATTCCTGGGAGATTCCCTTGCACCAGACTTTTTTCTTGACCACCACAGCATCTCTTTCATAGAGTAAAACATTTAATTGTGGTGAGTGACTCACAGTTCAGAGTTTCAGTTCATTATCATGATTGGACATGGTGATATATGGGTAGACATGGTACTGCTACATCTTATTATACAAGTGACAGGAATTGGATACAATGCCACACTGTGGGAAGCTTGAACAAAAGAGGCCTCAAAGCCCACCCCCACAATGACACACTTCCTTCAACAAGGCCACACCTACTTCAAAAAAGTGCAGCTGCTAATAGTGTTACTGCCTGTGAGATTATGGGGTCCTATTGCATTCAAACTACCACAACTCTGCTCATGGTACTCTTCTTTCTGGTTACAATTTAAGAGATGCTACATATATTTTAACCTCTTACATGCTACATACAAGACTATGTATACTTATTTAAGATAAATATTTGAGTTTTGTGTGTGTGTGTGTGTGTGTGTGTGTGTGTGTGCATTTCTGCTGTTGGAAAGTGTACTGCAAATTTAAATGCTAGGCAAAACCTAAACTACTGAGCCATGTGCCTGACTCGTGACTATTTTTTGTCTTGTTGATTTTTATAATAGCTTTGTCAAATATATGTTTGTAATATATGCTTAATATTTGTGTTATATAACATACAATAATAAGCTATGGAAAACATCCCCAAAGGAGTAGAATTCTGTAATAGGCACTTTGATAAGGAAATAACATACACCATAAATCATCTGGGTTTGTTTGTGAAAGTTTTGCTATTAAATGATAGTTTAAGACTCCAAAATCATGAAAAGGATGGCATGTTTTCCTTCAACAAACTTTTCTGTTTATATATCTGTTAATGAATGTTAAGGTGTTGATTTGAACATGATGACACAATAGAAAGAAGGTCTCGCTATTAGGGTGCTTAATTATAAACTGTTTTTTATTTGTTTATAAAATGTTGTTTGAAACTATCTTAAACAAATTTCACTTATTATAACTAATTGGTACATTTAAATCAACATTGTATGTGGAAAGCATGTTGGATTGTTGTTAATTGGACCAGAAACAAGAGATGTTGCTTACTAGCATGTTACATGAAATATATTAAACATTTGGCATTTCATTTTTTAAATTAAACATCACAATAACTACATAGAGTAAATACAGTTATTATTTCTATTTTATAATTAAGGTATCTAAGTAGATTTGATGAAATACAGGCATTCAGCAAGATCAATACTTTTTACAGATAATGTCCCAGCAAATATCCGAGGACTGCATTATTCTACCATTTTTACTGTTGAAGAGACTGAGACTCAAGAAAGTTAAGAAACCTAAGTGAGAGTACAATCAATTCAAATTAAGTCCAGTATTCTGATCACTCTATTAGCCAATTCAATAAGCAAAATAGAATTACCAAAATCAATACTAATGTTGATATCAATCTTGCAATTGAATATTTAAGTAATAACTAATCATAGAAGATGTACTTATATTAAGTATACCAGTTACAAAAGCATTTCTCAGAGAGGACTTATACTTAGAAACATACATTAAAACAATTTTGAGGTGAGGCTTCAAAGTAGGATGCAAAGAATCACCAAAACACAACATTGTGTTCATTGTTTGTGGAGAGGGGAAGAAGCTCCCATAACATGGAAAAGGAAACTAGGTTTTGGAAAGAGAAATGTGACTGTCTCATAGGTTAGATGGTTTTGTGAAATAATCACTCCTGGGTATGAAATTAGCATCCTAAAGCATTCTTCTTAATGTTTGGGAGACAGAAGAATCCTAGGGCCATCAGATCTCTCTTGCCCCCATCTATTTACACAGTCATGGCTTTGGAATGAAACCTCCAACTCGCTTACTTAATAGAGTTCCTTAGCATTGTAACTCATCCTTGTTACTAAGAGTTTCATTCATATATTTCACACACATAAGTTAATTTTGAATACTCTTTTAATCTTATCCAACAAGTCTGTTGGAGCTCGGCAGTCTATGGACCCCGCCTTTGGGCGGGATGCCCATGGCCCTGTAATCACCACATCAGGCTTTACCTACCTTTTACCTGGCTGGGCAGAGGCCGGGTTACACATGCGCAAGCTCCCCTTTTAAAGCAAGTGCGTGAAGCGCACCTCTCTCTCTCGCTTCCTCTCTTTTGCCTTTCTCTCTTGCTTCTTGCCCCTTCTGTCTTTCTCTCTCTCTCTCCCTGCCCGCTTTCGGTTGGCCACCAGCTACCCAACTCTTTTCCTCTCCCCTCTCTCAATAAACTCCACGTGGGCGCTGAATCTCGTGTTTGTGTTTCTTAGGCCATAGTAGCTGCAGCAAAAAAGAACAACAAAGTCCATCTCCGATATAAGTCCATAGCTGACAAATTAAGGAGAAGATCTATGTCTCAGTCTGTGAAGTGCTTGCCTTGCCAGCAGGAAAATTTGAGTTTGCTAATCAGAGCCCATGTTAAAATAAAGGCAAACATGAAAAAATGGTGTGCACTAGCATCTCCATTGCCGTGGAGGCAGAGATAGGCAGAGAGACCCTAGGAGCTCACTGACAAGCCATCCTAACCTCCTTGGTAAACTGCAGGTCAATAAAAGGATACATCTCAAAAAACAAGATCGAACCTGAGGGATAAAAATCTGAGGTAGTCCTCTGGCTTCTCCATATATATGCCCACATGTGCATGCTCACATCCACAGAGGAACAGGCACACACAAAAGATTGAAGTAAAAAACATTTATGCAAATAAATATCACATACTTTCTTTTACATGTGGAAGCTAACTTTGAAAATACATGTAATTGACATGAAAGCCCAAAGGAGACTATTTTAGACAAGAAAATGGTTCAGTGGGAGAGAAGCAAGAAAGACAGAAGAGGATTGTGGGAATATGAACAAAGTACAGTGATAAACATGAAGTCTGTTCATTTGTACACTTACTTAAAAGAGTCATTTTTTAAGAGTGTCAAAAGTGATGGAGAGATGACATAATAGTAATACAACCTTCTGTTTGTTAAAATCTAAAACCTGTTTCCAGTTTCCAATTCCAACAGAGATGAGTGGAAAGTACATAGTGATGAGAGGCTCCATTAGATCGCTGAACTAAATCAGATACACTATCTAAGTGTCAAATCCAGTTATTATTATGTAGCAGTAGCAGGGATCTAACCATAAAATCCCCCATTGGATTCAATAGACTTTTCCAATGACATGAGCTCTTTTATCATTGGTATAACAGAGTCTGGTTTTTTTGTTTTGTTTTGTTTTGTTTTGTTTGGGGGGACCGAGAATATAATAATTTGCCAGTCTCGACAATGTATTACTTTCAAAATAGTACATATATCACCCCTCTAAAGCCCCAGGGAGGATTGTATAAAAAGGCACTAAATGATTGTAAGAGCCAAAAGTCAGGGAGAACCAGAGCAAAACAGTGTCTTCTGGATATCATGAGGCCCCTGCATGCATGAACTCAAAACCCCAGTGCGTTGGCTGCAGAAGATCTGTACAAGATCAATCAGGTCAATATTCTACCATGGGGAGGGGATAATGATCCTCCACACACACAGCTGGTGGTTTCTGGGGAAGATGGAAAACAGGTTTTTTAGTATATGGACCCCTGCAGTTGACTATGCTCCAGTGGAAGGCCTCATACCCATGAGTATATTGGCATCATGACTGAGTCATTTTAAAAAAGCACATGAAGTTGAGAATGTGTCAGGACTTGAAGAGTGGGTAAGGGAGGAGTTAGGAGAGAAGTGGAGAAGGGAATAGGATCAAATTGCATTGTGTTCAATCCTCAAATAATTGACAAAAAATACTATATTTTAAAGCTCTCTTGGGTTCCCCCTCCTTTTTTCATTAAGTTAATTGATACACTCAACAATTTTCAGAAAATGAGAGTATTGCTGTTATATTAGATTAATTCAGTACATCTAGTAATTTCTTACAAAGCACACAGCAATTTAGAAACTCCTAATAATGACCCCTAAACACCACTAAATACCTTTTATACATCTTTAATTCCTGGTATCAGCTAGAGTTTAACCTCAGATTTTAATTCATGCAAACTAAGTTTCCAATGCATATTACAATCTGCCTTTTACTGCAAGCACAGAATGGAAACTTAATTTCCCAATTACTTGTACTTTATAATGGAAGCGCTCAATTACCCTGACAAGTTCTGCTCCTTGAGTGGCTTTCAGAGGCTGGAAGCAGTGCAGCATTACCTGAAGGTCCTCATCTTAGAATAAAATGTTACATTCGGTGCTTCTTTCAATAAAGTTTTAGTCCCAAAAATACAAATATAATGAAGATTCTTTTAGGTTGTATGTTATACTTTTGTGAAATATGTAAAAATTAAGATCTTTACTATTAAGTAGCAAAACACATAAAGTGACATTCATAACTGGTCAGAGTGCAGAGAATAAGGAACTATGAATGTTCAACCCTAAGTGGAATATCTATACGATGCCACAGGGAATGTGAAGAGAGAGAAGGTAGGAAGACTGTAAGAGCTGAAGGATGGGAGGACCCCTATGAAACCCTGCCTTCTGGGCATTATTAGTTACTGTGCTCATCAACTCACAGCAGATGTATTTATCTACATAAGACCTGCAAAAATTCAAGCAAGAAAAAGAATCTAGCTTAGATGAGAAAAACTTACCCTGAAGAGATAATGGCAATTGGTAGCTGCTACGGGAGGGAGATCAATTTTCCCTCGGAGTATGGTCTCTGGTATGTCCATGTCCCCCAGACAGCCCCAGCCAAAACACGGGTGGACTGCACTAAAGGGGCTTGGTAGGTCATTAAACAATGAGAGGAGAGAAGGAGAAAAGGGATGAGAAGACAAAGTTGAGAGGTGAACATGTGTAGGAGATTGAGTGGGAGTTGAAGGGCAGATATGGGATGTTATGTCATCATGTTTCATTGTATGAAACCACAGAGAAACCCAAAACACACACACACACACACACACACACACACACACACACACACACAGACACACACACACACACGGATGTGGGAGATTTGAACTACTTTCTCACATATAGAATCTTAACATTTTAGTATGTATTAAGTAGTTGAAACTTTCTGCTGTATTCATAGGCAAAAATCTAAAATTTAAGGATAAATACTGTGCCCCTGAATTCTGAACTAATTCTTATTCATTAATAAGAAGATTCTCCAACACAATGAGGGATATATTTAAGTGTTGATTTTAGATTTCACAAATAGATAAACTCTATATTTATTTATACATGAAGATAGATTTATATTTTAGACACAAGATGGAAAACAATTCAGTCATACGATGCAAGTACTATTTTTGAAAAGAGACTGAATTTATTAATAACCAGTCAGACTCCAAAATTTATGCCACTCACAGTATGTTACTACATCTAGAAAACCAATTTAAACAAGAAAGCATGTTGATGTCTGTGATCCATGCTAGGACCGGGTTGGTGTTTGTGGTCTATGCTTCCTCCAGAGATCATAATGAGGTCCATGGTCGCTGATGCCGCCAGAGACCATATGGTTGTTTGTAGTTGTAGTTCATGCAGTCCTGGGAAAACTTGTACAACTCTGTGATGTTTCTTTGCTGTTATAGGCAAAGAAACATTTGCTGCAGTGTTATCGATGACTTCAGACTCATAATTGAGAATGAGAGACATTGAAGGCTTCTACAATAACCTCTCGCCCACCTCCATCCCTGTCCTATTTCCCCCTGCCACAAAGAAAACACAGTCTAGCCAGGAAGTCACTGAGGAGAGTTCTGAAAAATTGTGATAAAGGTGCTCAAGAGTAGCTCATCACATTTGTTGCCTTCTGCTGGTGGGATGAGAAAGGACTCAGTTATCTTCAAGTGGCTGGCCGCTGCGAGTTTGATGATGCTCAAATGGGCAACACAAATTGTACTAGGTATACTTTGGGGAGAAGGAGGCAAGAGTGGGAGATATTGTAAGCAAGCGTGATCGGATGTATTGTATGAAATTCCCAAATAATATAATATAAACATTATGTTGAAAGGGAGGGGAATAAAGGAAAGAAAAGCATGTATGAAATTCTCAAACAAAAAAGAAGAGCTCAATTAAAAAAAAAAACTCCATTTTTATTTTAATATTGTGAAGTTAGATGTCTTCTAAACCTATTCCCCACCATCTAAAACAATTGTTGTAATAGCTGAGCATTATTTTCAATGTTCCATGCTTTATCTAATGCTGTGTAGAGAGCAACCCTATGAATTACAACACACATACTATGCAGCACACTTACTTGACCTTTATTTTTCTAAGATTTATTTATGTATTATGCATTCTGCATACAGGCCAGAAGAGGGCACCAGACCTCAGTGTAGATGGTTGTGAGCCACTATGTGGTTGATGGGAATTGAACCCAAGACCTCTGGAAGAACAGCCAGTACTGTTAACCTCTGAGCCATCTCTCCAGTCTGTCTCCTTGCTCTTACAATCTTTGTTCTGTTGCTTTTCCCTAAAAAATCCACTTTCCCTTCTTTTACTTCCCCCATCCAGGTTTTATGTGTCTTTTTGACCTACTCCCCTTCCTCAACATGTCATGTTCATCCTTAATGGCCTCTCAGCTAGCTTCAAAGCCTACAGCCTCTTCTACTTCTTTCATTTGCATATATGCAAACATTAAAATTAAGATCCATATATTAGATAAAATGTGTTTATATAATATTTATGAGTGTGGATCTCCTAAGTTAATATGCATACTTTCAGACTCATCTGTTTCCTGAAAATTTTCTGATTTAACTTTATTTGCTGTAGAGTAAAATTACAATGAACGAATACTATATATATATATATATATATATATATATATATATATATATATATATATATAATTATCCAATTCCTCTCCTGATGGATCTGTAGACAGGTTTCAATACTTTACCTTGTCTTTCTCTCTATTCCTTCTGCCCTGCTAAAAACTACTAGATTACATTCTTAAAGCTAGCCACCAAGGTCTATTCCCTTATAGAAAGGACCTCTTTCCTTCTGAGGCTGTCTACCAAGATCCAGCCATGGAAATATTAAAGTCCAGTAATCCAAAGGCCCCTTTTGCTGGCCTAATTAACATGCCCAATTAAAATTAAACAGCTCATCCTAACAATGGGTTTCCCCTCATACATTTATAAAGTGCCATTTCCCTATGTGCCACATCTGTCTTCTCTCTATCCAGATGCAGTCCTTGGTCCCTCTAGGACAAATGTCCCTGCTGCCTGCCCCTTGCTCCATTCCCATTCTCCCTTTTCCTCCATCTTCTGTCTTTGTCTCCTATTTCTTTCCCTCTGTCCCTCTAGGGCAAATAAATCTCCTTTACACTGAGAAAGTGGATGTGGGATTCCTAAGCCAATAATTTTCCTTTTAGAGAATATGTGTGTCTGGAACAAAAGCTTAAACATTCATCAAAGGATAACTATATAAAAAAACTATCTTTTTCTTTTTTTAAACATTTATTTATTTTATGCTGGACATAATTATACATGCCTTTTTTTAAATGAAAACAAACATTTATAAACAATATTTGGGAATTTGAGCATTGTTCTTTCCAAACTGCTTCCTGCTGGTAGGAGGCGCTGTCATGGGGGAATCCTAAGAAGACACAGAAATCTTGGCTGTAGTGGTCTGCAAAGGCTGCATTGTTCCATTGACGTTGCTTCAGGGGATCTTGCTCGATCTAACCGCATTAGTCTGGAAGGAATCCACAGCTCTTCATTTTCTGTGGAAACAAAATTAGAAATCCTTTTCCCCAGTAACTTGTTCTTAGGCTTAAATTTTGAAGTCAAAGCATTATATATATATATATATATATATATATATATATATATATATATGTATGTATGTATGTATGTATGTAACTAATCCACCACCATTTTTTCCTTCTTTTTTTATTAATAATATAATTTAAAAATTTTACATGTGGATCCCAGTTTCCTCTTCCTTCCTTCCTCCAACCCTCCCTCCCTCCCTCTTACTCTCTTTCCCCTGTGACATGCACCCTGACCACCCTCCCCTCCCATCCCTCCACCCCTATTCCACTTGTAGGGCTATGCTATCCAGGTTGGGTCATGTAAATCTGTCAAGTCATTTGAGGTAGGGACTAGGACTTCTCTCCTGTCTCTAGGTTAAGGGGGTATCCCTCCATGGGGGATGTGCCCGCAAGGTCCTTTTGTGTACCAGAAATAGGGAAAGGCTATCATAAATGCCCTTCCATGATAGTGAGATCACCAACTAAATTATCCACCATCATGGAGTCCTCATCTAGTACCTGTTGGAAACAGAAGCAAATACCCATAACCAAACACTGAGTCGAACTAGAATCCACATGCAGAGAGAGGGGACAAGAACAGGTTGCAGAAACTCACAAAGACAGCTGATCTGAACAAGGAGGAGCTTGGGCCCCCTCAGACTGATGGCTAGGAACCCAGCAAGGGACTGACTCAGACCTCCTGAATATAGGTCTCAGCTAGAAGGACTGAGCAGTCTGGGGGACCTCAGACAGTAGAAACAGGATCTATTTCTGGTATATTTTTCTTATTAGTTCTAGTAATAGCTTGTTTTTATTTCCATGAATGTCAACAATGGCTTTACTTAATTAATTACAATGAATTTACATCACCTCTCTGACTCACAGATTTATCCAATCAGAGCTTTTGGCAGCTACAAGAGGGTTAGCCATTTCTCTGTCTAGAGTCAGAAAGGACAGAGTCACTTGAGTAGCTTTATACTCCAGAAAAGGTCTATTGTTAGCATTTCTTAGTGGAGACGGAAAAGATAAATATCACTATTTTATCAAGTAAGAAGATACTATGGCTTATATTTTTGTTGAAGCAATCTAATATACTCCAGAGGGGATGTTACATGATTATCTCTTTTAGAATTCAATAGACAAAACATATCTAAAGTGGATTTTTTTTTTTTTTTTTGGAAAATTGGGGTAGAGTCAGATGGTCATCAGATCTTCCTTTCTCTTAGCTCTATAGACATATGCCCTTGATGAGAAAGGGCTGCTGCACTCAGTAAAGTATTATTCTAGTTTGATGAACATTGCTTTATTATTCATTATAATCATGGGCACTGAATTCATGGTGTACAATTACCTATCTATTATTGCTTAGCAGATTATCCTCAAATATAGAAATTATAAACAATCATTTGATTTTTTCAATCTTTGTGTAGGTCAGGAATCCATGATCATCTTAGCTGGGTCGTTTATCTTAAAGTCTCCTCCTGCATGGCTGCCACCTAGATATTAGCCACATGGCAGTTATCTCAAGACTTACCCAAGAACTACTTTTAATCAGAGGATCATCATACCATCAAATTTGGATGTGGCTCTGTACATGACTGATGGACAGACAACAGGATAGCTTTTTTAGCTGAGAAGAAGTGATCTACAAGGTAGAAAACAGTTATTTTTATCTTTAAATTTGCAAGTGACATCCTACTGTCTTTCTCATACTAGAGCCTATAGAAGTAAGTTTTTAATTTCATCCCACATTCTTGTTATTGCTAGTAGAATGGTACTTTGACCAAAAATTGTCCTGAATAAGAGAAGAATATGAATGGAGAGAGCTTTCTGTGCCTCAGTAGACAAGAATAAGAGTGGAAAGTTAAACTTGAAAAGGTCTGACAGTTTTGGAAATTGCAGTGGACTACAGAGACATTTCCAGGATGTGAGTGGAACAATTGTGATTATATCTAGCCTGGAAATTTGCTGCATTTTTCTCTTCTAGTTTCCATTTCTTATAAGATGCTCATGTGTTGCTATTTCCTCCAAATTGGAATATACTGTTCAGAAAGGAGGTGGGAGGTTCATGAGACTCACCAAGTAAAGCAACTTAGGGCATTCAGGAAGCTCAGAAAGGTGCAAGAACCTTATTTGCATTCCTCTATTTCCTTGTCTTATTTTGCTGCCTTGAAGAAGACTTCAAGCACTGTGTACAGAAAGAGTACAGAAAGTTCCTTGTTACTGGGTAAGTGGAAAAGTTAAGAAATTTCCTTACTTAGTATAATATTTGCTATAGTTTTGACATGCAGCCTTCATGATATAGGAATGTGTTTCCTTTATTCCTAGTATCTTCAAGGCTTTTTTAGATATAAATTTTTATTTAATTTAGAAACAATCTTATTTTACATATCAACCCCAATTCCCTCTCCTTCCCATCCTCCCATGACCTCCACCAGACCCCTCCATCCCACTCAGGTTTCTTCCTTTCTTTCTTTCTTTCTTTCTTTCTTTCTTTCTTTCTTTCTTTCTTCCTTTCTTTCTTTCTTCCGTTTTTTTTCCTTTTATTAATTTAAATTTGAAACAAGGTTATTTTACATGTCAATCCCAGTTCCCTCACCCTCCCATTCTCCCCTGTCACCCCCAGCAAACCCCAGCCTATCCCCTTTCTGCTCCCCAGGGAGGATGAGACCTTCTATGGGAAGTCTTCAAAGTCCGTCATATCATTTTGGGCAGGGCCTAGGCCCTCCCCCATGTGTCTAGGCTGAGAGAGTATCCCTTTATGTAGGATGGGCTCCCAAAGTCCACTCATACACTAGGGATAAATACTGATCCAGAGGTCCCATAGACTGTCCAGTCCTCCTAACTAACACCCACATTCAGGGGGTCTGGGTCAGTCCTATTCTGGTTTTCCAGCTATCAGACTGGGGTGCATGAGCTCCCCCTTGTTCAAGTCAGCTGATTCTGTGGGTTTCTCTAGCATGATCTTGACCCCATTGCTCATCACTCCTCCCTTTCTGTAACTGGAATCCAGAAGTTCCACTAGTATTTAGCTGTGTGTGTCTGCTTCTGCTTCCATCAGCTCCTAGATGAATGCTCAGGATGACATATAAGGTAGGTGTGTGTAGAGCGCCTTAAAGATGGCATTGGCTTCTGCCTTCCACCTCCCCAAGGATGAGCACTCTCTGGTGTAACAAGCCCTTATTTGGTTAAATCTGTTCAGCCTCTCTGCTTCCACGTTAGAGTAGCCTATCTGCAGGGTCCACCTAGCTCACTGGGGTTGGTTAGCGCAAGGATATTTAAGCCTGTGCAGGGGTTCCCCGGACTCCCGCGGGTCAGAAGAACATGTTTCAAGGATCCTGATTAAAACTGCATGAAGAAGATCTTTCCGGAGTCGTGTCTTCCTTGTTGGCTAGGGCAGGCGTGCCCTACAGGTCTGTAGAAGACTGCAGATAGATCAATATCTGTCACCATTCGCAAAACTTAAGTTCAAATGGATCAAAGACCTCAACATAAACCCAGACACACTGAACCTCTTAGAAGAGAAATTGGAGGTACACTTGAACGAATTGGTACAAGAGACTTCTTCCTGATCATAACACAAGTAGCACAGACACTGATATCAACAACTAATAAATGGGACGTACTCAAACTGAGATGTTTCTATAAGGCAAAGGACACAATCAACAAGACAAAATGGCAGCCCACAGAATGTGAAAAGATATTCAACAACCCCACATCTAACAGAGGGATGATTTCCAAAATACCTTCAAGACTTTTATCATGAGCTGATGTTTGATTTTGTCTGCCTTTCCATGATAATTATTTATATGGTAGATGGATAATATTTAGTTTTCTTGAATTGGGTTTGCAAGTACTTTGAGGATTTTTGCCTCTATGCTCATCAGGGGTGTTATCCTGTCATTTTTTTTCTTAACTTGAAAAAAATTCACACAGTATATTATGATCATGTGTTTCCCTCCCCCAACTCTCACCTCCTAGTCTATTCAGCTCCATGTCCTTTCTTTATCTTTAGAACAAAAAAAGGCAAATAACAATAACAACAAAAACAAACCAACTAGAAAAACACATACATACATAAACACACACAAAACAAAACACGTAAAACTCAAACTTAGAAACGTTAAAACACAAGCAAAAGACAAGTGAGACAAAAAAAAATCATACAAAGCAGTAAAAGACAAAAATTCTAAAACTCTATAAAAATAACTTTGAGTTTGTTTGTGTTGGCCATCTTCCTCATCTATTCCTGGGTATGGGGCCTCACCTAATGATGATTAATATACTGGTAGACCACATGGTGCTTGACAATGTCCTAGCATTTCAACTTTGTTGGTGGATCACAATTCTGGAGCAATCTTTTTGCTTTCATTTTTAATGATTCTCACTCTCTGGTATGGGAGTTCTCTTATGACTTTTCCTTTGGGAAATTTTGTGTGAGCTTTGAAGGATGAAAATGTATAAAATGGAAGCCTCTCTAAACAAAATAATTCCTTTAAAAAAATTGCCACAACTGTGCAATCATATTGCCTACCCCCAGACAAGTTAACACAAAGCTGCTAGGACATTTTGGTAAGTAACTCAGGAACCTGCCTGACTCCATTTTGAAGGCAGGAGCCATGATTCTGTATTTTTAAAAATAAATTTCTTCCAGCACTCAGGAGGCAGAAGCAGGTAGATCTCTGTGAATTTGAGGCCAGCCTGGTCTACAGAATGAGGTCCAGGACAGCCTCCAAAGCTACACAGAGAAACCTTGCCTGGAAAAACAAACAAACAAGAATAAGTTTCTGTTTACCGAGAGTGTTGAATTGCTCTCTGTTTCCTAGAACATGGCCTTCTCCAACCCATGACTTTAGATTTTACCCATTAAAAGAGGCACAAGAAATGGATTGGGACTGCTCTCTTTAACTGGACTTTGGAGGCAGTTGCTGGCCAGCTCTTGGGTGTATCTCAATAAAAAAATCAAGCTTGTTTCAACTTTGGCTGAAATTGTGTTAGTGGCCTTATTCTTGCTCTTGGGATTAACATCTCATATACTTGATAAATAATGTATATTTGATAATCAAGATAATCAAGATTTATAAATCTCTAAGGTCTATTCAGGTCCATTCATAGTAATATTTCTCTAGCTTCCTCTTTACTCACTTTAAGATTTACCTTTTTGATATACAAATCTGCAATATGCTATAATGGAGTGTTTGATTCCCCCAGGAAAATCCTTTCCCAAGGCCAGATATTTAGACAAAATTTCCTTGGGGGGCTTGAGGAAAGTATCTGCTTGCTAATAAAATAGTCATTATCTCTGTCAAGAGGAACTTGTGGCCCTTCATTAACACATGACAGGTGCCTATCACTAACTCACATAACTCCCCCCTCCCATTTAATCCGATGTACTACTATAAAGTATAAAATGTATATTTCTTTTTCAATAAACTTATGGGCAGTCTCCACTGCCCCCTTCAAACTCCACATATTCTCTTTGGTACCCGAACCCTACCACAGCTGGTCTCCGGCAATATACCTAGTGAGACTCTATTGAGAAAAACTTTCTTTTATCCTTTGCAAACAGATGTCAATTTCAGATAGCTTCTTGGTTAAAGATAGGAGCCCATGTCCACTTCTCCCTCTCAGCACTGGGACCATATCTGGCAGGAATCTGTTGAGCCCTGTGCCTGTTGCTGCAGTTACTGTGAGTTCATTTATGTATCATCCCTGCAGTGTCTAGAAGACACTGCTTCATTGGAGGCATCCATCCCCTCTTGCTTTAAATAGTCTCCTCGAGCTCCCTGAAACCTCAGAGGTGGGATTTGATAACTAGATTCCATTCAGGACTAAGTGTTCCAGAATCTGTCATCTCTGTAATTGTCTACATGTGGGTCTCTATGTTAGGTCTCATGTACTGCAAAGGGAAGCCTCTTTTTAACATTTATTTCATACATCTTTTGCATCATGTATCTTGATCCCACTCATTTTCTTGACCCTTTGCATCTGCCCTTCACCCCTGCACCACCCACCAAAACATTATGAGAGAAAATGCAAAGAAAAAAGGGAGGATTAAAAATCTTGTCATGGAAGCTGCAGTGTGACACAGTGCCCATATACTTGCAAGAGTCGATTGCAAAGAGTCATTGGTCTGGTTCGAGGCCTCTGGTTTCTACTACACTACAGTTGCTAAGCCCTCACTAGCTTTCTTCTTGGATATTCTGTTTGTTGCCCTGTGTCATGGAGATTCTCCAGCTTTGTATCTGCGGGTCAGGTCTCTTCACGTGCTCCAGCAGATCACAGATGGGGTGGAAGCTGGGGCGAACTAAGTCATAACCCTGTTTCTGGGCCTGGGTTGGTCAGCTCGCCGGTTCTCCCCTGTCCCCACCAGCAGGACAAACCCTCTTTCCAGAATTGCCCCAGATAATCTACCTGTTGCAGCAATGAGTGAGGGGTCGGGAGATCTGCTTTCATGGGCTTTGGGTTGGCTCTCCCACACCCACACCATTAGGGCCAGCTCTAATGTGCTCCCCTAGTGAGGTACAGGGACTACTCTTCTGAGTATTGTGTCTTGTGAGGGGTAGGGACAGCTCTTCCTCTCTTAGGACCCCAGGGCCACCTGCTCCACCCGTCTCAGGCATTGATAGTTGGGATGTGGGGGTAGGGGTTGGCGTCTTTCCTCCACCCATGCTACCACATGTCTGATGAGTAATAGGGACTACTCCCCTGTTCTCATAAAATCGGAGTTTGGTCACCCCTCACCTCTGACCACCAGGCCACTCTGCTGTGCCCCTAGGAGAGGGGCAGGGAGGTTTTCTGAGTCCTGCAGCTGGTAAGGGGAAGGGCCATCTCTCTTGTCTATAGCAGGTGGTAAGGGGCAAAGAGTAAAAGGAAGCTTCTTTGTTGACGACTGAACAAGGCACTCACTGGTCCTTCTACTTTGTGACTCCAGGGGCAAACTGTGGACATCAGATTTGAGTGGCAAGTGAGCCATCTTGCTCATCTGAAAGGGATCTTTATATTAGAAATTACATTGGATTATGATCATAGACTGTAAACTGACATATTTATACTTTCTGAATGTTTATGGACAATGCATTAATTATTATTATAATGGATATATCTTAAATATAAACTAAGCTATTTTCTTTTCATCTCGGTGTGTTAAATATACTGTTGGCTATAGAGAAATATTCACAAAATGTTGATTACTACCAATATTCTTCAGTTGCTGCACTTGCTTATTTCTCGTCTATACTATCTGTGTGATTCTTGAGTGCGGCGGAGATCCCTGATGGCCCAGAACTGGGTTACAGATGATAAGCTATCTCGAGACATGGGCTTTGGATGAGGCAGCTGTTTTTGAGTCATGTCTGTCTTTGAAAGTCACCTCTCACCAATGTCCCTGCAATTCACCTTAAGAAGATACATTTGTCCACAGGGCTAGACTTGGTGAAGATTTTTATTTGTTCTGCCATGGGTGCCATATCTGGGGAGAATAGCTATTTGTTCACCTCTCCCAAGGAAACTACAGGCATGGTTCTTTACTTAGAAAGTGTTAGAAAAATAATAGTAATTACTTAACCATTCCTTTTTCTACGAAATAAGTCTAGAGAGGCCTCAGCTTCTTGTCCATAACCAGGTAAATAATTAATGTCAGCTTCATGGTTAAAATATCTTATTTTTTCCAGACAGGATTTTGTTGTGTATCTTTGGTTGTCCTGGAACTCATTTTGCAGATCAGGCTGGCCTCAAACTCACAGAGATCCATCTGTCTCTGTCTCCTGAGTGCTGCGATTAAAGGCATGCATCACCACAGCCCAGCTCATGATCGAAATACCTTACTTCTAGTGAATTGAATTTGTGTAGATGAAAGATAATACCATCATTAAAATAACTTCATAGCAAAAATATTCAGTAACACAGAAGGATTTTGGAGAAAGTTCACAAATCACTGAAAACTTGTATTCTGGGCTTGTAAAACCATATTTTCTCAATTACTCTGCAATACATACATGAAACACGTATGTTCCCTGAATACAATGACTGAAACTGTAGAAAGAGACAGTAACTGCCAAAACTCTAAACTTGTCCATGTCATTATACTAATACAAGTGAAAAGTGACACAAATGCCCCCTGGGCTAATTCAGCTCTGGTGGTTCCTACCTTGGATGAGGCTTTGGTAAACTACACAGGAAAACTCTCTTGTTACATCTCTGCCTCCCACACTCTGTTTACTTTCCATTGCTCTGGCCTGTGTTTTCTCGGGGATAGCTGAGAAGAAAATGACTGAATCCAGCTTGGTTACTGAGCTACTTGGTTATTTAAGGGAAAAAATTAATAAAAGTAACAGGGAGGAGTGGCTAGAGTTGTCTCTGTTTGTGCCAGATATATTAAGTTTTAGCACAGCAATGCAAACTTGTATTCCTTCACTATATGACTATTTAACCATTGGTTGATTGCAGTACATAAGAAGATGATTTGAGTTCATATCTCAGGAGATCCCAGACAAGAGAGCAGAAGGCAGAGGAGGAGGATTAGTTTCCAAATCTTGTGTGTACATCAGCAGAGACACCAATTACTGAAAAGAAGTGCATGGAATGAACAACAAATATGCTTCTTTTAGTCTTACTGATAATGATAAGCTACAAAACTTAGAATGCAGCAATATAGTGTTGCTTAAAATATTATACGAGAAAGGGCAAGGAAAAGCTTTGTATAAAATCGGGGCTAGAGAGATAGCTCAGATGTTAAGGGTGCTAACTCCTGCTATGAAGGGCCCAGGTTGTGTTCCAAGAAACTACTTGGCAGCTGAGAAACATCTGTAACTCCAGTTCCAAGGGAGCCAATGCCTCTTCTGACCTCCAAGGGCTCCTGTATGCAGTTAGTACACAGACATTCATGCAAATAAACATACACATTAAAGAAAGCAAACACTTTAAAACATTTCCTAAAAGGATCAAACATGTTCTAGAAGTATATTCTTATTATTTGATGAAAATTATGCAGATGACACTGAATTACAAACAATAGTCCAGGAAGATCAGGTTATTGTCAAATGTAGAAGGTTTAAAGTTAGGTTAAAAAAAAAAAAAAGCAATTTTAAAAGTACTATACAGAAACACCATGATCTTGATAAAACAAATAGTAGGAGGCATCATTGTGAATGTGTTCAACTTTAGATATCAATACCAGTCTAGATTTTGAATGTTAACACTGATTACTCAGTCCTCCCTGTGAAATTGAACAAGGATATGGATAAAATCTAGCCTTACAATCAATTTGATAGTTTTTGTGTAAAATATACTGCTTGTCATTAAATAAGCAATATAATGCAACCTTCCAACCATGACCAAGTGAGACACATGTGTACATACCATGTTTACACATTTGTGCAGAGAGACTAGGGAATAATGTATGCCTATAAGAACATATGCATGCATTATAGACATGTGTGCGAGATGTGAAATACATACATAGGGACACATGTGAAGTAGATAGTAAAAATCTGCCATTACAATCTGAGGACACAGAAGCCAGGGTGCACACTCTCTTCTTTGTGTTGTTGAGTCAATGACAGCAAAGCTTTCCCACGGAACTCCATACAGGCAAGAAACAAAGTGGTGTCTTCTTGGCTTGGCTTGGATTGTGTTGCTGTCAGTGCCCAGAGAGCAGACTCTCCATATACAGTTCCTCTTGTTATTCTTGATTGTGACCCCCTGAGGAAGTCAGACGAGCCCTGGGTTACTGTAGCGGTGTCTTGCTTGGCATATTTATCATCGACAAATCATCTGCTATAAATATACCACAGCAGGATCATCATCAGGCCAGCTCGGTAGCCTGCAATTTATGAAGGTTATGGGAAACAGTGCGAAGGGTGAAACGCTTTATTAAGAGTGGCTTTCCTTTCTGACCCAGCCCTGCATCCTACTTGAATTAAAATGATCCTGGGGACAGTGCTCCTTTCCTTCTAGGATTAAGCCTTTTTAAATTGTCCCCCTAGGCTGTTATTTCTACTCCATGGTGCCACGACTTTAGGGATTTCTAGTAAACACCAAAATCACAATGCTAAATGATAAGTGAGAAGATACTACTGTGTTAGAATTATAACTAACCCCACATTATTTTATGTATTCATGTACAAACGACGCACAGTATTTTTATTGTCCATTTTATTGCACATTTATTATGAATTTATTTATTTTTCGCTATGGGTAAAATAACAGAATGACCTAAATGTCTTGCAAATATTATGACTGTTATGCCAAAAGTTGAAATAAGCTAAGCATTTCCCTATTTTGTACTGCAGAATAGTCTTTTTTTTTTCTTTACAAGGAAACGTGTTCACTATATACACCGTGTTTTGGATTCGCATTTGACATATAAGACCCATTTTTCTTTTCACATTCCCTTAAATGAATAAAAGCATTGTAATGAACTAAAAATGACACAAAACCAAAATGCCACCCAGGCTGCTCTCCCTGGTGATTTGTTCCTGGGAACATAGTGGAAGCCTTTTGGAGAGTGATTAACTGTTTCCCTCACAGGGTGTTCCTTCAATTATTGTCCTAAAGGAGAAAGTCTCGAAGAGTGTCATTCTATTAATAATGTATTAAGATGTAAAGAGCCAAAGAGCCAATTTTAATATTTCAAACAATCCTGGTGCATAAACGATCATCAGCGCCTTCCGGTTCTCATGATAGCCCTCCTTTGAAAACCGTGTTCTTGGCTCAGCAATTGTCCCAGGGGAGAGGCACAAGAAGAGGAATAAAACATGCAAATGATGGAAAATGGTTTCATTCAACTTCACCTGCCCCTTGGGCAACTCACCCTTAGGAAGGCTCGCCGCTCAAAGTATTGCCCTCCTCCCACCTCGTCTCCACACAATTCAAATACTTGTTTTGCAAAACACAAGTAGAGACAAAAACTAGAAGGTGAATGACCAGTTGCAGCCTGCATCTCAAGCCTATCAGCTATGTCTTCAGAAGTCTGTGCAGGAGGTAAAACAAACAACACAGTAAATAAAACGGTGGCGGAGTGTAGAAATTTATCCTCGTCTCCCCCTTCTCTATGGACAAACAAAGGTAGCTTTTCCTCATTTGTTCCCATCACTTACCCAAACTTGCTACGAGGGGAAACTTGCCCAGGAATAAATGCATTGAGAAGGCAGAACGAATCAAAAGTTTAGAACCCGCACTACTGTCCGTCCCATAGCCATGCAGAGTGCAGTGCAGTGAGCCTGACCTCGGTAGCCTGCACGGTGGTCCTGACAACGCGGGTTCCGGAGCCTGAACAAATAAGATGCTAATCGCAGTGTGGCTCCGATTAGAAACAAACAAAAACAAAAACAAAAGCAGAACAACAACCCAAACCAACAATTGTTCCAGCCCCTAGGCGGAGGCTAGCAGCAGCGGGAGGTGAGAGGTGGCCCCTCAGCTGCAGACTGGATCAATGCTAAATCCGGGTGCAGAGTGACAGCTCCCCCGCGGCGTCGGGTCCGCACTGAAAAGCCGAAAGTGCAGGGCGATCGAGTCCAGCGTTCACATCCTACCCCTCGGGGTCGCCTTCCCGTCCTCCGCGCCCCCTCCCCTCCCTCCCGCCTCTCCTCCTGGGGACTTTTCTCGTAGAGTTGGTGGCCACCGGTGGGAACCGAGGATGAGAAAGCCTCCCAGACGAAGAAAAGACCGGTTTTCCGGACGTGCTCGGGTTGCGAGTAGTGGGGCGCGGGCAGGGCTGGAGCCCCGGGAAGCTCCGCTCCCGCCCTCCTCGCTCCCGCGCCCCTCCGTGGGGAGGAAGTGGCGGCGGGGGTGGCGGGGGGGGGGTGGAGCCGGGACTCCAGCCCCGGGCGCAGCGCTCCGCCGGGGGACGGACGCGCGCTCGCACGGGCACACGCGCGGGAGTGGGAGCCGGGCGGGCGGCGGGTGCGCGCCTGCGAGCGCGCGGCCCCCCTCCGCGCGCAGCTCCGGGGAGAGCGAGCGAGCGCCAGCGCGCACGCCTGGCAGACACACACAGCCTTACTATATCGCGCCCTCGCGCGCCTCCCTCCTCGCCGGGCATTCAAACAGCTTCCCGACGTCGCCAGCCCAGGGTTTGAGCCCCAGCTCCCCGGCCGGCCGAGCTCCGGCCAGCGGTACCCGGCAGGGAGGAGGGCCGGGGCGGGAAGGGCGCACCGAGCAGCCGGCTCCGGCTCCAGCTCCAGCCTCGCCACCGGCCGGAGCATCAGCCCGCCGCCCAAGCTGCCGCCGCCGCCGCCGCCGGCCACTTCTCAGCGCTTTTTTGGCATCTTGGCCAATCCGTTTGCTGGGGGGGGGGGGGTGGGTGGGTGGTGGGTTTGGGAAAACACATCTGCGCTCTTAATCCACTTCCATTTTTTTTTTTTTTTTTTTTTTTTTTGGTTTGTTGTTTCTGGCCAGTCTCCCTTCAGGGGGCCTCTCCCCGCCTCTCCTTTGGAGGCTTCATTCACTTGGATAAGGCGCAAGGCTCTGGCCACTGGGTGCCCCCTTTTATTATCACCCCCTTTTTTTTTTTTTTTTTTTTTTTTTGCTTCTCGTCTGCGTGCATTTTTGTTCCCCCAATAATAAATCCTGATATTTGAAGCTGAGCCGGGGGGTAAAAATGGGCTACGGTGATTGGGACCGAAGGGGAGTCTCTCCATCACTGTTGTTGGGACCTGTGCCTGTGCTGGTGTCTTAGACCAAAAGCCTCCCGGAGCTTTCGGAGTGGAAGGTAAGGAAGGGGGCCTCTGGGTCACCTCTGTCTTCTGGGGTCGCCCTGGAGTGGAGGCTTGGGCTCAGTTTTTTTGGGCGGAGGGAAGTCAAGGCTGTTGCTGGCGGATGGGGAGATTCTGAGCTGACTTCAACGCTGCAGTTGAAAAGTTAAGAGAAGTCTGGTTTTGAAGAGGTGAGCTGGATGGGGAGGAATAGGGAGAGAGACCCAGAAAATCTAGCAAGTCGTGCGTGATTCAGATAATTTTAGCGGTGGAGGGGGGGGTAGGTTAAAAGGAAGTTAGGATAGAGTAGGACTGGGTCTTCTATTGGGGGAAAAAATCAGTGGAGTGATGGCGCCGTCTATGTTCGGCTAAACTAAAGTGTCACCCAGAAGATCAGTTTTGAGAATAGCTAAACTCAGTGCTGGTTTACCTCTCTCGGCAATAGACAAATAAATAAATAAATACTACATCGTGGAGACCTCGGTGACCATCCCTTAGCCAATCCTTGGCCCATCATTTTCCTTAAACAGATAGACAGTTGTTTGAACGGGCTCTGCAGTGTGTGGGGGGGTTTCTGTGATTCATATTTAGTATTATTTAGAAAAAATCCAGAATTCTGTACACCAAGACTAATTAAAAATAAAGAGCGTTACACGAAGGATGCCTGCTCAAGAGAGATGTGCAAGCAGCTATTTCCCACTCGTTCTAATCACCGATAAGCACAATATTGCAGACATTCATTGTCAAATAAATGAAGGCATAAGTATCGATTTTATAAGGAAAAGAAATACGACCTCCTTTTGAGTTCCTGATTATAAAATGAAGCCCCCTTTCATGGTTGGAATTCCTAATTTAGACACTTACTGTCACATTGGCTTTCAACGCCTACACTCTATCCTGAAGAACACTGCGCAGACCTGCATTGCCTGCAAAGTGTTACAGCACACACACACACACACACACACACACACACACACACACACACACACACACACTTACACACTCGGATGAGATTGTTTGCAGATTTTTCAAAAGCACACGTTTTAATCTAAAAAAGTCATTGTCATTTTTTTTTTTTTTTTAAACTGGAAAAGGCATTACTCATTGAGCTGTGTGTTTGAAAGAGAAAACGCTGTTCTGGTAGTCCTATCAGCTCTGCTGTTATTTTAAACTGCTGCTATATAGAGATTTACAGTTGGGTCTGTTTGGCCTCGGCTGAGACATAGTATTTGAATTCTAATCTGTGAAATGCAGATCTGTTCAGGGACTTTGGTCACTGGGTTGGCAGTGCGTGTGTTGGTGTGTTATGCAATGGCAAACAAGGTTTTATGCTTTGGTTCAAAGAGGACCAGACAGAGAAGGCACGCAAACTCTCAGCTGTCTGTATGTCTGTCTGAATATGTCTGCGTAGAGAACAGTGGAGGAGACTTCAACCTAAAGCCCTTTAAAATTATCAAATTAACTTGACATCACTTTTATCAGCTCAAAGGCTGGCCAAAAAAAAAAACAAAACAAAAAAAAAAAACAACAAAAAAACCACTTTCATTTATTCTGAAAAATAACTTCTTAAAGGTTAAAGCTGAAACACATTCAAGATGTAGAGGTAAATTTTAAGAAGGATGCTTTGGTTGTGGTTAAAAATAAGTGAGAAGGGAGAGCTCTGCAGCTCTAGTCCAAAAGTCAGAAATTCAGTCATTGACATCAACTAGGAGAAAAAGAGATGCTGATTTTTCATGGATCACATGTAAGCCCCAATTTATAAGAGACAATGCTAGATAAAACAACCAGAATTTAAAAAGAGAACTCAAAGACTGAAGCCAGCTCAGTTACTGCAGTTCTGGGATTCCCCCCCACACACACACACACACATTGCCTTTGGATACAGATACTAATACACTGATCCAGTTTATGCGTCTCAGGAGGGCATGTCATATGTAATGACTGCCTCAAATCTTGTACTCAGTGGTGATGATGCTGACCATCAACACTTTCCCGTGTATGTGCTCATCCATGCCCTTTCCCAGATAATGGCTTTAAAATGCTATGAATCCACATGGTTTCTTTTTATTTGCACAGGAATTTCCTCATCAGTTCTCATGGTGGCCCTTGCAAAGGCAAGTAGAGGCATTTGGGAGAGGATGTTCCATCTGGATCAAATGATCATTTGTGCTTTTAAAGCCGTGGCCATAATTTATCATGATTACTTTTTACATTTAAGAGAAAAGAAATAATGTGATGACAGCTGCTTCCAGATTATCAGATTAGATTCTGTGTGATGGTGTTTACTGCAGGCAGAAGATGGAGAGAGAGGAAAGGTTGGGTGGCTTGGGTCAGTATCTCAGCAATTAACATGTAGGCTACTCGAAAGGAAAAAAAAAACAGTTCTCCTGCTTCACTTGATAGAATGATAATGGGTGTGCAGGAAATCCTGGTGGATGAATTAGGACATAACTATTAATAATCTATTAAATGTTATTTTTAAATTGAATGTTGAGAATGGGTCCATCACCGGTAACCACGTGAGGGCGCTGTTCACACAGCAACTGATGCTTTCCTGGCGTTATAAAATAAAAATCACCTGCCCTTCTTTTAAAAAGGGCTTTTTACAGAAATCTTGAAAACAGTTGGCTGCAATATTGGAAGGGTTTTGTTTTCTCGATGCCTGTGGTCTTCTGCTTGCTTTTCACTTCCCCTGCCATTTTCACAGGCCAAATGACATAGGATGAAGGCTGTTCGTAACCTGCTGATTTATATATTTTCCACCTATCTCCTGGTTATGTTTGGATTTAATGCTGCCCAAGACTTCTGGTGTTCAACTTTGGTGAAGGGAGTCATTTATGGATCCTATTCTGTAAGTGAAATGTTTCCCAAAAACTTTACAAACTGCACCTGGACGCTGGAAAATCCAGACCCAACCAAATATAGCATTTACCTGAAATTTTCCAAAAAGGACCTTAGCTGCTCTAACTTTTCCCTCCTGGCTTACCAGTTTGACCATTTTTCCCATGAAAAAATAAAGGATCTTTTGAGAAAGAACCATTCTATAATGCAACTCTGCAGTTCCAAGAATGCTTTTGTTTTTCTACAGTATGATAAAAATTTTATTCAGATTCGTCGGGTCTTTCCAACTGATTTCCCAGGATTACAGAAAAAGGGCGACGAAGAACAAAAATCTTTTTTTGAGTTTTTGGTACTGAACAAGGTGAGCCCGAGCCAGTTTGGTTGCCATGTCTTATGCACTTGGCTGGAGAGTTGCTTGAAATCAGAAAATGGGAGAACAGAGTCTTGTGGAATCATGTACACGAAGTGCACCTGCCCGCAGCATTTGGGAGAGTGGGGGATTGATGACCAGTCACTGGTTCTGTTGAATAACGTCGTGTTACCCCTGAATGAGCAGACGGAGGGTTGCCTGACTCAGGAACTGCAAACTACTCAAGTCTGCAATCTGACCAGGGAGGCCAAAAGACCACCCAAAGAAGGTAAGTGCCCAGATCAAGGGGGAAAGGGTTCCTGGGGGGTGGGGGAAGCTCTGCATGGTAGTGACCCTTGCTGGTTCACGACTTAAGCCTAGTAGTTGCCCCTGTATTCTGTCAGCTTTGAAGTGGATTGATTTGTGGTCATCAATGCTGAAGGGTCCTTAGGCTAGGTTTAGCCTTCAGGACATTAGAGACAAGCAGAGGAGATGGGCAGCTCTGGAAGTGTGGGGAGAATGCTCCGGAGAAGAGAGATACAGGAATGAGAAGCCAGTTGTGTTGGGGGTTGGTGAGGAGGAAAAAAAGTGTGCTTCTATTCAGGCTGCAGCCTAGGATATCTCCACATGCTCCTAATGTGAAATGCATATGCAGACTTCCTTCTGATCACATCCAGCAAGGGGCTCCTTCCCTTCCTCCCTCCTGCTTCTTGTCCCTTCTGCTGTCCTATGACTCCAGGAAACACTCACCAGAAAGCCTATGTAGGATGGGAAACTGCCTGACTCTGAAGTCAAGAGACCAGGCCCTTGTTTTGTGTAGAGTTTTGCACAGTGAGTCCCTGTGCATGGTCTTTGGCCAGTCAGGAGAAACACATTGGGAGCCACAGCTCCCTGGGTCTCTGTCTCTGAAGTCACCGCAGAAGAGAAGGGGTGGCTGGAATTAAAGCACATGCAGATCCGTTCTAAACTAACAGAGTTGATTCTTCTTTTCTTTTCTCAATACTTTCTTGGTCCTTTGTTGATATATGCAGAGACAGACAGATGAGGGGTGGGGGAGAGAGAGAGAGATGGGGGGAGCTAAGTCGGAACAACAGAACAAAACAGTGCAACGGAAATGCAGAGGAAGAATCCCAAACATGAGCATGACTTGTAGCTTTCCCCCAGCCTCGGGGGAGGAGGGGTAGAGATAGCAGAAGATTTAAGACTGTGGATTATTTTTTAACAGTAAGAAAGCATGGCATATTTTGAGTAAAGGACTTTTGCTTGGAAGGTTAGTGGCTACGACTCCCTCGCTAGAAGCCAGAGCCTGTACATATTCTTTCTTGTCCCTCAGCCCTGCAGCCAGTGAGTGTGTTGATTTCTTATGCAGGAAATGTTTTCTGATTGCCACAAAGATCCCAGTCTGTGGAAAGGGACAGCCAAGCTCCAGTCCCTCTTTCCTCTCCCTCCCCCAACAGAAGTTGTCTTTGTGGCCAATATAAAATTGACACGTTGTTGGAGAATTTTCTTTAATGGTAGCCAAGGCTTTGTAGGAAAGTGGAGCCAGCAAGGGGGAAGGGGGGGGGGTAGAGGAGCCTCGACAGCTTAATGCTGTTTCTCTCATGGCTGTAATTTGGGGGATGGGAATTATGGAAAAGCAATGGCACAAGAGGGGGGAAAAAAGACATGTTAGAAAATAAGTGCAGGCTAATGGCAAGGAGAAAGGGGTGGAACCCTTTTCAGAGTTCCATAGGTCAGTGTTTCCCTAACAGCTGCGACTGAAGAAAACAAAGTAGTTTTAAATTACAGGAGTTCTTTTCTCTAGTAAAAAAAATCCCAGAGAAGCACTTACAACTGCAGGGATGGTATTTAACACCATTTAAAACTAATTAGTGTCCCCTAGAATAAGAAGTACAGTACACACAGAAACTGTGATGTCACAGGCTCACCAAGAAAACAGGGAACATTGGAAACTGAGCTCTGTGTGTCTTCTTGCTGTTTAAATGGGAATTAGAAATGTATGTCTTCGGCTCTTCAGATTTGATAATCAGCTTCATCTTGATTGGATGGAAAGCAGAGAATTAATCTAGGTTTTGCAGCCTGTTTTCAAATGAAAGTGGCAAGGGAAAAAGTTGTGAGCTCATTATGCATGATTTTCACGGGTGTTGCTGGTGGCAAAGCATGAGATGTGGGTGAACACAGTGCCTGCCCGGATGTGCAGGAGCCACATGAGATGCACATTTGATTTGTAGATGAGTGGGTGGTGAGGCATTGTATTATAAAGCACGTGTAAAACACATCATTTCTTGTTTCCAATCAGGTGTAAAAATGAGAAGGAAATACTTGCACAGGCAAATGCATCCTTGTCTTGAAATTTTATAATGGTCATGGAGCCAAGCTGCCAAGTTTATATAATAGGGAATTTTTTTTATGGTGTATCAATAAAATTGCACAGCTATAGTCTTTGTAGTCTAAATTTATGCTTTTTCATGGTCTAGGTGCACAGTTAGGGAGGCAAGGATAAGTTCTTCCCCATGATACACTATAGTTGATGCATTTATAAGTAATTCCTTAAAATATGTACTATAGCCTTACTTATCTTTTTCAAAAAAGGCCTTTTTATTTAGGATGTATTGCAGAAAAAGAATGTGAAAATTTGACTCTTAATTTTGTCCATTTATGCAAAGTGTATCAAGTCTTAAATATTTTATATAAGTGGCATAAAATCCTATGATAAGAATGATTTATTTAATAATATTTCAAGTAAACCACATAACTGCACCTAGAGATTGAGATTAGTAATTACATACTGAATTGCTGCTCATATTTAATTCAAGGTTTCTTCATTTTATGCAATAACTTGTAGTTCTAGTTTATAAAAAGAGGTTTTAAAATTTTCACCTACACTTATATTATTTGATGATCATAATTTCTATGGAAGAAAACACTCAACTCTGATGAAGGTGTTAAGAGAATTAATAGAACATTATCCCTACCACAGTTTTGGACTTACACTTTCATTCATTGTCTACCTAGTAACTAAGGTCGGTCTTGAGCAGATTTACATAGATTGCATCATAGAGGTGGCACAAACTCATCAGGGGATTCTCCATGCTCAGTGGACACAACTCCAGATCGTTTTACATAGTACTGGTTGATGTTCATGATAAAAGTATGGCAATGACTATTGTGAATGTGCCCACTTTGGTTATAAGAACGGTGTTAGCACTGAGCAAAGAGGAAGCTCTCTACAGTGGATGTCTGCAACAAGAGAGGGTTTTTTAGAGAATAAAGGCTGTTGACCAACCTGCAGGAATGATTACCATTTCTTGTAATTCCAACAATTACAAACTACGACACACAGCAAATTTCTTGCACTGGTGCTTCTGTAAACATCTCATCCAAGTACATTTGAGAACATTCTAATTTAAAGTTGTATTTGACATAGTTGGGGGTGACATCTGCTTACAGAAAGTTAGCTATCATTCACTTTCTTTTTTGAAATTATGAGACTACTTTTAAGACATAACTTTAAAAACAGTGATTTGTCAGTTTAGACAGTATTTGGTTTTTAAATTTAACACACACACACACACACACACTTAACATTGGGACTCACTTGATTTTTGTATGGAATTCTGGGAACAAATCAACAGCTATTCACAAAATAATTTTGACATTTTCAGTAATATGCTTTATTGCTGAAGATGACTGTGGACTATGTAGTTAGGATAGACATTTTGACATGAAATCTTATGTCAATACTTCATCTAAAATGGCAATATTAAAACAGTTTGGATAGAAGAATTCCACACCAGAATGTCCAAGTCATATAAGTAGTCTTAAAGGAATCTTTGTTTGCTATTGACATCAATGGCTCTACTTATGTGAAGGGAAGTCAGGATCCCTGTATAGATTCCAGGAAATCTGCACACACTCACCCATTTGTCTTTCTGGACTGGCTATGCTAATCCTGAATATTCCAGCTCCCAAGGGAAGAGTCACTGTGTGACGGGGTAAACTCTAGACTTTAGCTCATGTGTGTGTTTGCACACATTTCTAATCTTGAGGGATTTTCATCCCTGGCACCCGAATTCTTCTCTTGTCCTATCTGCCTTTACATTACTTTTTGACCTACCTTCCACCTTGCTTCTTATAGTCCTTGTATCTTGAATCCTTTGTGAATTATTGCTGTCATTGAACTTTCTTGAGCAGAAGATAAAGTGTATCCATCTTTCCTTGAAGAAACAGACCCTGCCGTTTTCCCTGTCTTTTGCTGAATCCTGAGGCCCTTTACAAATACTGTAGTTTTGTTCTAGCACTTAACTGCCTTGCCTTCTGATTCTTCCACTTATATTTTCTTCTCCTTCTTTGCCAGATTTTGAGTTGAGTAGAAACACTGGAGTTCTGAAATTGTAGCCTAGGCTTAACCTTGGTGACTACAGGTCGAAATGAATATTAAGTGAATGAGGCAATAAAGTTCTAAAGAAAGGAAAGATATTAATGTATTAATTGAAGTAGAAAAAAATATTGATGAACCTCTTTGGAAAAGCAGTCACCCCTTACTTTCTCTTCTATGAAAAGATAAATACTATTCATAACCTTTCCAATTTCATTAATGCACTGTTGATGTCAGAGACTGATCTCCAAGGTGTTCTAATAAATCTTTGAAAAGAACAAGAGGAATACAGGCACTTAGTATTATTATTCCACCATATTTATTTGGACATTTGAATGATAACCATAACTTGATAAATATTACCAACTAGAAAATAACGATAATGAAATTGGTAATTCCTCTGCTCATATATGTTTCTTTTATACCCTTGCACTACCTATATAGTCATAACATTTCCAAAAGCCGCCCGTGCACAGTTTGAAGATAACACTTGTGCAAAAGCACAATGATTTATTTGTATTTTTAACTCTAAGGAACTATACATATTGGATTGGCAAAATATTTCCCAAAATGAAAAGAGCTGGGCAAAAAATGCTGATTTTTTTCCCCTTTTTTCAATTTTAGAAATTTACCAGTTTAGGAAATACTTCACATATGCAATGTTTATGAAAGAGTACTCTTGCAATGTGGTTTTCTAAGCAGTTGGTTCATTTAATATCAAGAGACTTGAAAATAAAAGGAAGTGTGACTGCATGTTAGGCTCGCACATGTAAGACAGGCAGCATGTGATTGAGTAGGCCTTTGTGACTGCTGCAGATAAGTGTATTAATATTACTTTTTTTCAAAGGCTGAGGTAGGTGTTTACTTCCTTAGCAGTCTTAATCACCTGGAATGACACCTGCCATAAGGGAGTTGTATTCAATCGTTCCTATCATTACTTAGCACTTTTTCCAAGTTATGTTAGAATATTAACAAGTGTTATTATTATTTTTTTCCTTGCAAACTTCTCCTTTTGGTGGTTCAGACTTTTTTTCATTGAATCTCACATATTTCAGAGATTTATGATTGCTAGAAAGTATTCTTATAATGTGCTTAACACATTTTATACTACTTTTATAATTGTACACAGTAATAAACATGATAATTCAGGTTCAAGATAAAGCTAACAACCAATGTTTAACTGAATGTGCCTAGTGGTCCATATGTTTTCATTGTTGGTGCTGCCTTTTATCTTTTAAATGTTCACAGAAAAGGCTGGACTACTCTACTTTTTCTTCTTGCTAGGAAGATCTCCATCTTCTTGCAAACAAAGCAAAGAGATAACACCAAAGATAATACCTAGGGCATCGGCTGCCATCATGCTGCGTGCGTGTGTGTGTGTGTGTGTGTGTGTGTGTGTGGTGTGTGTGTGTGTGTGTGTGTGTGTGTGTGTGTGTGTGTGTGTGTGTGTATGAGTGTGTGTATGTATGTGTGTAAAAGAATACCACCATTGGTTTAGAAACATTCTTTCCCTAGTTTATTTATTGATGTGTAAATATTTATTTTAGGACCAGGAGTACACTGTGTGGATGGAAATTTCTGTCCTGCCGGTTCCTGCAGCTGTTCAGTCCCAATTAACCACACAGAGGCCTATATCAACTATAAACTGTTTGGCCCATTGCTGAGGCTTGTTACTAACAAACTCTTACAACTTAAAATAACCCATAATTCTTATCTGTGTTTAGCCACATGGCTTGGTACCTTTTCTCAGTAAGGCATTCTCATCTTGCTTCCTCTGCATCTGACTGGTGACTTGTGTCTCTCCCTTTCCTCTTCCAAGCAATCTGCTACTATGGTCGCCCTTCCTATACTTCCTGCTTGGCTACTGACCAATCAGCATTTTATCTAGCCAATATGAGTGACAAACCTTTACAGTGAACAACAGCATTATCCAGCATCAATACTGAGTACTTGGCTGTAATGTGTTGTGTATGAAATTCTTTAATGGATGTAGCCTTGTCAGAAAAAAACAAAAACAAACAAACAAACAAAAAACCCCAAATGAGCAAGGAATCTTTTGGAAATTTTAAGAAAAGCTTCTATTATGTATATGTGAATATGGTTGAAATTCTGAATGAGCAAAACACAATTCAAACAAATGCTATGAATTGTAATGTGTAAAGCATAGCAGGGTAGTTGCTATCTTTTTTGGTGAATGGTACATCAACTTGTACTGCATGGAAGTCTTACAAACTATATATTATGAGTGAAATAATTTTTCACTGTGACACAGTTTCATTAAGGTTTAAAATCTGCTATTAGGAAAATTGTTCTTTATAAAAGCTACAGTAGTTTTGACTGTTGAGTAGAGTCCTATTATGTATAACATCAGTGTGTAGTATTGTGTTTATCTGGTTGTTTAATCCTATCTTTAAAATTTTGCTGTTATACATTCATTTAAAAGATTGTCTTTAGGCTAGCCTGATCTACAGAGCTAGTTCCAGGACCGGCTCCAAAGCAATACAGAGAAACTGTGTCTTGAAAAACCAAAAAAAAAAAAAAAATTTGTTTATAAATCACTTAAATTTCTAAAAAATCTTATTTCCTAAATAACCATAGGAAATTGATAATATTTTAGATTTGTGAATTAATTATTCAAACTTGTCTGTGAATGGAGGGCATTTAATGAAGGAAGGAATATGGAGCATCATGAGTATGTGTACAGTTTGAATTAGATGAAGAAAAGGCAGCATCTTTAGATTTTAATGTTGATGGAGGCATGACTAATACTTCAAATTGATCAACCTAGTGATGTATGACTCATCTGAACCTGGAAAGCTGTCCTTTGGATATCTTTGCTTATTGGCAGCCAAGCTATTTAAGTTAAATTGTTTCCAAGTATTTTAAACTTTGCTGCATTATACAAATGAAGATTATATTTGGAGGTTTGCCTTGCAAAAAAGCTTTCTTCAGATGCCAATGGATTTTCTTTCAGATCTGTTTTAAATGATCTAGAAGAAAAGTATGGCTTTGTTGGCATTTCTCTCAATGAAGTATGAACAGTTTTAATAGGACAATGAGTCCCCCTCCAACTTTTTACATATTCAGATATTGTTAAGAAAAATAAAGTGAATTGTTTTAATATTAGTTTGAAGATTTTGAAATTGTTCTAAAGTAAGATTGTAAAATGTCATCTGTATAATTTGGTTGAATGCTCCCTTTAGAGTTAAACTTTAAGATGTGATCCAAGAGTTCCATCATTATTAGAGACTAACTAACCTCCTAGTTATTGAAGATTAATCATATATCTTCAGTTAGTAAAGAGAGTTCAACAAATCACAAATGCATAGGAGATACAACATTTAAAACCAGTTGAATAAATAGGTATGTTTTTTCTTAGGTCATAAATATTTGCAATAAGTGTCTCCACTACCCCGCCCCCCAGTTATTTGGGAAGAGGAAAGCTCAATTGAGGAATACTTTCAATCAGGTTGGCCTGTGGGCACGTCTGTATCTGTGGGGCCATTTTATTGGTTAATGACTTACATGAGGGTCCAGCCCCATGTGGCTGGTGTTGGACAGGTGGCCCTAGGTGTATAAGAAAGCAAGCTGAGCAAGCCATAGGCAGCAAGCACATAAGTAATGTTCCTTTTGGTATTCTGTCTCTAGATTCCTACTTGAAGTTGTACCTTGACTTTCCACAGTGATGAACTGTTAACTGGAAATGTAAGGAGAAATATGCCCTTTCTTCCTCAAAGTTGCATCCTGATAGTGTTTTATCAGAGCAGCACAGACAGTAGAACACTGTCATTTAGTTTTGTATTTGAAATTACCTTATAAAATGGGAGGTTAACATTGTTAGCGTTATGTGAGAAAAAAATAACTGACTTGGTGACCTAATCCTAAAACAAAATATTCCCAGATTTTTTTTTTAAGATCATAAGTTTCTTTTTGAACTGAAAATTTTTTGGAAAAATATAACAAGCGTGGGCACGGGAATGCCATTGGAACACCTATGGGACCAGGTTATAATGTTTTAAATACATTAGTAGGAAAGCAAAGGGAATTTGGACTCTAGCAGGGAAAGCTACAAGGGGGAAAAGACTTTCTGAAAATTAATAGGAGTACATGATAAAGCGTCACAGAAAACTTTACCCTTCTGAAAAAATGTCTCCTGATGATCCTTTTAAGGTGAGTTTTTGAAAACACACTGATGAATTTTGCCAAATAAAGCCTAATTTCTACACTTGCATGTCTAAATCCTAATACTTTAATTTACGTTGTATGTTTGAAAGTCTAAAATCTCTTTGTTCAAGTATCACCCTTACAGAAATAAAGACATCAAGCGAACAAGCATTTCACGAGTTAAAGGAGTACAGCAAACCCTCTCACTCAAGAAGTACAAGCTTGCACAACTCTACTGCAGCCATTGCTTATTTGGCAGTAGGAGGTGCATCCTATTTAGACCTATATTGTGTGGCCTAAATACTACGGTTTATCAAACAGGGGATGTGATTGACCTGGACAAAATGAAATGCACAGCAACATGGTAGTCTTGAAGGATTCCCCCAGCTTTGGGAGCACTAGAATCTAAGTCTCTTCTACTGCCTGATTAATAAAACATTCATTTGAAAGTATGTAGTGGTAAGATTGCTTCTTTTGATCATAACCATTGCCAGAATATGCATCCCGGAACGTCTACAACGTGAAAGAGAATGGTTATGAAGGACTATTTGACATTCTCTATGCACAATGATCAGAATAAGGCTTTCAATAAAAGTGCTGTAAATAACTCAGTGGTTTTGTCCATTAGATTATGTTTTTTTTTGGGGGGGATGTATTAAGTTTTGGTATGTATGGTGGTATATTCACTTAAATACATTTTTAATATCATATACTAGGCACATTACATATATTGCATATAAGAGATTGTGTCTCAGGTTCATTTTGTGTCTGTGTTTAGATTTCTTAAGATGAACTGTCTAGCATATTTAATTTCTTATTAGCATCTTTGGAAACCTGTGATTTGGGGAATACTGCCTTTTTAGTTGTTTTTATATTATTTTATCTTTTGCCTAATGAGGCCTTGAGGACTAGCCACTGGGAATGGGATTAGGGAGGTGAGGGAGTGTGCTCTTTCTCAGTTCCTGGTTTGGGTTGCTTTGGGTGGTCTCCAAACGGCAGCTGGAGAGTGCAGTGACCGCTGGTTGTATGATCCTCTTGAGGTTGTATGATCACCTGATTGCTTAGACTTATTGTTAGTTATGTCTTCCTTGCTTCTTAAATTACTCCAACAGAGGACAGGCTGTTGCTTCCTGCAGCTCTCCGAAGATAGACGTGGAGCACAGCTGTGGTAGAGCAGTGGTTTCTTATAGCCTCTGAGGTTGATGGGAATCCAATGCTGAACTTTCCTAATTTCCTTCAATGTGCTAAAATATTAATAAAATAATCAACATTTTTTGGATTGGCACACTGATCAAAGTACATAGTGAAGTCCTAATTGTTATTTAACTGCTGCTTTTTTTTTTCTTGGAAAGTGCAACTGCATAGTAATATTATTATAGTAACATGATTATTACTTTAACCTTAGCATCATATCTATGTTCATCTTAATCACTACCCTTATGTTCTCCAAAAGTCTTTCTATATTCATCATCCAATTGATTTATTATCTAGCTCACTATTTGTAGACATTTAAAAGTAAGTACCAATTTGTGTTAGTGTATGTGGGGGTGTGTGTGTGTGTGTGTGTGTGTGTGTGTGTGTGTGTGTGTGTGTGTGCACGCACACTTGTGCACATGTGAGTGAGGGCATCTGTGGATGTCAGAGGACAGCTTTCAAGAGTTCATTTCTTCCCACTGGCTCAGCGGATGGAATGTACGTAGTTATGCCTGTATGCCTGTGTAGCCGCTGCCTTTTCCCCCTGACCCTGTTAGTGTGAACCTGGAATATTTAAATTTCCTAGACATTTGAAGAAGACATTTCTGGGCTTGACAAAGAAGATAAATGTCTTCAGATTTCAAAATGAAATAAAATTGCTGAAAGATGAATTTAGTTCTAATGTGATGTGATTGAGAAAATAGAAAGATACACTGAAACCAGAATTTCAGTTGCTAATTTAGTTTTATTTTGCATGTTGGTCTTGCTGTCTCCCTCAGAGTACCACAAAAACGAAACACAATTTCCTACACTTTTTTGTTATTACAAAGAAACAATAAACTTCTAATTTTTCATTAAAGTTTAATAAGAAATATTGTATTTATTTCTTTTATGTTTATCTATTAGTTATTTTTCATATGGAGAAGGGGACCTGAAAAGGAAAATGAGTGACTTTTCTTTTTCTAAGTTTATGAAGGCTTTTGAAGTAGAATGTACCAGACATTGGGGAAATATTTTTAAGTTGCTTACTCAAAAGAATGGTGATATGGAAAGGAGGGCACCTTGGGAGGGCAAATCTGTTTACTTTATGTAATCTTTCCACATTAATCTGGCAAGCTTTCAAATACCTGCTAGTGCCCCGCAGACTGAGGAATTCAGTTTACTTTGGCTTCCCAGAGAGGTCAGCTCCCTCACAGATCCTTCAGCCTGTGGTCAGCCACTTTTGGCTGGCCTCGGTTTTTGTAATTTAAAAGCTAAACAGTGTATATATGGTTTAAGTGTGATGAAAAATGCCTAAGAAATTAGTACAGTCCAGTGGCCCTTTATTTTTAGTATGCTTTAATTTCGAATATGTAATAAGATGGCCTGACAGCAGCTTTAAAAATTGTAGTTTATAGTATGTGAAAAATCTACTCACCTGAAAATATGTGACTTTTTATCCCTTTGTGGTTTCCTTGGAATTTTGTAATGACCATATGTTGGTGTTGAATTGCTTGTAAAAGGCATAAATGAATTCTAGGCATAATAAATAGTGCATGTGGTAGCCTCTGGTCTCTGTCATGAGACCACAGAAACCACAAAAATGGAGCAATGATATTATAGAGTAAAAGTTGATTTCTTAAATCTGATGAAGGCAAGAGAAAGAAGTTAAGGCAGACGGTGTGATCATACAAATTTTTATTCCTTGGCATTGGCAACACTTATTTTTCTATAAATAAAAGCCAACACCAAGACATTAAAGAAACAACTAAAAAAAGTTGTTTAGTTGAAACTGTTAGGAGTCCTAGAGTCCTGCTAGTCAGTCCCTCCCAGTTGTCCTGGAAGCAACAGCATTTGAAAAGCTACTGCAGCATTCTGTTTATGACAGAATTTGGGAAGGTTAGTACTCCATAATTCCTTCTGTAAAACTATTTCCAATGTTACAATTGCAAAGAACACCATTTTGTTACTATTCTTTGTGTTGATGAAATACATAATTTACCTTGGATCCTATGGCCTACTCTTTTTAGTTCCCTTCCATATATGTTTCTCCCCATACAACATGATGTTCAGATATGTCTGGGACCAAATCCAGCCATTGTGCAATCCTGCAGCCCCTTGTATGTATTAAATGATGTTTAGACCCACTGGAGAGTATGCCGCCAATGTCATATAGTCTGACCAGTCCACCAAGTCATTTCAGGGTTTGCTTGGCAAAGCATTATGTGATAGAACCCATGGTAGGTTTATGTCAAATGTGAGACCTCCTCTTTGCTCTGTTTCATTTTCATCAAAGAAATAATAACCTCTCATGGCCTACCTCTTGTACATGAATGGGACACCATTTAGAGCAATGATTCTAAAAATATGGGTTGTGACCCTTTTAGCAATCCTCTATCTCCAAAAATGTTATGATTCATAACTGTAACAAATTACACTTATGAGATAGCAATGGAAATAATTTTATGGTTGGGAGTCACCACATTATGAGGGACGTTGTTAAAGGGTTAGAGCATTAGGAAGGTTGACAACCCCTGCTTTAGTGTATGGATCCTGACTGTGGATTTGAGAGAAGACACTGTGCTTCCCCATTTTTCTTGTTATCAAGACTTTAGGCCTCCTCCTACACAGCTTCCAGCCATAAGCCCACCTGGAAACTTTGATTACTGTAATCATATCTCTTGTCCACACACTGGTTTCCTGTGATAAACATGAATACACAGACACATTTAACTCTAATATATTACTTTTTGTTTGTGCATGCATGTCCTCAATGTGTGGGTGTGAGCATGTGTAGGGCATAGGTTGATGCTATGTATATTCCTTGATTTTTCTTCCCTTTATACATTGAAACAAGGTCTGTTGTTTGCCTATTAACCCACAAATTTGCATCGAATATTGAGATAGCTTGCTCCAGGGAGTACCCTTTCCTGCCTCCAGAGTACTAGGACAGCAGGGGGTTGCCTGCCATTCATGCTTGACATTTACATCAGTTCTGGGAATCGAAATCTGAGCCCTGAGCTGGATGACAAGGATTTTTATCAGATGATTTATCTCCCTAGCCCCCAATAGTTTATTTAAAATCTATAATTATAATGTAATTATAAACATTACATTGTGGTAGATACATTCTGATTTTCTTTTCTATTGTTTTGTTAACTTTTTGATTGATAACATCTTATTAAAGCAAAACTAAAAATTTTATTGATACAAATGGATGGTTGAGATATCATTTCTATTCTCCTCCAAATATTTCCAGACATGGACTGTTTGGGCATGCCATTGGAATTGTATTCATATTCCGCTAAATTTTACATGGAATTATTTGAATAATTCTCTCCAATTACTTGTGAGCAAAGGAAACAGCTCCCAAGTTTCTTTGCTGGAATAAGGCTATAAAGTCTCTTATTTCCGGCATGTAAACTTGCATGTAGCGAAGGGGCTCTCATTCAGCCAGGGTTATTAGTGGGTGATTACAGCCCTGACTTTGAACCTTGATCAATCTGTTATGGCCAAGAATCAGGAGATTGATCTTTGTGGCTTAGTCACAGGGTCTGTTTGATGTTGCAGTTTAACCTGACTATTGTGACTCAGTTAATATTCTTCTGAAAAGGACTGTGGAGTAATCACAATGATTGTTCTCAATGGTGCTTTGACTTATTGTTGATGTAGTACAAAATTCAAGGTAGTTGTGTGATGAACTTGTACTGTATGGGAAGGAATGAACTAACTCATGCATAACACTGTACTCTGGAAGTAGCTGTGTTTGTGCTTTAGGTAAGTGCCACTTTGAAACTCACTTTATTCTTTCCTATTCTTTCCATAGCTTATTAAAAACTAATTTTAAATTTGCTATGAAAAATCATGTCTTCTAACAACACCATTTGTTATTTCTTGTATATTTATTAACACCTGGTACTGGGCTTCCTAAGGACATCCTCATAAAATACATAATACTCTTTGATCATGCAATCCCTCAAGCCACACTTCTTTCTCTTGATAATTCCCTTATTTCTTTAGACAGGTTGACGTATTTTATATCACATACTTGCAAGATTGTATGTATCTATATAAAATATGGGACTCACAAATGAAAGAAAATGTCATTTTTGTCCTTTAGATGCTGACTTAATTTGATTAATATGATGATCTTCAGTTGTATCCATTTTGAAAATGACATAATTTTCCTTCTTTGTGGACAAATTAAATGTATTTACATCACATTCGCTTTGCTCATTTCTTTACTGATGGATATTTAGTTTGAGTCCATGCTTTATATACTGTGGCTAGTGCCTCAGTACATATCAGTGTGCAAGCATCTTCATGATAAGTTGATTTAGAGTCTTCTGGGTAAGTACGTTGGAACGGTATAGCTAGGTCATATGGTAGATTTTTTGTTGTTGTTTTTACTTTTTAGAGGACTCCAAATACTGGTGTGCAATGCAGATTTTATTTTAAAAGTTACTTGACATTTTCTGTGTCTTCAAACTAAACAGAAGATATTGTTATCATCTCATGAGCTATTTATTGCTATCTAAGCAAGTGAAAATTATTCACTCTAGGCTGGTAATTTCAGTAGAAACTTGTCCTGTTCACTGAATGTTTTCCTTTCTGGTGAACTTCCTTTCTCCATCTGGTTTTCTCCTTTATTCTCATTTCTTTCCTTCTTTATTCCTCCACTTTTCCATAAACACACAGCATAGGACTTATAAATGTGGATGCAACGATTAACCATTGTGGTAATTTACATGGAATCTGTTATTCATAAATGTTGATGGTTTTTGTAAACAAATATTTCTATAGAGGTTCCCGGGGAGTTTGTAATCACTTAGTAAGCACTGCTTCATTAATCTTAGCAATTTTCTTGTGAGGTTAATTATGTAGTGTTAATTAACCTTCCCTTTGAGTAGGTGGGGTTTTGTCAGGGAAGTATTCTTACCTCCCCTGAGAAGTGGGAGGGCAAGAGGGGGTCGGGTGAACTTTAAACAATCCTCAGGGTTGTTTGTGGTAAGAGTTTAGTTCCCACTGTTAGTGGAGTGCTGTTAAGCCCCCTTCTAAGGCTGTGCCTCTTTCTCCAGCTTCTCATATTCTCAAAGTATCCGGGTTATGCTCTGCTCATTAATTATACGAGGAACACTCCAGGGGTCCAAGGAGAGTGTATAATCCATTGGACAACTGAGAAATTAAAATAGAAAGGAAATGCGTTCTGCTTTTTCCCCCTTTTTGTATTCTGAAGAAAATCCAGGGATGGAGCTAACTATTTCTGTTTTGACATGGGAGTGTATATGAGACATGTAAAACACACATGCTCACATATATTTACATAACTATGTGGCATTAAATGCTTAAGGCATTGCATGCATTGGCGTAAAAAGAAAAGATGGATATTTCCCAATAGTTTGAGAAAATCTGCTGTGAAATTGAACGTACTGACTTCTCCTTTGGAGAATACAGTGAAGCTACCAGTGTACTCACAGAAACAAAGATAAAGTTTGAAGTAAAAGAATGAAAATTTTGGGAAATTCACTTGCAGTCTTTCTTATAAAGAAAGAAAAAGTTAACCCATGGATCTTCTTGGATATCAAGAATCATATTTTATTTTGGAATTAAAAATATACTGTCTAGTAGTTCTCTAGAATCTAAATGTTAGGGTCTGCCCAAATTCCCCCCCACAAAAAGACCACCAATCATGTGTGCAATAAGCAAGAGCGCTTTATTAATCCAACACTTTTGGGTAGCATGTGTCAATTACTGGAGAGGCTCACAGCCTGCTCCCTTTCAAACTGGGTTAGGGAAATTCCGGGGAGGAGAGATTAGTCTGGGTGCTAATTGGTGGGTTTAAACCAAATGTTTATGAGTTGCGATGGGACTGGTTGGTGTCTCAGTGTTAGGCATTTTTCTACTGAGGGTGAGTGTTATGAGCAGGTTATTCCCACCGGCCTCCTGGACCCACAGGACACCTGGACCCGCTGCCATGTGCACCCCAATAACACACTGAGACTCTGTATTTGATACAATCCTGTTGGCCAGTTACCATTATTCTTTATGGGCTAGCTCTGTCTTAATTATTAACCCATGTCTACTTATCTAAGTATTTCCACGTATTTCCACGTGGTCATCTTATCCAAGTGCAGTGGGCCGGCATCTTGATTCCTTTAGGCTCTACATGCTGACTCCTCTTTCCTCCTTGTCTCCTAGCCCTGCCTATCTTGCTTTCCCATTGGCCCAACAGTGCTTTATTGTTTAACCAGTATGAGAAACATATTTACAGAATAACATCTCCCATCAGGTGAGAGAAGCTATCTTTAGTTCTTTTAAGCTTGAAGACAGCTACGCGATGCCCTCTGGTTGTTTGCCCCTGGGTTTCCCAAGAATTGCATGCTCAGCTCTAGCCAGGTCCAGTAAAGTGAAACTAAGGCCTGGCAGGGACCTTAAAACCCTGTCATGGTTCTGGTCTGGTGTCCCTGGCCCTCTCAGTAAAAACAGCTCTTTGTTTGAAAACACAACAATTTACCTTGACAGTTCAGAAGTCACTTGTACCATGTATGGAAAATTAGAGAGTATCAAATTCCTTTTAAATAGTGAATGTTCTGTAGGAAAATTTTATGTTCCAGATCCCTCAGATTCTACATCTCTACTCTGTTTCATGCTTTAGATCTTTCTTGTCAAAGTTGATTTTATTGGTAAATAAAATTTCTACAGGAGAAAATTCATAGTGTTCAGAGTTAGATTGCCTGGATCCAACTCAATGCTCCTTCATATCTGGCCCTGTGGACTTCAGAATATCATACATCTCTCTAAACGTCAGGGTTTCTTACCCTCAGATAATTTTAGCATAGAAATTGGGAGATTGAGGGAGGCAATACTTGATGCTTGGCCATGTACACATGGGATTCTATCAGTGCCTGAACTATACAGTACAGACTCAAATGTTAAATGTTATCAGTTGTGTGATCCCAAAGCACTTTCATGTGCTAGAGATTTTGCTTCACCAAATGAAATTTTGATGCCTAATAGAAAGTAATCCATTTATTTCACGTACCCCAGAGAAATTAAAGTGTCTCCTGGAGTGTTCAGTGTATGGAAATGTGTTGCCTGTATTCTTTTTTCCCCTCTGCTGCCGCTGAGACAACAGTGAGTTAAATTGACATACCTGTTTTTCATTACTCCTCATTTGAAAGATGAGCCGTTCTGTTCTCAGCATCACTATTCTTTTACCTTTAAGATGAGTAAGTCAGTGATATTTCATTACATTTGGCCATGAAAGCAACTTTATCTTCTAAGTACCTTTTCAGTCAGGGTGTATGTCTGACTAGTCAGTCTAGGCCTTTCTTGATAGTGTTTGATTTAAATAGATTACCGTTTTATTGGTTCTCTCAAGATAGAATCTCAGGACTAGTTCATGTCTTAACATGAAGCCAACTGCCACTTCTGTCTCTGTGTTCATTAGTCTTGATCTTTCTGAGGAGTTAAGTTTCCCCTGGAAAGTATCTTATTTCTGCCTGTTCCCAAACATTTGTTCTTAGGGTTAGTAATAAAATGTAACTGCATTTGATTTTGCCAAATGATCAACTCCTTTGCTTTTTATAAGCAAAACAAAGCAAAAACTTTAATTTTGTATGTGGCACAGGTATGCTAGCCAAAAACACATAGCTAGCTTCTTAATTCTCTAGTGTTTTAAGAGCTTCTGGTTAGAAGCTGAGGATCAGCTCTGTGGATGTCTTGCCTATGTCAGTGCAGCTTTTAGCAAGGCCTCTGTGACTTACAGGGTTATATGGCAAGGAGACCAAAGTGCATGTAAGAACCATTTGGGAAATTTAAATCGGTGTTCAAAAATATTTCTATTATTATCATCATTACCAACATAAACCTGTGTATTTCATCTCATGTATTTGTTTCATTGGTGTGCATGCATTGGGCACAATGGCCCTACCCTATGATAGTGAATGTCAGAAATTGCATGGTTTTCAATATACTTGAGATTCTTCAGAAAGATTTATGTGCTGTTAGGACATATTTAGTTTCTTTATGTCAATGTGAGGGGTAGGAGTTTTGACTTCACATGGTAACATTTAAGCATATGATTTCATCTATCATTTGCTCTGCCTCTGGGAGCCAGAGCAGTGGGCTTCATGTTAGTGTGTACTTTCTGTCCTTTCAAAACAGGGAGACTTTCATTATATTTTTAAAAATGTAGTTCATACAATAAAAAACACAGTTAATGTATAGGTATTCAGGAGCAGCCAATTCTCTGAAGATTTAGCTTCTCCCAGTAAGTGATGCATGATGACTTTCGTTTTATTCATTTTCAGCTTTCCTCACTTGTAGATGAGGAACAGAAATTTTATGAGTCACTTCATAATGAGCTTCCATTCTTACACCGACCAGCTTAGAAATAAACATGTCCTTTCTTTCCTGTGGAATCCTCACAAAGTCAAAAGTTAGTATTTCAGGAGAGTGAGTGTAGATGAACTCATCAAATTTTGTCTTGAGTACTATAAATTGTAACTTTACAGAAGCATATTGTCTAGGAGGCAAAGACTACATAATAAACATGCATCTCTGTGCCATAGGAAGCAAGTAAAAATTACATGTGTCACTATTTAAGGAATACTAATTGGCTAAATTAAAGTCAAACTTCATAAAATTTGTGGAGTACTTTTTTATTTTTTAGAAATTAGTCCTCAAAAGAGTACATTACAAGAATCTGTTCTCTAAAAGACAAATGTGGGACTATTTTAGAGAATGAATTTAATCTATTCATACCAGTCTTCTGATTGGCTCGCTTAGTAAATCTAGTGGGTAAACAGAACAGCTGCCTATCTCTTTCTATCTTCGAAATGCTCAATTTTTAAAGTGTTTTCTCACACCTAATCACTTCATAAACACCTTGTTGAAACTTGTAGTTTTGTAGTTTTATGTCTTTGAACACATGCTGCGATATTAATAGGTGTGTTTATATTCAGAGGTTTCAAAGAGAAAATTGAAATGAACCATTCCGTTTTCTGTCAACTTAACTGAAATCAAGCAATGTCAGCTTAACATATATTTCGACTAGCTCTAGGTACAAATAGGTGATTCGACTGTCCTTTCTGCAATAGATGTTTCTGTCTGCCAGGCAGCAGTGGAGCAATGGTTAGCATAGTAAATCTGTTAACAGAAATTTCTTACTCACACTGGCTGTTGTAAAGAGAATCTAAATGGAACAAAATAGACCCTTAAGCCTGATTATTCCCCTGAAAAATTGTTTACTTATATATTTTGTAATATGCCAATAAGTCCCTTCCCCTGTATCCAGGCACCCATGAGAGGTACTTAGTAACTTTTAATGTCCACATAAGGAAAACAGTGACACATAAAAGGGGCAGAGCTGAATTCAAGTATATGTTCTTAATCCACCATTCTGTTGAGATAAATGCAGTTTAATACTTTTAGTAATTCAAAAGACAGTCAATTCCTGCAATTATTGTTGTTATAGAATGTTATTCTACATCTTCTAGAGTATATTTCTTTAACCATGCGTAGCAGCTTTGGCTTTCTAATGCTTCTTCCAGTTTTTTTTTATATATTTTTTTAATTTCATTCTTTTCTTTTTTCTTTCTTCTTTTCTGTCTTTCCTAATGTGTAGGTTGCATTCCACCTTAGTAATAAAGGTGAAAGTGATTAAAAATTTGACCTGCTATTAGCATACAGAGCTCATGAATAGGTTTTAGACATTTATATGAATTTTAAAGACTTTATGTTTTTCATTAGTGTAAATATCCACTTAGGTTTAAATGTGGTCTATTTTTAATATTCTGTTCTGGAAAAATATGAATGTTTTATGTTATGGGAGCAAAGACTTTGCCATTTAATTGCTTTGAACTTCACTTAACATCACATTAACACAACTAGGTGCTTCATCTGTTCTATAATTATAATTATAGAAGATCAAAATAAAATAGAATTACAATTACCTCTTCTTGTATAAAGTCATGATTTTAAGTAGTTAATATGTCATTTATAGTCGACAAAAATATAGTTAGATTCAGCATTTGTAATGGCAAAAGAAACAGGATATCTATAAAAAGAAATAGAGGTAAAAAGTTCATTCCTCTGCTGAGGGAAGAGTTTATTTAATTTTTCTCTTTTAAATAATTTGTTAAGTTCTTTTAAGTTCTCAGCTTTTGTTTGGCTGGGTAATGAAATTGAATACTATTTTATTGGAAAGTAGAAAATAATTTGGGCCAATCTTAATGTCAATTCACGGATATCTTTAATTGTAATAGTGCTAAATTATTGGAAACCAATCTGATCCAAGCTTTCTACTTAAAATGGTAATGATCCAATGTGGTAGGGATATAAGCATTTAAGAGAAAGCAACCAAAACAAAGTTATTTTTCTTCATAGAATGTCAGCTACCTTTTTTACGATTTTAAGAGGCCATTTATAGATCTTTGGTAGGCAAAATCTAAAATTATTATTTGAAAAGTACACCAGAAAAAGTTTTATTTTCACTTAATTAATTTTATATCTTTGAATATTTTTTCTATTTACATATTATAAAACACATATTCTCCCAGAAGTAAAATTTATTTTGATTATAATTCAAATTTACTGTATGTTTGTATTTTATTTGCATTAAACAAGATCATATTTATGATAATAATGACTTGTGTATTTCATCATCGGAAATCAATTTCATTTGCATAAATTTAGAATTCTTGTATCGTGTTCATTAAATATTTAAAATTTTTAGGTGTGTGATTAAAAATATTTCAGCCTTTGCATAATTTAGCAGATTAAGAAGAATTTAGAAAACTATTCCAGAGCAGTGTACTTGTTTTGAACATCTGGTTAACAGCTGGAGTAATGAAAGTCAACACAGCAGTAACTATCTTTTACACTGATCCCCATGCACAGACAAGCTCTAGGAAGGATTAACCACTATTAAATCTTGCTTTCTTCTTCCAGAGAGATTTCCTCTACTTCAGAAATGATTTGTGAGCTCTTAAGCACATCAGCTAAAATATTTGGGAATTATGAATAGTACTGATTACCCCAAATTTCAACTTAATATAAATTCTAGGGAGAATACCATCTTTTGACAAGTGACATTAACGTGTTATAAACTTTCTTGGTAATTCGGTGAACACACTTAACGCCAAAATGATATTGTGTCAGTATTCTGTGATGTATTCAACTGAATCTACTTAATGAATTGACTAGTTCACAAAGCCTGAGCTCACCGTGCTAAGGTGTTTAATATATTATTTAGATAATAAATTCTGTGATGGATATTATGTAAAATAATCTAAATTTAAATAGTTCACATTTTTATTATTCCATGTGAATATATGGTATTGTCGATTATTGTTTCTGTCTAGCGTGATGTTAAATTTGAGATACCATTCAAATGAAAATCTTTACAAGCTTTTCCTCTCAGTTCGTACTGAAAAAACACTTAATTTTTAAAAGAAATAATTCTTATATGCACACTTAACTCCCATATGGAATGGTAGAAACAGTTTATATGAATCAAACCTTTAATTTGCAGATCAGCCAAAGTCACTCAAAGTGGCATTCTTTTCATTTAAATTGGATCCATACTATTGAAATTTGCAGACATTTTGTATGCCTAAAAAAGTCATACTCAAAGATAAGCATGAAAACCTTGTGAAGTTGAACCACGGTAGTCTTTCTACCATGTGTCATCTCCAGTGATAGAAGAAAACAAGCACAGATTGTTTTATAAGTACACTTCCATACTAATTCCATTTTGTAAGTGTTTATTTCAGGGGACTGGAAAGTGACTGCAAAAGTATAGTAGGAAGTTAGTTTAGGTCAGGATGAGTCATAGCAGCAATAGATAGAGTATATGCACGCAATTTATGAAATATTATGTTTGATAAATAGCTGAAAGATCATAATTCTTGGTACTTCTTCTTTCCAATCTAAGATTGTTCTGTGAAGAAATAAGGATGTCTGCATGTAACAGCTCACAAAGGTTCTTGGTATACATACACAGTGTAGGGCTTCAGCTTAACCTGGGTGCAGCCTTCTTCAGTAATAACTGTCATGATTACTCTGGCAGGTTTTCCTATAATATTTTTTCAGCATACTATCTACAATAAAATGAAGAGTGATATAGGAACTTAGTGACAAGACTCTTAAGATGCACGTGCCAGAAATACGGTGCTTGAAGGGTCTTAGCCCAACCATGGAAGGCTGAGCTGGGTTCAAGAAGGTTAAGTGTTCCACTTGCCTGTTCCCCAGGCTCCCAGGATTCTAGATACAGTCAGATGCAGTGGGGAGTCTATTCAAGAAGGAACCTGTTTATTGCCCCATAGCAAGCATCTTTTAAAGCAAAAACCGGAGGGTGGGAAACAGCCAGCAAATGATTTTAAAGGTCAACCTATCATGAGCCTAGACACCCTATGCTTTACCTAGTGACATTTGTGCAGTGACCTCATCTGGTTCTATCTTGGCAACCAATCACCCTTTTATGTAAACTTCTCAGGACTAGTCCTCATGACTCCCCCCACTTCCTACCCCCTATCAGACACTATCTTTGACTGACTTGTGTGTACTTCATTGCTGACACTGTTAAAACAGTTATTTTCTGGCTTGGATGTGGTCTTTAGTTCTGAATATTATATAAGTTCCTTCTTTACTGAACTCGCAGGTATATACTGGCCGTGCCTCACAGAATGGTATTCTTTCATTGAGTCCAATAAAGACACTTATTATAGAGGTAGGAATAGATACAAGTTATAATGAAAAGGGTAGAGGTTGCATGCAATTTAAGACTGCTGAATTACAGCATCTGTGCTAGGAAGCCTGTATTCACGAAACATAGTAAAAAACAATATTTCCTTGTGGAATTGGTACTTAACATTTTAGGGGAAAATGTTAGTCAACAGAATAAGTAGTTAAGACAATAGAAAGTAAATGTTTTATATTATTAAATGACAGCTTTCTAAGATGAAGAAAAAATTGAGATGATGCATTGAGAATACTTCCTTTCAACTCTACAGTGAGAGGTCAAGTCTTGGATCCTAAATAATGTTTGCTGAGAAATTAAAAGCTATGGGTCCCAGCACCTCATGGTAGTTTAAAACCATCTATAACTCCAGTTCCAGGGCATTCAATGCCAACTTCTAAACTCTACATGCACATAGTGTATCAGACATGCACATAGAGGACTATGCATACATACATACATACATACATACATACATACATACATACATACCACTCAAACACATCAAATAAATAGACCTTAAAATTAATATGAAGTTTATTTCTATATAATTCACAGGGAGCCAAGAATGGCCAAAATATGAATTGATTTGGTCACTCAGTGTTTCTTAAACAGATTTTTCTATATTCATGAAGTTAAGTTAAAAGACTGTTTTAAGTGTCTGTTTACAGAAATGGCAAATGTGTATATTTTAAAATGATATCCATAAGTAATATTTTAATTAACAAATTCACCTATGACAGAAACTCAGACTACAATGGGTCTTCTATGAAAATATCATTTATGCAACTACTCTGCATGTAGAAAGACTACAACTAGAATCATGAAAGTGATGTTTTAGGTTTTCAGTTATCATTGTAGAACAGTTTATAGGTGAAGTGAAAATAGGTAACTACAATTCCTGATGTTCCCAGAAGTGTTACTTTTTATATCATAAAATTATTGATGCAAATAAACACTCATAGTTGCAATAAGAATTTGTCAAACGGACAGTAACTTTTTTCTAGAATTTTACTTTATCAACTTTGACAGTAACGTTAGGAGAGCTATGAAAAGTAACTTATTTTGCTATTATAGTTATTTGCATTTGCTTTCTAATTTTGGGGACAGGATCTTGCAAGGTAGTCCCAGGCTAGCCTTAGTCTCTTTTTGCAGGCCAGGATAGGTTCATACTTTTTATCATTTTGCCTCAGCCTCCTAAGAAACACCATAATCTGCACAATTAACTTTTCTAAACTTGCATAAGTAGCTACAAAGAAGACTAGAGTTTAAGAGCTTTTAAAGACTCTTAATTTGTCTTTTTATTTCTGCAAACTACTGAATACTGCTAATTACTTTATATTTTAGTAAATAGGAAAATTTTTAAAGGCAAAAAATTGGTTGCATGACTTGAATGAAATTATTCATTTACCTTTAGTTTTTAAAACAAGGGGGAAAATGTAAAGCCCATGATGATTGGTGGGATTGTACCAAATAATAATGCCTTAAAGTTTACCTATGCATGTAGCATAAGGACAAAGTGGGATTTTGTTTCATAAACAAGTTGTTTTTGTATATAATTTTCACTACTGTAATTAGTTTTATTTTTACAACCTTGTAAGAGTGCTTCCTGATTTCTGACCAAAGTTTTCTCTCTCCTCAGATTTTCAAAAACTCTACGGTTTATATATAAACCAAATGCTTATACACTAAATTATAAATGATACAGTATCCACTTTCATTTCTTGAAAAAAGTCCATGTATTTTATTAACCATTTTTGGAATTTTAAATTTGAGGTTGATAAGATTAAAAGAAAATTGGGGTGGGGGGGCGTTGAGAAATCATCCTGGCAGTTAATCAACAGTGCTGCTAAAACTTGTAAATAAATGAAAAAGTTGTAAGGAAATGAATAATTTCATCTAAGTCATATAACAACTTTGTTCCTTTAAAATTTTTCATATTTACTAAAATCTATCAATAAGATCTTTGTGCATTATGCCCATCATGGGTTGCATTTTGAAACTGTATGTCAGCAGACATTAGTAGCTGTGAGTAAAAAGCAGTTTTAAAAGGCAGAGATTACACCTATCAGTGAACAAGTTCCCTTGGATTCAACAATGGTTAAATCAAAGACTGGGCAGATATGCCAGCCTTTCCCTGTCTCCTCTTTGTTTAGAAACTATTAGAGATGAGAAAGCCAAAGGGGCTTCAAGTTTTTAGTATTATAGAGACAGTGATCTTAGGGCAAAGTTAGTTGAGTCACGGGTTTTATACAAGAAATTATCTGCAGTGTTGTGATTTCCATGCAATTCAATTTTCTCTAAAAGCATCATAGTCAATAAAAAATCACTATGTCAGCAAAGCTTGAATATGGAAATTCCATTCAGTGGATAAAAGGATTAGTTTTAAGTGGAAAGAAATATCACAAGTGAAACTTATCTTTTAATGGTGAGTGTTCTCTTTTGTCCTTTCATTTTTTCCTAGTGTTTCTGAAATATGTAAAAGATAGAGTGATTTTAAGCACATATTTTTGCAGTATCATCACAATTCCTCAAGAGCCATCATCATCAACTACTATATTTAGGAAAAGTAAAAGTTTTAATGTATCTTTGCTTGATATTTGGCTTAAAATATTTGTATAGTCTGTTTTGTGACACAAATATTTACATATTGACATTGGCCCCACCCCGCATAGACACAACCGTGCTGTTGAGATGACATAGTGAAGTGATTATAAGGGGCGCTCTAGCCCTTGAGTTTAATCTACAGAACCTAGTTTAAAAAGTCAAAGTAGTATGGAGCTTCAGAGGTAAAGAGGAGCAGATCCCCGGGTGCTCATTGCCCAGCTGATGGAGACTACATGACAAAGTACCCTGGACTCACTGGCCATCAAGCCTAACCATCTTGGTGAACTCCAGCTAGTTAATAACACATTATAAAACATTAAAATTAAAGGTGCTAATACCTGAGGAATAATACCTAAGATTGTCCTCTGGTCTTTACATCTGTGCACAGGAATGTGAGCTTGCATCCACACACACATGTGAACACACACACACACACACACACACACACACACACAAGAGAGAGAGAGAGAGAGAGAGAGAGAGAGAGAGAGAGAGACAGAGACAGAGAGAGACAGAGAGTGAGAGAGGGAGGGAGGGAGAGAAAGCGAGGGAGGAAGAGAAAGAAAGGGAGGGAAGGAGGGAGGAAGGGAAGGAGGGAGGGAGAAAGCGATTACAAATCTGAGTATGGTAATATTTGGGGGGGGGAAGGTTGAGAAGGTCAGTAGGTTTAGAATATGACCCTCAAGAGTATGATTAGTTGCCATTATCTTAGTGAAATAGAGGCCAGGAAGCTAACCGATTCTATTTCACCATTTGAGAATTTGTGACAACCTGGGAGTCTAAGTGGCACTTCTCTATAACATGATGTTTCCGTTACCATGATCTCAGACTGTGATTGTATATTTCCTGTTCTTTATAAACTAGCCAGGCTGTACAACTCTGTGACAGCCACTTGAATCAACTCAAACACGTATTTAACATTCTCATGTTTACATGCTATTTTGGCTCCAATGAGGACGACGAGGAGGAGCTGTGTGTATTCAAGATTCACAGTGCTAGATGCATGATTTAGTGCTAGGGTATCTACCTACAGTACATGTCCCTTTCTCTTCTGTATTGTATTTCTTTTAAGTACTTGCTTAAAAAACAAACAAACAAAAAAAAAAAACAGCAAGGGCAACATTTTGTGAGATGGCAGGGGTGTGATGAGAGTGTACTTGCAGGTGAATTGGCTGGGATAGCATCTATCAGGGGTCATTTGCTTATACCCACTTGTAACTAGTTTTCTCTGTTTCGTGATTGGTTTGGAGCTCATCTCTCAATATTTGGTGTTTATATTCCTAGTAGGTAAACAAGATTAGACCTTTTGATTCCCAGTTTTTCTCCCTTTCCACTGAAGTTTGGGTTAACGATTGCCCTTCTCATGGACTAGGGTTCTAAGGCACTTGACCTGCCTGTTGCACAGAGTAAAGCCTATTCATTATCATTCCACATTCATGTGTGTAGGTTCTCTGGACTTTGTGTTTGGGGCAGATTCTCGTTTTATTCCTTTGCTGTAAATGGAAAACTTGTATTGGCTTTGTTTGCAAATTCTAGTGACTTCAGATAAGAGGGACTTATTTTCTAAGAGTTTAAACTTCACTCTAAAATATTTTTCCTGAAACAGTTTCTTCAAAATTAAAAATTTAAACTTAGGGATATTATTATAACTTGCACACTTGGGCAGAGCACAAGGGGAAAAAAGTACAATAGGGTCCTGTTGTGTGTAAAGAAACCAGTAGGTATGCTAAAGTTTTAGCTAAGTACCAAAAATGGTGGTAATAGCACAGTGCTGGCCACTTGTTATCAGCATCATTATCATTATGCCTTGATGCTTAATGTTATCAAAGCTGGATATATACTTATATCTCACTTTCAGTTCTGAACTAATTAAAATAGATAACTCTAAATATAGTTATTATCAGTGCAGTGTAGCAATGGTTGAGAGAAATCTCAATGGCTATCTGTCCAGAGGTTCGCACCACACGTGTTTACGCCTCCTGGGGAAAAGTGGTTCAGGTCCCTGCAGCTGCTTGCGTGGCTGGCTGTTTGGAATGGGTGCTAGATGTGTTTTGTGCTATGATAACAATATTGTCTTTTATTCCTGGATATTTTAGCCTGTAGCTCCACTAGTAATTCAGAGATGCCTAGAGAACACTTAGATATAGTTTCAGGAACTGAAAGAGATACAGATCAGCAGTCAATAGATGGGTATTGCCCTCTGTGCCTTCAGACACAGATCCTAAGGCACCAGTTGTGACTTCAGATGTCAGCCAGGGCCTGATAAATCAATTATGGCTAAGGCTGTAAGAAGCAACCCACAATGAGACCCTGCCTGTAATTAGCCCACCCACAACAAAGCTGCTGTGGGATTCACAACAATACTCTAATTTGGGATCTTAGGACCCCTAAATCAATACTATAAAAGTTTACTATCCAGAGACAAAGATTATCCTCTAAATTCAACAAATCAAATCTCTAATATGCTGGCCACAAGCAGGCCAAAATAAACAGAGGCTCCCAATTATGTACTTGCTTAGAAGTATTTACGATCTCAAACTTCAAAGGGAAATGTTGACATCCATAGAATGCCTGTTTATCTTTAAACTGTGACCAAAGATCTGTTCTTTGAACTTTCTGTATAAAAACCTGATATTCTAAAGTAAACTTTGCAGCAGTTCTCAAACCTCCTCAGGTGTGTTTGTGTCTGCCTGTCAAGCTTAAGCCACTCCTGACCTGGTCATCCAGTCTTGGTCTCCACGCAGACCTGTTACCGACTGAGCAGTCTGCGGTAGTGCATTATTAGTGAAATAAGATATTCTCCATAGATTATGCTTAATATTTTGAGTATAATCGTGCAGCATTGTGTTCATATAATGTATTTTTATATTATTTTAAGTGTGTATACAGTTGTGAATTAATATCACATGATCATCATTGATATCCATTTCCTTTGTGATCAGTTTTAACAATGCAATCTGGTCTATTAAAAGTTTATTTGACTTCAAATGATAAAGGTGTTTTGTTTAATATATTGTCAGTTAATTATTTGCATATGTATTTAGCTAGAGTTTGTTTGCCTCTTCATTCACTCTTGGTCTTAGTTAAGGCGTCTTCTTTCCCAGAATTCTTTATATTAAAACAGCTCAGAGAAAGGTTAGGCACTAAGTAAAAGCAGATCTCAATCTCCTTTGAGAAAAGGGGATTTTAAAATTTCCAATGTCTTTACTGAATTCCCTTTCTTTTCTACCCATCAGAATTAGCTGGTGTGCTCATTTTGTACATTTATATTAGATGTGTGCCTACTGGAGGAACCTGGGGTTTTGATTGTGGGGCCTACCTTCCTGATGCTTCTTCCAGCACTGAAGTTGTCAGCATTCATGTGACTGTGACTCTTTGGAAGAAATTTTGACAAAGCAGTTTTTATTGGCAGTTCCTGCTCCTGTCTCGATTTTAGATGAATACCAGTAATTGTCATTTCTCTCCTGGGAGAAAAAAAAAAAGCTATTTCTGTCTTGTTGCCATTTAAATCAAGCATATGCACCAAACAGTAGCATAGTTTCACTTATATCCACGCTTTTGCAGTCTACAAAGATATTTCAAGAATAAAATAAACATTTTTTAGTTTTATGTGAATTACATAACAGATACTGTCTTGCATTTTTAGTTATTGTATTGATTGATTTCATTTTTGAAGTAGTTTTTTTAAATATGGATAGTAAAGTGTAACATATTCAACTTCATGGGCATAATTGGATGATTAGCTAAAAAAGTGATGAGAAGTGATGTTGATTTAAAAGTCTTGGAAATTTGACAGCTAATTTGACTATGATCAACATAGTAATGTCATTTTAGAAGGAAAATCATTTGTGTTCTATGGGGGAAAATGTCATACTGAAGCCAATATGATTATTTTTAATATTCTAAAATATAACATTGATATACTACTATTTTTTTTGAAAATTGGAGCTGTAAAAGGGTAACTCTCTTGGATTATTATATAGTCAAATTGCTTTGTGTGCAATGGCAGGCCTCTATACAGAACTGTAGCACTGTTTTAACTTAGTATCGTAAATGATGTAAAATTAAAATATGTTAAACCTTAACTAAGTTCAGTTCGTGTCTGAAAGCTAGAACCATGAAATGACTGAGAAAATGTATTACTTAAAAAGAAGTCTCTGATAAAATTCTTGAAGTGAAGATTTGCTAGCGGTGCAGTGTAACTGGGGTGGGTACATTGCACATTTAAGGAAACTACTAAACCACTGCCTTCATTTCCACCAAACTTGGGTTTGTATAAGATGATGCCACCTTAAGTATCTTCCTCTGCTTGGATGTTGTATTCTCTGTTTAACCCAAAGCGGTACTTGCGAGACAAATTTCAGGAACCGTGTAATCTGAATTTACAACCACAGAGCTCTAGAGTATAAAAAAATTACTTATAATTATCATGTGTTCTGGGATATTTAAAATAACCCAAATACCACAGTGCAGTAATGAGTAGCAAAGTCCTATAACTACCTTCAGTCACAGCACAGTGTTGCAGGGCTCCAAAGAGCATTTTCAGTAACTGCAAGACCTTTTTTATGGTTAGAGTCACAGACTGCCTGTTATGGTGCCATGTCCTATTTGTCAAATAAGTAATGAGGCCAGCTGAGATTTAAGAGTGAGAGAAACAAGACTCTTAATGGGAAGGCCTGTAAAATATTATTGCTATGTTTCCTATGAGTTATATCATAGATTTTTGCTTTAACCAATAGTACACTGCAAAAAAAAAAGATGCAGTTAGGGATGGACTTTTGGAAAAATAAAAGATCAGAGAAGTCAGCCCTTGTAATCTCAGTTATCCTAACTATATCTGGTGATCCTTTCTCTACCACCTGGGATCCCAGAAGTGTGTCCATCCTGATATAACTGTCCATAGATGAGAAGAACCATCTAGTCAAGCCACACAATCTTGGAAAATTATGAAATTTTTGTTTTTAAGCCACAGAAGTATACTCTAGCAAATATGAAGCTGCCAGCATCTTTTTATTTTGGAAACTGGTATTATTTCTGTGAGTTAAAAAAATGAAATTTCAAGAGGCTGGAGATATGGCTCAGAAGTTGAGAATGCTTGTTTCTCTCTTGCAGACTCTGACTGATCTTACAGGTTTCAGTACTCATAACACTAGTTCAGGGGGTCCAATGGCATCTGCTGGCGGCTGGCAACACCTGAACTCATGTCTACATACCTGCACATAGATATCTGTCTTTCTCTCTTTCTCCGTCTTCCGCTTTCTCTCACTGTTAAAAATAAGCCTTTAAAAATGTAATTTTATATGTAAAACTTGTGAGGGTTTTGATGTAGGAATGATACCATTTTCAAACATTGTAGTTTTCTTAGATAAAATTTCCTATAATTTCTTTCACTTTGGAGTGGTGGGAAAGTCTCACCCTTTGTCCAGGTCTCATTATTGCTATGTTTTAGATTAATACTTACAAGGTTATACACATGCTTTTCCTTTTACTTTGTGCTGTATCTAACATAACTCTAGGGAATTGGATTTGACCAAGGAAGATAGGAAAGAAAGAACTAACAGACAGACAGAGACACAGGACTAGCTGGAGCTGGGCTCCAGAACTGGGTGATGGGATAGAGACACCTCAGCATCCAGAAGCTCAGCTCATTAGAATTGAACAGGGAGGCAGGGTTAGGGAATACAGCTAAGTGAGGATGTGGATTATTTTTCACAGGTTGTCATGGCTGTTGGGTTTATTTTATAAAACTGAGTCAAGTGTCTGTAGGGAAGTAGTCTTCAGTCCTAGATATGTGGGCAAAGAAAGTTTGGGTGGATGTTTTCTGTACACATTACCAACTTTAGCATGTGGGCCAGAAGAGAAGGTTTTATATTTCCCTCTGAGCCTCACCTGGGGATGTGGTAGGGATGGGCTTTGCCACTTATCCCTGGGTCTGTGATTAATGTCATCCTGTAAACAGCCCTGCCCATGCTAAGAGCAATAGCACATATTCACTGAGGTCTTCATTGACACAGGACTTCCACAATCCTTACCACCATAACCTCTTTCCTTTTTCTCTCTCTGCTCCCACAGTGTAATTAACATATACCTAGACTTGACTTGTCTTCTTACATGCATGTACTGAATTAGCATTTCCCCTACTTCCCAAATGATCAGATTCATCTTTACAATAACTGAAGTCAATTATGAAACAAGTTTTCTATAGTGATTTATATTTCCTCCTAAGGTCTGGTGAAGAGGGACAGATAAATTCATTTTAGCAGGGTTTATTTAGCAAAGAGATACAAGTGAGAAAATATTTCATAATCATAGACAGTTTAATTAATAGGATTCTTTTAATATTTCTATTAGCATTTTCCAAGGAACACTGATAGACAAAATAAAAAAAAAGATAAGGGATATCTGGGTTGATCTTGGCTTGAAATTTGGTTAGTACACATTGTATTGGGTGTGATGTTTTAATATAATGTGTATACTAGGCTTTGCCATGAGATTCAAATTTTAGTTAAAGACCAGAATAGTGAATGCACTGAAGAAAGTTTTTAGGTGTGGTTGATATTTAGATAGTAGTATTCTTTATAATAATTTAAAGGCCTTTGAAAAAAAAGACAGACCTTCTAAAGAAGAAAGATTTTTTATCTATATTACCTTTATTGAAGGTCCATCAACCCTTGTATGCATCTACAGCCCAGAGGAATACCCTGCATGTCTGAAACATGCCATCTATAGCATCCTCCTGAAACTAAATTACCTCTCTTCTCCCTCTGGTCTCTGCTTTTTCCTCTCTTCCACAATTCCTTCCACTTTTCATACCACCCATTGATTCTGTTTCTTTGATGGATCCTGACTCAAATACAAATGGAATTAGCTACTAAGATGATCTCTCTTGACTAAGATCGCAATTCTAAAATAAGCCCAATAAAATATTTAGTTTTTCTCACTGAACAGGAAAAACTCAGTCCCTGAGAAGATAAAGGTATAGTTCTGCATAGTGTGAAACTATGCTGAGAACTCAGACATATTGAATTAATATTCCTCAAGGTACTTATTAGGAACCCAGTATAACTGTCGTTGGGACTTACTACCAGTATTGTTGTCATTGTGTGTGTGTGTGTGTGTGTGTGTGTGTGTGTGTGTGTGTGTATTATGTAAGTGGAGTTGTTTATTTATTTATGTTTGTTTTCTGCTGCTGTTGTGAACTTCAAGATGCTGAGTCCATTCTCAGTACTGTTTAGTCTTCAGACCTTTATTTTTATCTATCAATGAATTAAGAGATTTCATTTTCTTTCATTTAAATTGATTACCATGTTTTCTTAAGGGAAGATAAAATCACTGCTGCTGTATATTTTAATGGAGCTTGCTTTACCAGCTACTTTTCTCACTGCTGAAACAAAATACTTGAGAAGGAGCAATTAAAGGGAGGGAGGGTTTGTTTTGCCTCTTGGTTTGAGGATGTGGTTCATTAGAGGGTGGAGGCAAGGTAGTCAGAGCAGCTCTCAGCTGTGGTGGGAGGGATGTCAGGCAGCTGGTCCCTTTGTGCCTGTAATCAGGAAGCAGAGAGAGATGAATTCTGGGACCTCACTTGTTTCTCCTTTTTTTATTTAGTTCAGGACCCTAGCTCACAGAGTGGTTCTGCCCACATTCAGAGTGAGTCTCCTCACCTCAGTTATACATTTCTGAACATTACCTCACAGATATATCCATGTATCTTCTAGGTGATTCCAAGTCCAGTTGAGGTTGACAAAGAAAATTGTCACAATTGTCCTATCTCTGCTGCCCAGACTGCTACACACATATGTCTTTGAGTAAGAAAAAAAAATACGGAAGAGTTGCCTAAACTATATTAGCCTTAAGGAAAGGAAATGTAGACTATTTGGAATATTTATGTTATGAAATAAGGAACAGCCTTTAATATCCAAGATAAAGTTATTTCAAAATAGCTTTAGTATTTGGAAAGTCCTTGGAAAGCATCAGCACTCTTTTGTTAGAACTGTTAACATATTGTGGCCTTAAGGTGTTGTGCTAGAAAACATCTTTCTTACAGCGTCTTAGATAGAGGAAGAGTTTCCTGACATACACAATGTCCTTTCTATTATTGGTTTTGTTTGCAATTCTATCAATATCAAGAATAAAAATATCTTTATATGAACATGTACAAACAAATACACCTGCTTTCATGGGAAATTCACATAGATATTATATGTTTCTATTACTGAGACCATACAGTAGGGCAAACAGTTACAAAGAGCTAGAATTTAAATGCAGCTTGAAGGAGCCTTCAACATGGCATTATCTTGTTTTTTCATGCAAAGAGGAAAATGGCTTAAAGGATAGGTATTCTTAGAACTTGAGCTGGGAGAGGATGCAGAGCTTCAGTGAATTCAGTTCTGATGACTCTTCTTGAGTGGAGGTGCAGCCAGCAAGAGGGAGGGTAACTGCGTTCACTTGACTCTGACATGAAGGAGTAGCTCACATAGTAATTTTCTCAGAACACCATAATCAGTTAAATAAAAACGCAAAGTTAAAATGAAGTACTAGTAGCTCTAAATCACAAGGAACTTTGTATGGGTTCATAGATTAGGCTGTAATTGAAATATTAGACTGTTCATCGCAATAACAGAATAAAAGTTAAAGTTTAAAGTTTTGAATGGTCCTTTAGGAGTGTCATGATTGCAGTTAACTTTTACATAATAGACACTTCCTCTATTGGGCTTATGAATACTGGTCTGAGCAAAGAAAATTATTAATAGGCCAAGAGAGCTTCTAGAACAACAGAAAAACAGTGCTAGTTATACATCTGATGAGTTATATCCAGAATGTGTAATGTAATGACAGATTACGTTTCCAAACAATCTCATCAGTAGGTTGGCGAATGAACTAAACAGTTCAAAATAGCCTTCAACATCCGTACCCACCAAGGAATGCAAATGAGAACTAGGTAGAGATTGTATCAAACTCCCGTCATATTGGCTATATCAAGGAGACAACAAACAGACAGACTGGCGAGCATGGGCAGCAGGTTACTTAGAGAATGGGTGGGAATTGAAATTACTGTTGCCATTATGAAAATCAGTGTGGAGGTTCTTGACGAATCCAAAAGGAGAGCAGGGATGTTGTGATGGCTAATAATGGCTGTCGACTTGGCTACATCTGGAATCAATTAAAACCCAGGCTCGCCTGTGAGGGTATTTTCTTGGTGGATCATTGGAGGTGTGAAGACTGGCCCTAAATATGGATCACTGGCGGTCAGAAGAGCCACCTGAAATCTGGGCCAAGACTTCTATTGTCAGCCCACATAAAAGGATGTGGAAGACATAAACTTCTGCATTTTGCTTGCCCTCACTCTTGCTGGCAAGCTCATTTGTCAGGATGCTGAAGCATTTCTTAATGGTATTAGAAGTACTTCTTTGGAATTCTAAAGCATAATGAAAAAAATCTGAGTCTTCCAGCTTTGTGGCCTGAATAGGCATCAGATTCTTGGTCTTTCTGTCCAGAAACTGCCATTGATGGACTAGCCATAGTACATCCTATAAGCCACACAGGCATACACGTGTGCGCGCATACACACACACACACACACACACACACACACACACACACACACTCATTCTGTCAATTCTTTTCCTACAAAGAACAGTGTCTAGTAATTTATATCATCCAGCGATACCTTCTCTAGGTGTACTTTATTGTGGTATTAGCTATACTTACACCTATGCCTGCATTCCACTGAGATACTTGCACATTCATTTTTATTGATACAGTATTTATAATAGCTAAGATATGGAAAGAGCTTAGATGTTCACCAACAGATTAATAAAGAAAAGGTGGTAATTTCTGCATGTCTGTATATGTTTGTTTATGTGTGTGTGTGTACACACAATGGAGGTTTGTTCACCCACAAAGAAGAATGAAAATATGCTATCTGCAGATGGATAATGGAAATGGATATCATGACATCATGATGTAAAGTAAAATAAGCCAGACACAAACAGGTATGCCATTCTGTCTCTGAAATTTGGAATTAAATCTCTTTATATACATGCGACATGAAGGTAGAACAGGAACTACTTAGGGAGAGGGAGGTGGGAATAAAGTCATAGACAGTTGAATGTAATGAAGATTATTATGATCAAAGCACAATAATAAAAATGTATGAAAATGATATAAAATACTTATTATTTTATTATTTCATACTTTAGATATACTAAAATATGTTTGCAAGTATCAAAACTTATAAATGTCTTAACTTGGATGTAGTTCAATTGTGTGCAATTGCTATTGTCAGGGGAAATTATTTCTTCTTTTGCCCCCAAGGTTAGAAAGAAATAGGGTAGCAGAGATAACAGGTTAGAAATGTGTTGCTTTGCTGATATTGACTCTCCTACTCATTCTTTCAATCTTGAATCTTGGTGTCTATCAATTTAGTAACAGAGATAACCAGAGAAAATTATAAATTTTCAAATAACTGCTGCAAAATTTAAGTTCAGCCATAAAAATAGATTTAAAAAAAATAAAGTACAGTGAAGCTAGTATGAAAAAGTTTTAGGATATGTGAGATAGGAGAGTAAAGGAGAAAGCAGAGAAACATTACAGGAGTTATCGTTGAAATATAGAATTTGGGCTTGTAGCACGTACGCACGCACGCGCGCGCACACACACACACACACACACACACACACACACACACACACACAAAGACTCAGAGACTGATAATGGGGTTCAAGCTGCAAACTGAAGATCACACCTGAGGATTCGTTGAGGCAAAAGCTATGAGTTCTCTCTCTTCCTCCTCATATTGCTTTTTCTGCTCAGCCATATGACTCTTGTCTCCACCTCCCTAGTGCTGGAATTAAAGGTGTGTGATCCTAGGTGCTGAAATCATCATTGTATGAGCTATTTCTTAGGACTGCATCAATTTCATGTAGTCACTGTGGCCTTGAGCTAATGTCTACCTCTTAATCCCGAGTGCTGGGATTAAAGTTGTGTACCACCACTGCCCAGCTTCTATAGCAAACTATTGTGCCTGGCTTTGTATCCAAACCCTCAGGCAAGCTTTATTAAATCATATGTAATATATCACCACACGTGCTAAGAAATGTTAGAAGGAAAATAAATTGAAATCAAAATTAAGAAGCTAAGCACACATAGTATTGAAGAGAAACAGCTCCCAGACAAGCTATGTCAAAGATTCCAGATGAGGAATAAAAAGAGGAGACAGGCACATAGGGAAAGCATCTGCAGGGACATGGGATTCTTGGGAAATCTTCCTTAAGTGCCCTCACTGTAGGTGAGTCCCCAGGTGTCTGTGGAAGAGGAGGAAGCTCCTGGAAGACTCCTGGGGTAGAGTGTTTTCCAACACAGTCTTAGCAAGAAAGCTATCCACAAGGTCTTAGTTAATTTAGCACAATCTCCAAACTCTGGATAAGGCAAGTGCTAATTGAAGAAACTATACTCAGTGATTGTCCCTCAATATATTCTCATTCTCTCTGTATGTACATATATCTGTCTCTCCTCCCTTTCTCTCAGTCTCTGTCTTCTCTTCTCTGTCTTTGTCTGTCTCTCGCTTCCCCCCATTTCTATGTTGAAGATTGAACATAGCAGGTTAAGCTAGTGCTTTGTTTATTCAAAATATTTTGACCTAAATGGTATTCTTCTTCAAAGGAAAGAGTAAATTCAATCACTCATGAAGCTGAGGAAGAAGGAGGGCAAGTTCACACCAGCCCTAGCTAAATAGAGAACACTGTCTCGAGGATAAATAAACAAATAGGCATAAAGTCATCCTGCAATATTTTGTTTGTTGCTTAAGTGAAAGCATGCCACTGTGTAGAAGCTGTTACATTTCTTGAATGCTAATGCAGTAATAAAGCCGTAATGAGGCTAATCCATGGCAAGAGGCTGCTGTTTAAGTATCTACCTATGTTGTGAATCTCTTTCCAGCTACATTTTTATGTACTTGCATTGCTTTACTAATATTTCTGGAGTCTTGTATGCTCATGTAAACTGTAAAATCCTCCAAGACAGGGATAGTATTGTATTACTTCTATGACCTGTGCCACTTTGAGAATAGTGCTAAGTAAAAGGTGTTTTTCAATGAATGTGTGTTGGATTATTGATTCAGTGCTTGCATCACAGAAAGAATCCCATGGTATTTCCAGGTTACCAAGGTTTTCAAGTTAATCTGCACTTATTGAAAGCATCTAGTTTGATTTAAAAAGATAAGATTTTTCTAAATTGTGATCATTCCTAATTAAATTTGAAAGGAAAAAGGAATGACAATACCTTTAGAACAAACAGTTTTAGAATCTTGCCATAACTACATTTTCCTACTTGGTTCTGGAAATGATAAATACATCCTACTTTAAATACATCCATTTTCTTTTCTGGCAGTGTGAGCACATCATCCATTAATTAAACCATGACAAGGATGCTTACGGTATTGGCACAGTTTGCTGGTTTCATTACAATGCTTGTATTTCTTAGAAGACCCACAACAAACCAAAACAATTCAGCAAACACATAACCCTGGAGTTCCTTCTTTATGCTGGTCACGAGTTTCTTTCCTGCCTCATAAACGATGAGCTGTGCTCACTGCAGGTCTTCTGGCTTGAGCGCTAGGCACTTTTGATAACTCAGTTTCTGAAAAAGTGTTGTAGATTTTTCTTCCTGTCAGAAGGAGATGTAGCATCTTTTTCTTGGGATGTCATTACTTTCTTATTTCATGGTTGTTTTTTCCTGAAGCCTGAATGTTTCAACAGAATATTCAGATTTTATTAATATAAATACAATCATAAGAATTTCCAGAACTTCCAGGTAATTGCAGAGGGTCTCATGAAAAAAACAAAAGCAAAAATTCATCTTGATTCCATTTTCTTAAATTTACTTTTAAAATTACATATAATCTTATGGGGAGGAACAATGTTGATAACTTCTTAGTTAATGAAATCATTCTAGAAAAGAATTTCTTCCTTAATGGCACAGAAAGTCAAATGAGACACTGATGTGTCTTTCTTTTATTAAAGCATAAACATTAATATGTATTTTATGCATATGAATGTTTGCTTGTATGCCCATAGATGAACCATGTGCATACTGGTGCCTACGGCTGTCAGATTCCCTGACCTATACTTTTGATGGTTGTGAGCTTCGGTGGTGTTGGGAACTCACTCTGCTTTCTATGGAAGAGCTGAGCCATCTCTCCACCCCCACCAAATGACTTCCTAAAATTCCAAGTCTTCACTTCTGTCGAACACATTCAGTTGTTTATAAACAGGACTGTCTTTAGAACACAGATCACAATTTGCATGTAACATATTTTAAATGCCTCTCAGGGTTTCAAATTTTAACTAATTTCACATTCAACTCTAGATTTTATATTGCTCTCAGAGATTTAGAGGATTCAAAAGCACCAAGACAACGATTTCACCAATCTAATGACATCTATAACCCTTCCTGTCAGCATTTATGATGCTTTCTTTTGAAATCTTGGTCTTCTCTGGCCAAGTGGTTGTCTAAGCAATGAATCAACCTATTTTCATTGGCAAAAGGAGTTAAAAATCAATTCGGGGGTATATAACCTCCTGTGTTTCACCACCACTCCTACCTAGCACACTGAGATTAACCCATATGCCACCCTGCAGACCTCAGTAAGCCTTTGCAATTGTGATACTGTGCTGGAATTTATGAAAGACAGATGTGTAAATTAACAAAAAAAAAAAGCTTAGAGTTTAAACTTGACTTCATTTGCATTAATAGGTGGGTGTAATCAGAGTACCAGGGTGATGTTAATGGTCAAACTGAGGAGTGTGTTCTGGTCTTGGGGATGCCTATTTGTATAGGCAGTTTTGTATATGCTCTTTTCATGAGATGATCAAAATCATTAATTGTGTGATTGTTGATATGCAAGATTGTAAGTATTATCACCATTATAAAATTGTAACTCTTCATTAATTCTGAAAGTCAGAATGAAGTCTAGGTTTTGCAAATTAAAACAATAATACTAATGTTGCTACTAAACATCAGAAGAATATCATCATAATAAAACATTTAGTAGGGTTATTACTTTGAGGTGTCTAATTACTTAACCTCACAGATGTTTTAATATTATGTACATGTATGCAAATGATTGCTTTTCTTCATTTTATTTTAAATTGCTTATTTCAATTTAAAGACTTGAATGTAATTTTGTTCTCTATTAGTTCTCATTAAAATATTTATCTTGTGATTGATTTCTAAATAGTATTGATTTTCTTGCATAACATTAACTACTTGGTAATTAATATAAAATATAGCGATTTAGACTATACATCATGTGTTAATTTTGGAAAAGTTTACTGACATTACAGACTTTATTATATTTTGTTTTGTTTCTGTTTTTTCCAGACAGGGTTTCTCTGTAACTTTGAGCCTGTTCTGGCACTTGCTCTGTAGAGCAGGCTGGCCTTGAATTCATACAGATATATAGACTTTATAGTTTTAATGGTTGGACACAATAGGATTTTACTATTCATGTAATCAGTTAACTAAAGATAATCCTGACTAGTGGATGGCTTTCCTTTCTCGGATAATAGGATTCAGACTCATTCCATGAAGATTTGTATCTTTTGGGGCTGAAAAGTCCTGGATATCCACATAGAAAAAGAAGAAAGTATATAGAGATATGAATTTGCTACTTGTGGACAAGACATTCATTGCCTATATTTTCATTGGCAAAATTTCATCAGCTGTCAACATTTAGACTACTGAGAGCTATAGTCTCTGGTTAAGGAGTTGCTTTCTGGGAACTTATATTTAAAGAAAGGCACAGATTTTGGCAGGCAACTTGTTTCTTATCACAGGCAACCTTGATTAATGCATCTTTCCATTGGAATTTTGTACTGACAAGAGTGGCTTTGGTGATCATAGAGCTTGCTGATTTCTTCTTTTTCAATAAAGAAATGAGTAAATGAAATTCATCTAAGTCACATGTTCAAAATGATAACAATATTCAAAGAAGAATAATTTACTTTTTTCTATAGAGGAAAAAGTTCATTATTATAGATAAAACACTGCAAGCTTAATGTGTTATTATATGCTGAAACAGGAGAGTTACCACATGTCCAAAGGACTGTATGTTAAAACCTTGTCTTAAAAATACACAAGAAAACAAAAATAAATAATAAAACTAAAACATGACCACAAACTTGAAAACTATGCTTTATATATTGTTAGCACTTAAATGTTTTCTCCCTATGACTTTAAATTAAAGTTAATTGAAATTTAACTTCTAAGGTGTTGTACTGAGGAGGCATAACCTCTGAGAATTGATTTGTGTATAGAAATGGAAGCTATCATTGGCATTAGTGCCTAAAAAAGAACTTTGTCCCTTCTGCTATATTTTTACACAACTTGGAGGTGCTGTCTATGAACCACAGAATATTGTCAACTGTACATACGTGTCATCTGCTGTGTGGATCTTAACCTTACAAGAGTGAAAAATGGGTTTCTACTATTTCTAAACTAGCCAGTTTATTCTCTAGTATTTAAAAGGGATAGGTAATTTCTCAAGGATGGATGAAGAAAGAATGCAATCACAAAAAAAATCATTAAAATTAAAAGAAGCAGGAAGAGGGAAATAGTACAAATAAAACTATAGAAATAAATGGAGGGAGAGAATGCAAGAAGTACAAAGCAGCAACTTTTGTGTGTACTCGAGGTTGGGCTCCCTATAGCTCTTTGTTAATGACCTTTTAAACACCGTGGACGTGGACTTCTTCTAAAGGGTTGCAGAGCTGGTTAACCTTACAGAGAGCTTTTCAACCCCTTTAATCCTAAAGCCTTTCAAGTCTCCTCTGAATGGAGTGAGTAGAGGAAGCCAACAGGATATGAATTAATTTTTAAGCCTTTGGATCAGGAGCCAGAACTGTATGAAGTCAGTCACAATTGGGTCACAGTTCACCCTTACTCTGAAGCATATCATAACACGTTCAATGTATATTTTAGAATAACTGGGAAAGGGAAAGAGGCAGTGAGATACTTTTCCATCTCACTCATTGAACCTTTACAGTGAGCTAATTTGAGATGCCCACTACTTGAAATCTGTACAATAGTACTTTTTCAGTCTCAGTATTTTATTATTCAATAAAGATTAAGCCCTGCACAAAGTTATTGATATTATTTTTCTGGTTTAAATGGTACAGTATCTGAGGGACAAAGTTAGAAATATAATTAAGACATTTCCAAATTCCGAATTACAAAATTAAAGATTGTTTTAATTTCATGCATGAGTATTGTATTTAAATTATTTCTTCCCCTCCCATTTTCTACTTACAACTCCTACCATTGTGCACCCCAGCTATCTCTCAAATTTACGACCTCTTTTTCTTTAATTATTGTTGCATGCACACACTTGAACAAACACATACACATGTTATTGAGTTCGTTTAGTGTTGCCCATCTTGGCATGTGTTCAGTATTGACCACTTGGGATTGAAGAACCTATCAGGGCCTTGTTCATTAATAACTGGTTCTCCCTCTCCCAGAAGCTGTAGATTGTAGCTTTTCACATGGAGATAGGAGCCCATCAAATTTCTTCCATCCACATTGACTTGCAACATGTGTAGTCATAATGTAGCTTTTGCTTACCCCTGTGATTTGACATTTCATGGATGTGATAGCCATGCCATGTCTAGGAGACATTGTCTCACTGGTGTCCTGGGCCACTGGCTGTTACAAGTTGTCTGCCCCTTCTTCTCTGATGATCCCTGAATCTGAGGTGTGGGAATTGTATTGTAGAGACACACATTGTTGCTGAGCCACCCACAGTCATTCATTCTCCATGTTTTGACTGATTGTGTATCTTTGTGGAGAACCTGCTACTGCCGTTTTCTAACCTGACGCGGGTTCTTAGTATATTTTACACACATATCCTTAGACCCACAAATAGATATAGCTTGTACTCCTCACTAAAGAAGCTTCTATTTTAGGGCCTGTAGAGAAGTCTCAGTAGTTCAAAGCACTGGCTGCATTTCCAGAGGACCTGGGTTCAATTCCCACATGTTGGCTCATGACTGTCTGCATCTCCAGTCCCTGGGGATCCCACACCTTCCTCTGTGGGCTCCAGGTAGTCATGCATCATGTTCTGCACAGACATACATTCAAGCAACACATGCACACACCTACACACATACACACACACACACACACACATATGCACACGTGCGCGAAATAATAATAAAAACATTAAAAAAAGAGCTTCCATTTACAGTTGCTTTTTCTTTTTATCTGAAAGACACAATTCTCTTCAGTAACTTGCTACTGCTTTCAACTATTAAAATAGCCTTCCTGAAATCAGCTAAGATGGAACAAGCTAAATTTGATTTATTTCTGTTAATGAAGCCACATTTATAGAAATTTCAACCCTTTAACATATAGGTATTTGGGTTCTGGGGTGAAAAGGTCAATGAGGTTCTGAGGAGTGCTGTCACAATGATTTTTCCAGTTATTATTATAAGGCGTTTTTAGACTGAGCATGCTCTGTATTATAGTCATACTAATAGTCTTATGATAGTGTAGATTTTTAGACTGACAAATGTTCTTCTGGGCTCTACCATTTGGAAGTGGTGCCATGTCTTATCAGAACTCTTATCAAGAAAGCTTGAAAGCTACAATTTTATGTGCTATGGTAAATATTTTCTAACAGTAACTATAATCTTCTCAAAGTACTATATTAGAACAATATGCATTGCTATAATAAAATATCCATGGCTGGTATTGAAGTACTTCAATTTCAACAGATTTATTAACCTTGCTATTTTAGAGATTGTATGTCCAAACTGCAACTCTGAGAAGCCCTTCATCATGATAAACGGTGGCATCACCAACATTGCAATATGTGGAACAGGGCACATGTCAAGAAAGAAAGCTGAATTGCCAGTAAGAGCCAGGGTCACTTGCTTTTTTTTTTTTTTTTTTTTTTTAATGCGCCAGACACTCTAAGAAACTTAACCACTCTTCCTAGAGAACTGCTTTTCTGCTTCTGAGTTGGTAATCTAAGCACTTCTCCCTAGACCTTACCTCGTATACTCTTTACCAACACTTAGGACTTAACACCAACAAATGAAATGATGGATAACAAGCAACATCAAAACCACAGCATAATTCTAAAATAGGAAATATATGATGCCCGTTACAGAGGAATCTGGGCTTTACCAAAGGTAAAAAGATTTCCAAATTTCAGAATGGATCTTAATTTAGAATCAAGTACTGACTGCCCCAAGACTTTTATTATTATTACTTTTTTTATATTAAGCATCTGAGACATAACCCTTGAGGAATGGTTACATTACAAGTTAATTAATTATAGACAGGAAAACTATGATACTCTGGAAATGACTTACCTCTCTCCTTATTAGAAATTAAATGTTTATGAATATTATTGTCTTATAGTTTTTATTGTTGTGAAGACACACGCTGAGTACAGGAAGTTTTACGAAGAAAACATTTAGTTGGGGTGTCTCACAGTTTTAGAGGTTTAGTTCATTATCATCATGGTGGGGACAGGCACACATGGTGCTGAAGTAGCTAAGAGTCCTACACTTCTTACAGGCAACAGGAAGTATACTGATTCACATGGAGGGAAGCTTGAACAAAGGAGACTTCAAAGCCCACCAACCCAGCACACACTTTCTCCAACTATTCCACACTTCCTAATAATGCCACTCACTTTGGGAGCCATTTTTTTCAAACCACCACATTTATGATTTAGAATTACCTTAGGAAAATGTGGATCTTACGTCACAACTGAATTACAATGTTGTTCCTAGTAGTAAGCAGATGCTAGTATATCGAGTGAAGGTAAGACGTCAAATGTTAAAAAGACTAGGATAGTCTTTTGTAACACTGTACTTGAATCTAAGGATCAAAGGAGGAGTTATTGGGGGAGGAATTACAGACATCATCAGTGTCAACTCTGAGAAGTGAGCCCTTGCCAAACATACTGTGTGACAGGCATGTCCTAAGCACTTAGCACACTTTCATGAGAATCATTTGAACTTTGTATGATGAAATACTTCATGTATGTAATTGAAGTAATTCAGTTTTACTTTGTTTTCCTCAACATATCAGTGTGTCATATTTGAGGATGCAAAATAAGAAAATATCGCAGGTTGAAATAAAAAAGAAAACAAATCCAATACCTAGAATACTTTAATTTTTGTTTTGATAGATTTTTCTGTCAGGCATGTGATTTATGACATAAGTTAAGGCAAAACAAATTTAGCTTCAAAACTTAGCCCCACTATAATGTGACCAGATTTCAGAACTGTTTTTTTTTCTTTGATAAAGTTATGGAGTTCCATAAATTTACCCCAGTCTACAAAATTTAGCAAATTTGTGTGCAGAACACCATAAATATGATAAGTAACAGAGGCCACATAAGTAGTTAAATCAAAAAGAATGAATGTTGTCAAACAGCCTGTCCTATTTAAATGAAGATAATTTACATACTACTAGAGTAATGTCAGGAATGTAAGTTCATTTGCATGTAAATTTTAAAATATGTTGATTGATAATTTTGTTATTTGCTGTCTGTCCCACAAAGACAATCTATAATGCTAATAAAACATATGATGATACAGCTTATTATATAATGTTCTTGATGTCAAATAATGGAAAATTAAATAATAATGTAATGAAGACAGTTTTTTCAGTAGTTTTCTGGTATGCAGATTTGTATCATTATTGCCTATCATTTTTATAAAGTTGATTTGAAAATACTCTGAATTAAATTAAGCAAATAGTTTAGAATAGAGTTATGTATTGAATGGAATTATTTTACTCCTTGTGTATGTTTTGCTTTGCGTTCAGAAAATGTTCCAGTGGGCCACAAGGCTCAAAATTGATTCTGTACCATGGCGATTGGGGTTGTGGAAATCTTACAGCTTTGATTTTCCTTTTCTTTGAGAGGTAGGATCAATGGAGAGTTGGGAGTGAAGAAGTGCCTTGACCTGGCTTATGTTTATACAGTCCTGGAGAGGATTTTGCACAGAGCCTTTGAGGCAGGCCTCTTCTGTGCAAGTGACTCAACTAGGCAACAGCAAAGGCAGTGTAGACTAACACTGTAGATAAAGGGGGAGTGGGTGTCAGGGTAGCCTCATGGGCATGACAGCACTGAGTTAGTTGGGGGGCACAGGTGCTGCCCAGCATCAAGTGCCCTCTGCTCACACATGTTATCAACAAAGTTTAAAGCTATGTTTTCATAGGGATTCTCAAATCTGAGATATATGGCCCCAGACCTGGAATAATTCTCCCTTTGTATGTTGGCTTGAAGGCTCTATGCTCTGTGATACCATTTAACGTGTTTCAGAATAATGTGGATAGCTCCATATCATGTCTGTCCTCCAGTTTTCTTCATCACTCTGGAATTAATCTGCCTTTGCCAGCTGCTTGTCTCTTGTTGGTTGATATGTTTTGTTACACAGGGAGCCTTCCCTGACATTCACATCCCAGGCTTTATTCCGCCGCCACAGTGCTCACTGTTACAAAGTCAATTAAAAAGGGAAGTAAAAAAATAGACCCCGATTCCTGGATTTTATAATAATCTTGTTATCCTAGAAGCAAAAGATATTCCTTTTTAAAGTTGTAGTTTGTGGAGCCCTGACACTTATGAAATGCAGAAAATGGTTATTTCTTGAGATTTAATCTCACATTTTATAATGGGGTCATGGAAATCTGAATAAAGATGTCTGGCCTACTTTTAATTAGGCCTTCTCTTTTAATATACCCTTTATTAAGGGGACTTGATTTCCATTGGGAGAAAGTTGTGAGCCATATGATATAAAATGCAATTATGAGAGATTCTAATGTTAATACAAGGGACATTTTTCAAAGAAATTTTGAGCATGGTTTTGTGACATTAGCTGCAGTGTTTTTTTTTCTTAATAAAAATGGAGCCATATCCAACATAGCAATTGAACTTAATTTAAAATTCTTTCTTCCTATCTAACTTAACCATATATTTCCGATCCTTAAAGATCATACTTTGGCATACTTAAAAATAAAAGAAATGTGGAACCAAGAGGATATTTAGCCTGGATTTGCCAGAATCTCAGGAAGGTGGAGGTGCATGCATGCTAGAAACTCTTACAGGATGAAAATATTTGAGGTCAAGGAGTCTGCACTTGTCTTTCTTTCTCAGTCAACACCAAACACTGGCAGCACTCGCCTTCAGGGAAAGATGCCATAGAAACTGAATCAAGCCAGGCCATGTGTAATGTTTATCCTTCCCAGTAGAAAAGTTGTGTTTGTGTAAAATGCATGGACTAGGCACACCCTACACAGATGTGCAGTTTCCAATAGACTACTTAGGTGCTTTAAAGAAAAAATGTTAAGGAAAACATAATGTTAAGTATTTAAATAGAATTGAAAAAGAATAATACATCAAAATAATACATCAAAAGCTATAAATTATCTCAATTAAAATGAAGCTATACATCGTGTCACATCTCTGAAACAAAAACTATTTTTTAATTTTTCTTGAAGAATCAGAGAATAAGAAAGATCTATATAGACAAGTCAAAATACAGGAGTTCAAATCAAATTCAGTATGTCCAGTTAAAATGCACAATAAAAGTAAGAGAAAATAAATATAATGGTAAGCTCTGGAGTCCCAAAGGCAAGGCTAGAAATACACTTGTCTTTTGCCTGTCTATAAGCAATACAGCAGGGACATCTGAGAAACCATGCCAGAGAGTAAATAAGTGTGCTTGCACAACCAGTGCATTTCCATGTGATGCTGAGGACTGGGGTATGATAAGAGAAATATGAAATTTGTTAGTTAAGAGAAAGAGGTACAAGTAATGCTTCCCTGACACTTTCTGTGGTGGGAAAATGAACTGAGCAGAGTACCTACATGCTCTCTGAGAATTCGGGTATCTTCAGCAACTGAGAGGGAGGAGCATGTGTGAGCTTCAGATTGTGACTATAGCAAAAGCCATGCCAGCTTCACTGTAGCTCATCCAATGAGCATCAGTAAATAGTACATTTTATGTTAATACGAATTCAATTCCAGAAAAATCTATAAGGTCCAATGTGTAAAGGACACTCAAAAATAGGAAAACACAGTAATCAGAAAATAAAACACATGTTTAAAGATGAGAACAGAATGGGGTTTCCCAGGCATGGGATTATTAATTGCTGAGATAAAAGACAAGATAAAACTTCCCAGCCAAACAAAATAACAACAACAGCCAAATACAAAGTTGGTAGCTCATAGGCCACAAGAACAACACTACTTCCTGCCACATTGTAAGCAAGTGCTTAGTAAAAAACAAGATGAGTGTCTCATGCAGGATTCTAATTCCAAATGAATCATCAATTTAGCTTGAAGGCTGACTAAAGACACTTTCTGATATGAGAAAGCGCAAAAGATTCTCTTCAAGTAGTTTTTCTCAAGTAGGTGATGGACAGGAAAATGAAGTAGCTAGAAAGAAAGAGAGGAGGATAATTAGATCCAGAAATAAGTATTCAGAGGAGGGAAGGATTTTGTAAGGTCACAGATGGTATTATGTGCCCAAACCAGGAATGTGCAGTCCAGAAACTTCCAAAATAAAGGATGACTGTTAAGAGTGATAAACAAACTTTAGATAGAGTAACATGGTTACCAATGTGGCAAAGTCCACACTTGCCAGATGGTATCCTAAATATATTTGTCTTCCGATTTTATGTTATGAAATAGAAGCAAGTGCAGAACAGCTCCATCTATTTTTCATGCACCTATTTCAATGTGTTTATTCATACTGACTTTCTTCCTATCAGTGGATATCCATTGGGTCCCAGTGCATGTCTCCATCCTCTCCATCTCCTTCTGCCTCTCTTTCTTTGTATGTGTGTGTGATATAGTAGTCTGTGAGTCATTAGGGATTAGAGGCTTCATTTAAAAATCCGTACATCTGAAGTATCCAGGACATACATCAATTATGATAGGACTTAGCAATTAGCTATGTTTTATAAAAATTTGTTTTAGATCATCTTTCCATATTTGTTTGACTTTACAAAATGTTTGGCTCTGATACATTTATAGCTCATCTTATATTCTTGAAAGAAATTATAATTTTAACAACTTTAATGTAGCCAAATCTATATTACTTTGTTGGCTCAAAGGTGGGAATATCAGTAGCTTTATGTATTAGATGTGTATCACATATGTGCATATATGTGCATTTACATATAAAAGTTTCAACAGCAGATGCTTTGTGGTTTGTAATATAATTCTTTTTTACAGTATTGGTATCTTGTTTTGTTCTGACTCAAAGAGTAAGCAAATGAAAAATAAAAAATAACTTTAATCTTTCTGTTGTATTACAGATATGTTAAATGATTATGGTTTTCATCTCACATTTCTGTATAATTAAGATGAATATTAAGTATTCACTCAAGCATCAAATCTATATAGGACAGGTAAAGTTGTCAGATATCTAGTTTTGTTTGTGAGTTTATCTTTATTCCTCATACTTGAATGAATTTCTGTTGAGAAAAAGAGAGAACAAGACAGTTATATTTACTCCAGATATCCATGCCCCAATACCGTGGTATTTCCTTTCCCTTAAGCCTATATATAAAATGAAGATTATTCATTTCACTGATTTTTTTTTTTTGCAGTCATGTTCATGTGTTGCAGTATATGACTGCGGAAGTACTCTTGTGGAGTTTCTGTTTTGATTTTCGGTGAATGGTCTGTCTTCCATTTTTCTCTGTATCACTTTTATTCAAAACTAAACCATAGCTAGCGTACATGTCCTGCAGAAATAATACATTCCATGTAAATGTAGCTGTACGGAAGGACTTTATTTTTTAGTCTTAGTATTCATTTGTTTTTGATAATATTTTGTTATTTACTCACTCATTTTGTGTGTGTGTGTGTGTGTGTGTGTGTGTGTGTGTGTGTGTGTGTGTGTATTTGAGAGTGGGAAGTAAATTAAATTAGTTGAGTAATCTCTAATTTTATTGTTACCAGGACTGAGGTTTTACTCCATTATAAAGACCCTCTTAATGAAAGAAAATATAAGAAAAGAGAAGGTACTTAAGACAGTTAAGGCCTCTCTTTACTGAAGGGAAATGGAGGAAGAGTGGACCTGGGTATGAGGAGGAGGATGGGAGGAGGATGAGAGGAGAGGAGGGAGGAGACACTGTGGTCTGGATATAATATATGAGAGAAGAATAAACAAATAAATAAACAAACAAACAAATAAATGAATAAATAATAAAGGTAAAATTCATAGTAAGATTGGCATTCATAATAGTTTATTTCAGTCTTTAAAACACTTTTCTCCTGGTTTTCAATGCTTTAGCCTAAAGAATTGATTTTATTTTTGTTATTTCCCCAAAGAAAATAGAAAGGCAATTTAGTTTTTTTTTCTGTAACATGTATTTTATTACTGCACACAAGTTTCCCTTTTCCAGATCTTCTGTGGATTGATGCTTTACAAATCCCAAGGTTCTGATAAATTGTATTCCTAAACTGTTATAGGCCTGATGATGAACTTAATTATGTTCACAGAACTCACTTCTAGTTCTGAATATCTCACCATCTTTCTCTCCTCAACTGTTAAACATGGTGAAAACATGCTGGGGTGAGGGGCTTTATTCCACTGTTTACATGAGTTGGTCAATATAAAGATTAGACAAACCTGTGAAAGGGGCCTTTATGAATAAGGCCTGTTTACATATGGGATGATTTCGACTTCATAATAGTCTCTAACTTTTTCTCACTATAGCTGCATGTCAAACTATATCTGGTCATTTAATTATCATCCAAAGTAATTATGCTGGGTACTTTATGTTAATTTGGCACAAAGTATAGTCAGCTGGGAAGTGGGAACCTCAGTTAAGGAATTGCCTCCATCTGATTGTTCTGTGAACAAATCTGCGTGTAATTTTCTTCATTAATGATTGATGGGGGAGGGCACAGCCCACTGTGATAATTTCCAGCTTTGTATGAATGGTCTTGAGTTGGGCAGCACATCCCTGTGGAGATGGTCTAGGTTATATAAGAAAACTGATGAGCGGATAATGAAGTCTGTAAAAGCAAGCTGAGCAAGCCCATGAGCCATGTTCCTCCATCATCTCTGCTTCAGTCCATGCTCCTGGGTTCTTGCCTTGAGTCTTGAGTTTCTGCCCTACCCTCCATTCAGTGAAGCAAAAGCATAAACAGATTAACCCTTCCCTTCTCACATTGCTTTTGGTCAGGTTTTAGCCCCGCTCAGACATGATAACTAGGACAACAGTATAGAGGCAAGGGACAACCAGTTGATATATTTTGTATGTGCATCTTTTCATAAATTTGAGTGCACAGTTAAACTTTGCTAGTTCTTCAGAGACCCCAGGGACCTTAGAAAGTTCCTACAGGTAAAACCTTGGAGCAGAAGGCTCATTGTCTTTAGCTAAATGGTCACCTGACCTCTAAAATTTCAAATCTAATATGTAACCACCCTTTTAACTGACCACAACACCCAAATAAGACTCTATTTTGAAGCCTGATTTTTTCCATTAAATGCTTTATGATTATATAATTCTTAGTGTTGCAGTATCGAGATGAATTTTTTTTCCTAATACAAACTACTTAAGGGTTCTAGCTGGAAGCAAATGACACTTAAAAAGATTATCTTTTGAAGTTTAAGGATGGATCCATTTACCAAGTTAAGGATGCACTGTCTAGAGAAAAATGGCAATAGGGACTTTTCAGCTGAAAGAACAAGTAGAGAACACTGTGGTATTGGAGCTTGGATAAAACTCAGGGATTTAAATGGAAGAGGAAAATCAGCAGGGGGGGCTACAGTGAAGGCATTGCTGTGCCACAAATTCAATGACTGCTGGTCATATTTCCATGTGTATATGGCTGTACACTGCAGCTGGTCATATTTCCACTGGAGCATGGGAGGGATACCAGGCCACACCTTCAAAAATACTTTTTCCTCTTTAAATAGCTCTGTGTGTCCATAGCTCTTTCATAAGGAGCAAGCCCTTACCAGAACTTTGGCTGATTAAATCTTGTGCATGTAACCATAGCTACTGAGAGTGAATTCATGAATGCCACAACCAGGTCACATCCAGAAGAGAAAGTTTCCCTGGCACTTCTCTGTGTTCTCTGACTCTTACATTCTTTCTGCTTCTCTTTCTGACATTCTTGGTGGGGTTGGGAGTGTGGGGTGGTGTGATTTGATAAAGATGTCCCATTTAGAGCTGTATTTCACTGTATAAAGATTGAAATTCTGCTGTATTATAATTAGAAAAGAATAACAGTAGTAACATAAGCTTAAGCCTACAGGGTACCTAACACTGGGATCCTGATGGGACCTTCCAGCCAGCTGTTGCCACTAGCAAGCTGAGAGGTGGACTCAGGGTGTCTCCCAAGCATCAGGGCAAAGTAGAGTATTGCAGATGGAGGGGCTAGTGTGTGTGCTGGGACAGATGTCTCCAGTGCAACCTTTTAATAGCTCAAAAACATGATCTGTGGTTAATGTTTATCACTATTACAAAACTGGGCACATGTCTATATGAATTTAAAATATTATTATAAATGTCCTTACTAATAGCTAAACACCCATGAATAGAAGGAAAAAAAAAAGGAACACGGTCACTTTTAATAGTTCATGGTGTTCCTGATATGAATTTTTCCAGGCATGAAGGGTAATTAAAGCACCAAATCCTTTATTTGGCAGACAAAAATCAGGAAATTACTAAATAAATTACTTTTTTTTTCAAACAAAAATTCCCTCCAAGTGTTTACAATCCTGTCTTGAGCATGGTGCCTTTCGGTTCTCCAAAATACATGCTATGCATTTTTGACTGTGACAGTTACAACTTCTTGAGACATTTAGGCTGGTCTCTGTCCATTGTGCCTCAGCTCATGGGCTTGAATGCGTGTGAAGTGGAGACCTTCTTCCATCTCTTGGCTGAAGCTGCAGCACTGGCCTCACAGGAAGTGGGTGGGAGTTAGCAGCCTTATTTTGCCTCCCACCTCCTTTTCTGAATGGTTTCCAAAGAGCTGACTCTTCTCAGGAGTTACTTAGCAAGCTACAGGAAGCACACTCCAAAACTAGCTGCAACTCTGTGTCCATCTGTCCCCACAGAGCTTAGAAGTATAATGAACTTTTGTAAGTTTGTGTCCTTCTGAAAACAGCTTTAAATATACTTAAAGACTGTTAAGTTTCCTCTTCATAGAACATGAAGTCAACAACAATAATTGTCTTTTGCGTGACGTTGCCAGCCTGTGACTCCAGCTTCGGAGGGGTCTCTCACTCTCTTCTCAACTCCTCAGTAATCTAAAGTCACACGTGCATAAACACAGGCACAGACACACCCATACACACATGTTAATACAAGTGCATCTTAAAAACTAAGAAGAAAGTTTACATTTCTACCCCTTAAACAATCCCATTACATCAGTTCCCAAGATATAGAAAGTACACACTTTTGATTTAAAGCCATGAGTTTGATTGGATTTTACTAAATCTGTGACAAGAGCCATGTTTCCGTCATCCATGAAATGTATTGGAAAGCAAACCTACTATAAGCATTTTGTTGGCAGCAAAGCATAATAGTTCTTTCAAGCTCTTTATATGTTTAACTACTTTATTTTCCAGAGAACCTCACTAAGTTGGAGGTTTTCAAAGGAAAAAGATAGACTAAACAATTTTAAGGACTACTAGTATTTTCATAAAATAACTGTAATCATTTCCTAGACAGCTGGATGATTTAATGACAATGCCACATTCTTTGACACATATAGCCACATAAATGACTTCTACTGGTTTTATTTCATTTGTTTTGACTGTCGATTTTAAGATAAAGCGGACCATAGTACATCATCAATTGTAATATTGAGGCAATCAGTTGGCTGTTTGAATAATCACAAATCTCAGTGCTCTGCAGAGTGCAGGACGGTTTCCTTCATTGAACTGTGCTAGAATTCTCATCATGTTTCCCGTCTTCTAAAAAAATTGTTGCTGCCTTTGTAAGTCACATCTCTATGATTATGTCAGAGTCAAGAAACAAAGACCATGCATTTGCTTGGCTAATAGAATAGTGAGCGTCTGGGTTTCATCCCTCTTAGGGAAATTTTGAAACTGATGTGGCTGTGGCTAACAACAGTGTCTACCTGATGTATGGGCTTTTTTAGTACTAAGTATCTCAGTCCACTCCTTACATTGCTGAAAGTGGATTTAAAATTAGCAATCATCTCGCTGCCACCTACATGTAACTTGTCTGAGTGCATCAATTCTTTAGTTTCCACCCTCTTGCCCATCAGTGTTTGTAATGATGGGAATCATGAAAATGCCCGCTACTATTTAGTTTACATTTCCTTACCACTAAAATGCATTTTTGGGCAGTGTATCAATAGTGATATCTAATTGGTAATATTATAGTATTTGTCAAAGATTCATTTAGTATTTATTCTCCACTTGGGGTGAATAGAGCGTTAGGCTTTAACTAAAAGAATCTACCTAGCATCTATCCATATTCATATGTAAATTTAAGTTGCATTAAAACTTGATATCCTGGTTGATTGTAAATCCTGTGTGTGTGTGTGTGTGTGTGTGTGTGTGTGTGTGTGTGTGTGTGTGGTGTGTGTGTTTACCCTGAAGAGATCCTAAGGAATTCAATGAAAGATACTTAATCATGTTATAAGGAGTCAGCTGGCATCTTGCTGCCTTGCCCAATCTGGGCTCAAACTACTTGGCACAAGCAATCTTCTTGCCTCACCCTGCTGAGTTGCTCAGACTTCAAGTGCATTCGTACTTCTCTGGCTAGAAGCTAAATGCTAATCATAAAATAGTGCTAGTGTAAAAATACTGACCAGAGCTGACATATATATCCAATGTATGTCATTGTGTAGCTACAAACTCAGATTTATATACAAAACTGTCTTAGATTATGTGCACTATTATACTGTAATTATGAAAATATTTAATACTTACAACTAAAACTGTTGTCAAATACAGTCACTAGAAAGGTTATAGAAGGATATTTTTTTTTTAAACATTCAAGGAACTATGTCAGATCTTTTGAAATCAGTTTTATAGCTCATTAACTTTCATTCCATTTCAAGTGATGTTTACATTTGGGATAATACTCTGATTATCCATTAGTTATTTTTTGTGTTTAAAGCAATAATATCTCCTTTTTCCCACATTTTAAATTAGACTGGGGACATGAAATAAAGGACAGCAGTACAGCAGGCTGCTATGGCTAACAAACAAGAGCTCTTCTATACCTTTCAAAGTAGGTTTCATTTTTCATCTTGAACTCTTGCCATTTTAATTTTTTTTCGTATTTCAAGAGAAGGAATATTATTTTAATTCCATATATTGCACTATCTCTACTCTTTGGTTTGCAAAATAAAATAAAATGTCACAGGGGTTTCCTAAGCTTATGCTAGGCACCCTATGCCCAGGAAATACATGATTGGCAGCCTTGTTCCTTACCCAGTGTTGAAATGAAATGACAGTGAAGCCTGCTGACTCTTCACTGTGGGTGGTTGAGGCCAGCACTGACTACCAAATACTTGCTGTCTCTGCTGTGTTATATTGTTGTAATTTTGAAATTGATTGAATTGTGGAACTCAATATCACTGCTTTAAAAAGTTGCCTTTTGACTCCCATTTCTATTTAGAGATGTTGGGAAAATAATTATTTTTCTGCCAGCATGGGGGTTGTAAAGAGAAATGAAAGTGCTAGCTATTAGTGTAGAGAGAGTTGCCTCCCTGAGAAATGTCAACGGTGAAATAATGTCATCACGAAGGCACGGAAAACCTCATACTTTCATACATATGAAGCCATCACTAGGACTTTTACAACTATCTTCAGCTTTACAGAGTCAACTTAAAGAAACTTAGAAGCTAAACGTTAATATTATTCAGTCCCAAAGCAATGATAATTAATTGAAGAGATAGGGAAAGTGATTGAAGTCACATTTTAAAAGTGCCTTCTTTTTGTAGGTGCGGTGGATGCTATTTTCATCCGTATGTTCGTGTGATCTCAACTGTGGGTTTTCAACTGACAAATATCAATGGTCAAACTGGCTGTGAATAAACAGTTTGTAAAACCACCTACTAAGGTGTGCTTTCAAACAAGCACAGCAAAATTGCCTTGCTCTGAGCTGTACTGGGTTGGCTTCCATGTTTTGGAAAGCTAACACTCTAACTTCACAATTTTCGAAGGTAAATCCTTTTACTGGAACATGGTATAATACTTCCTTTTATTATATCACTAATGGCTTATAAAGGATTTTAGTTACTTAAACTTAAGTAAGCAAGATAGATTTTATTTTTTGACACATTTTCTGTCATGTATATCCGTCTTGCTTTTCACACATATTTATATCTGTGAATTGCCAAAACAAAATTGTCATCCGAACTTATCATATCAGGGACTGGATGTTCTATACTAATTGACAAATTAGATGCACATTAATCACCAGGAACAAATGGCATCTACCCCAAATTTGGAAAGCACTCAAAAGCATCATTTGTGAATTGGGAATTGCTGACAAAATCGGCGGTTTTTCTTTATAAAGGGCTGGATGCCAGGGCTCTGATGAGCTGGTGTTATGGAACCCTCTGTATAAGAGACCATAAAGATCATGAACATCATTCCCTTTACCAACTTTGGCAATGAGACAAAGAACCATTTAGAATTACCATTTCTCAGTGCAACAGAAACCTAGTAATGTGAGCTTCTCATATACCTCAACTCTCTCTCTACTAGGATTCAGGCTATTTCCAGGGGCTGCGTGGTATCAAAAGGCTTTGGCAGGGAAGTGGGTTGAGGAAATGTGTGAAGGAGACTAATCCATCCTGTTTTGAGGTGCTCTTCCTTCACACACACAGATGTCTGCTGAAATAGCCAACATCCCATATGGCCCTGACTTATTTTTCCTATTGGTTGCTTCAGATGCATGCTGTGTGCCCCCAGTCTAACCCATAAGGTCTGTTGCTATCTACCTTTACAAGCTTGGGGTTTTGTTGTTAGTTTTAGCTCACAATAGGCTGCAAAGGTAATGTGAGCTTTCTGAAGTCCCAGCAACTGCTCCCCTCCTGTCTCTTTAGTTTATCCCTTCCCAAGCACCTCCTTGCTCATCATATCAGAAGTTCCTGCCTTGGGGAAAGTTTCATCTTCTGTTCCATCTACCTACCTAAATGTTGAACCTATCTATGCCTTCGATTCCTGTCTTTGTCCCTTCATAGCTTCAACGAATTGGGGGATAAAACATTTCATTTTCCAATGTGTGAAGACCCTTTTTGCCAATTTATAAACCTTGTAAAAAAATCCCAACTTGCAAATAAATGAAAACATCACACATCAAAGTTAGACCGACTCAGGCCATACAACTCAATGATCGTCTATCCAGTTAAAATTAGCATTGAGAAAGGAAGCTCTGAACCTTCACATTAAATTTTACCCTGAATTTTACCCTAAGGGAATGAAGATTGTAGTCTTTTAGTTAAGGAAATTGCCTTTTAAGTTTGTATTATAGCAGGTCAACTTTAAACAATGCTAGAGAGCTGTAGTTTGCTCATTGTATGAACAATTGCATTAAGAAACATCTGGGAACCCCAGATTTCATTGGTAATTAAAGGACTTTTCATTCTCCTGAAAATTGATCCTGTTGTGCACATATTTTACAGAGTAAGACTTTTTGTCTGCAGAGAATGATCAATCACCTGTGCTATTGAGTCAGATCAGAGACAGACTCCAGGGAACCACACAGAATCCTTAAGGGACACTGTGAGGAATTCTGTGGGTTGGATCGGACCTGAAATGACAATTTTTAGTCCTGATTTAATGCTAAGAAATGTGACATCCCATAGTCTTGTTTGAGACCTTTTGAGCTATCTTTGGTGATATGCTGTTTTTGCATTATCTTCACAAAGACGGACTTCATAAATGACTGCTTTGATTTCCATGGACCTCTTTTTCATTTTACATATCAGATGGAACTCATAAATAAGACATTTGAAAAGAAAGAAAATGTCATGCATAGCTTGCTTGTGGTCACTGTTACACATGTCCTTGATCTATATTAGTCTCAGTGGCAGATGAGTGACCTTTTTCCTTTTTTTCCTCTGAGCTGTTTATCTCCTTTACAATGTGTGTGTGTGTGTGTGTGTGTGTGTGTGTGTGTGTGTGTGTGTGTGTGTGCGCGCGCGCGCGTGTGCACCCGCGCACATGCGAGAGCATGCACGTGTGCACTAAGGTCCTTAACATGGCAACCATGTAGTATATTCAACTACACTCTTTGTCTTCTAATTTCTGCCAGTGTACTGGAACAGTCAATTTAACTTGGCCCTGGAAGATGCTGTCCATTCTCCAGAAAGTTGCCTTGGCCTTGAAAACTGAATGGCATAATTGCTCATTTGTAGTGATGCAGAGATTGGGAAGTGAAAACTCAAAACAAACACTCCCCTCCACCCCTGCCAAAGATCCAAAACAAAATAAGAAACAAACAGACAAACAAACAAACAAAAAAAAAAAAACCAAAAGTAGTGAAAACGATTTTAGAGTCAGTGAAAAGAAAAAAAAAGGCACAAAAATAACATAGGAAATTTTATAAAAGAAACCAAATAAGAAAATACAAAAAGTTATTTAAAAAGCTTATTTTTCACAGGAAAGAATTGAGTTAATTTTTCACATAAACAGGAACAGATTATTCATAAATAGGATTTTTTCTACTGCTCCATTTATTCATTGTATTTTACTTATTGGGATAATTTGCTTCCCCCCCCAAACTTTCACTAGATACCTACCATATGACTGACATGGATGTATATTTCTCTTCCAGAGAGGCAAATTTAATATATTAAAGAGAACATTTTTATTGATAATGAGGCAAAAATATACTTGAAAAAATGATTCTATATAAGCAAGCAGAAGAGGTCATAATTTTAGATTATTTTTTGAGGAAGGCTATCTATGTAAACATTATGTTATTTTAAGTAAAACAAAGCAAGAAGAAAATGGCTAATAGACAAAGTCTTTATAGTAGTTACAAAGGCATCAGAGTTGCTATGTCAAACCTAACCATTTAATTTTTTTTTTAATGGGTGCATCTAAACACAGATGATATTTGAACGGTGTTTCTCAAGTGATTTTTTTTTTTTTACTTAGAACTAGAGCTAATTTTATGTGCACATAGATACCTCAAGTTTTTTCTAATTGATCCCCAGAGGAAAATTAAATGATCATTAAGATATTGTTTCAAAAGCAAACATTTATAACATGGCTTTTGTTAATGCTCTTTATTTTTTTGAGTATGGACTCTTCAAAGTCTGATCCTACAGTATTAATGGACGTACACATCCTTCATAACAGCAATTAGGGAAACTTATTATGCAAGTAAGCACTTTACAATTTGCAGATATTTCAGACAAGTAAATCTGACCAGGCTGGCATATCTATTTGTGTAAATTACTGTTATTGAGACAGAGAAAAAGACAGCTTGGTAAATGATGGAAATCTGAAGAAACAAATCCAAATGCTTTGTTTCTAGAATTTTTCAGTGATCAATATTTCAAAGAACTTCTATAAAGCTAATTTCTTGTGATGTAGTGACTTGTTTTGAATATTTATTAAAATGGGAGTCTGTAGTTTAGGTAACAAGACTTTTAATATTTGGGATTGTCTTCGTAGAAACTGCAAATATTATCTTCAGTAACTCATGGTGCTCCTTAACCGTTTTATTTCTGCTTAGATAATATCTTCCTTCAATATCCTACTGATTCCTTTGCAATTAAAGGTACTTTCTTACTGGGAGACTAAAATCAGATTTGATGGTGTTAACACAACCACAAGCAGAATTAAAACCCCTCAACCTGTGAGAATAACCAAGAAGGCAAAGCAAGTGAAGATGATAGGACTTTGGTTCTCAGGCCAGTAGGCCAGAGGCTGTCTTTTATGATCACCCAATCTCTGGTACTCCTGCCCTATACTCATCTTTAAACACTCTTCCCAGAGACAGTGGTGCCCTGGACCACCACAGAGCTCACCAGAGAGCTGTGGGGGCAGTGATTCCAACAAAGGGTGGACTTCAGCACTGGTAAATGGGTGTTGCCTCCTATTTTCAAAGACATTCTCAGCTTTGCTCTGAGAGGACTGGGGGTGTCTACTAACCATTTTTTTTATGGAATTTAGACAACAAACATATGTACACATACCCAAACAAAGCAGGAACTAGAGGAGACAGGAAGGTAAAATAAAAATAAAGTGAACAGCCAGGTGGTGGTGATGCACACCTTTAATCCCAGCACTTGGGAGGCAGAGGCAAGTGGATCTCTGTGAGCTCGAGACCAGCCTGGTCTACAGAGTGAGTTCCAGGATAGGCTCAAAATTAAAAATTTAAGTGAGCAATTTTCTCCAGTTCTGTACAGAGTTAGATAGCCACACAATATCAAATAGTGAATCGAGGTGTTGGCTAGAGAAAGAGAATATTTCTGAACATGGAGACTGGCAGAAGTTTCATGACATAAGTGCTTGAGTGTCAGGAAGTTTTCATAGATGAGTATCATTATAAAACTACTACTTACTTAACTTATTTTCCTTAAATGCAAACATGTTATTGACTCTATTTTACTTCTACTGTTTGTCTTTCTGTATCTATCTATCTATCTATCTATCTATCTATCTATCTATCATCTATTATTTATATCCTTCCTTCCTTTATTGTAATCAATCAGAAGATGCAAAAAGAGAAATCTTTTCAGAATTGCAATCAGGAATCATAGGTCATTAACATGGCATTTGGAAATTTAAAAGACCTTGTGTCATTTTCAGCTCGAACTCCTATTTGTGAAACAGTTTCAAAAAGTAGGTTCAACAATAGATTAATGTCTTTTTTCTTCTGTCTACTGTCATGTTAGTAATTTCAGTGTAAGAAAAATACATCATAATCACTTTATAAATAAGATATGAATTATTAAATAGCCTCCACTGTAGCTAAGGTATAGAGTTTGTAAGATTTATTCTAGGAATTCTTTAAGACATGTAAAAAACCTAAATATTTCAATACATATCTTGGCACTGTGTGGACTGAGAATAAATATAATTCTAATTGTGAAGAACATTTCAAAATTAGTTGAATGCCTAATTCTAGGATATTACTGCTAGAATCCTACTGCACTACAGAGTTGAAAGCCACAACACATGAAAACCAAGTAAATCAATTGTACTGCCCTAGTGTTTCACAGCCAGTGACTAAAACAAGGTTCAGATAGTGCCTGTGCCAGGGCTCACATGCAAACATGACTCTCTGCTAGTTCCTTCCATCCTTTCCAATACCAGACATCTATCATTAGTCAAGCATTCTCCCTACCTGTTCCAAATGGATGCCCACAGTTCAACTCACATCAGGGCTTCATGCTGTCAATTGCTAATTGATCAAAGTGGACACATACAGTAAAAGACCTTCTCCAACACAGTAGAATTTAATAGCAACAGGAAAAAAAAAACCCTTACTTTGCTAAATATTTATGAATGCATGACTACCTTTATAGTTTTTCCTCATTTCAGTTAAGCAGACCATCTTAATGAAAGCATTCTGATTTTGTTTTTATCATGTCTTGGCTCCTAACTTGTTTACATTGACAACATGTAGAACAATAGGACCAAAGTGGGAACATTTTGTTTCTGGTGGTTTGAGAGATGTTTTAATTGGTTCTTATTACCACTCTGCCTCAAAAAATGAAATCAGAACTTCCCCAAGCCAAATTCTACAGTCACGTGGCATCAGAAAACATCTTGTTCGTTGTACTTGTCTGTCATTTAATCACTCTTTAAAGATAGAAATGGTGTTCATAAACAAGTGGGGCTTTATTTTACATTTGTTGATTTTTATTTTGTTAGTTGACTTAAACTAAGAGAAACAAAGGAGGTTGTGCAGGCACAACTACAATCTGGTTTGGCAGGACTGATAGACTTGTTTCTGAGCCTGCATAATTTAAAGTTGAATAGTTTAGCAGCATTGACTCACATTATAAGATTATTTCTGATTTTCTGATCTCATCAACTTGAAGGATAGTAAGGAACTCTGAAGAGGTCAGTCTTTCTGTCTTGGAAAGTGGAGCAGGAAGGGTGATCACAAAGGGTCAGAGGTTAACATGACAGAGGGAGTGGCATAAAAAATGCCTTCTGAAACACAGGCATGTCTAATGTTACAGACTCTTCAATGAGAGTCTTCATGAGTGTAAAGAAATGATTAATAAACCCAGAGCCAACATGAAAAAAATCAGTAATTATCTCATGGTAATGTTTGTGCTTATCAATCTATGTATCTATCCATCTGTCATCCACCCATCCATCCATCCATCCATCCATCCATCCATCCATCCACCCACCATCTACACTTGTGTCTATTATCTATTCATCTATCATATATCTCTCTTGCATCTATCATCCATCTGTCTCTCTATCATCTACCTATATCTATCATCTATCTGTCTTTCTGTCGTTCATTTATCTATTTGTCTTCGGTCTGTCTATCTAGTAATCTTTCAGAGTAGTTTGATTTGTATTGGTTGACCATTTGCTGACATACTTCACTATAATATAGACTTGCTGTTACTTCTTATACATTTTATGTTTTATTATAACTTATACATTTTTCATGTTACTAGTAGTTCATAATTTCAGAGTTTTTAATGCTAGATCTAAAATGTTTAGTGAATGCTTTTAATTGACAATATTTAAAATACTAGGCATTCAGCAATACTGATTTACACATCAAAGCAGTGAAAACAAGATGATTGCTAGCACGTTTGTTGGCTAACAATGGATAGATATTAATGAACACAAAGTATAAAGTTAATAGCAGATGACGTGGATGGCTATACCAGTTTTGTATAATAGTCTTCCAACTTTGCTCCGGATTAGAAGATGGCCATAATAAAATAATGGGGAAAGTGTCATTTTTGGAAACCCCAAGTTAACTTTCTTAACAAAAATAAATAATTTTAAAGTACATAATGAGTATTTGTCAATTTTCAATTTATATATTATTTTCTTAATAAAAATTAGGAAAAAAAGTCAGAAATAGTTTTAGCCATCATTGGAATTGAATTGAAGAACTACAACTTTGCAATTTGGGTACATGATTTTATCTGGTGAAGGTCAGACTTATAGTTGAAACTTTAAAAATTACCACTCTACAGAAAGTGGTTATTGATTACTAATTGTCTAAATTTATGGCTATGTAAGGGACATTTATGGTTCCAAAGTTTTAATTAACATTTTTATAGAATGCCTGTGAAATAAAGAATGATTGTCAAGACTAGTATATTGCTAATGATCATTGAATTAGTATGATTTTTATTTTATATTTTGATTTTTCTTAATATTTAGATATAGCCTTTCAGGTAACCCAGGCTGTCCTTGAATTTTTATTTAGAACAGGATAACCTCAATTTTCCTATCCTTCTTCTTAAGTCACCTAAATGCTGGAATTATAAACATGCACTATCAAGCAAGGAGATGTACCACTTTTAAGGATGTTAGAAAATAAAGCACATAAATGGGATGTTTCATATATATGTATGTGTGTATATATACATATATATACACATATACATATACAAACACATATGTGTGTGTGTGTGTGTGTGTGTGTGTGTGTGGGTATTGATAATTGTTTGATTTTTTATATATTACCACTGAATACCATTTTGTCATTATAAATGTGCATTATTATGTGTTACTAGTACATTTATTTGAAAGTGCATCTGACTTTATTATTAAATGTAAGAAAGTCCTGGATCACTGAGGTAAGCATGGCGTTATTGAAACACAGAGGCATGTCAACTGTACGTGCTATGTCCCCATTGCTTCGAAAGTTTGATTCTGTTTTTAGATTTGGGGCACTTAGAGAATAATGCCAACCTGATTATCATTCTCAAGTGAGATTTCAAGGGTTCATTAAAAGTTGAGAACAGCGTGCTCTAGGAGGCAGCTATTTTTAACAGCACCAAATTTGAATCCACCTACTTTAAAGCTTTTCATTGTTTTTAGAAAATATTTCTATAAATAACTTTCATATCCTAAGTCCATTGAGGTCACTGTCACCGTCTCCTATCAGAAGAGATTGACATTCTACCTTCCTAGTGATCTTCAGAACTGAACATGTCAGTTCAAAAAGCAGCACCACCTGAGAAACAGCACAGGCAGGTTTGCCATGCAAGCAAACAAACAAAATCTCCAAAATGTTGAGTTCAGTTGGACCCCACCGGTATGCATAATCATACTTTAATTTCATAAATTAGTGCTAAATGTGAGTGTCATCAGAAAACACAACTTTATGGAAACAGCCTGCTTTTAAAAGAGAATGCTTAAAATCCTGTTTAAAAACAAATATTGAAGTACAAAAGTAGTCTTCTACATCCATAAAAATATTGTCAGTAATAAATCAGTATCCCAAACTTAAGTAGATCTAAGGGTAACTATTTGTGTAATATTTCTCTAATAATGTTAATATGCATTGACTATAATCAAAGAGTTCATAGAAATACTGGAAATATTTTGAAGAGACAATATTTAAGAAGAGTTGACACATAACAATGACACCTTTTTTGCTACTCTCTGTTTGTCCTGCTATTATTGTTCACCCTTAAGTAACAGGTTTTTCATCATTTCTTAAAGGGAACTTCCCTAAGTCAGAAGATTGACTCAGGTCATCACTTCTAATATTGCTTTGTAACACTTACTACAATGTTTACATGTATTTGTTCTCCCGTAGAATTTTAGATAAAAGTGTGCAGATGCTGGGATTTGCCTGATGCTCCTCATGGCAGCTTTTTTCCCTCTCCATGCACAAAATAAATACTGAAAAATTAGGACATCTGATATATGTTCTGACACCTCCTTTTTCTAAGGGTTGTTTACTTCATAATCAACATGTCAGGAATTTTTAAATGAAGTGAACTTATGTAGGTGTCTCATGCTGTTTTGCTCTCTATATATGTATTCGAAGAATTAGGATGGAGTTAAACATTATATACTAGGTCTCTAATGCAATCAACAGCATTCTAGGAGTCAGTTGTACATCATAAGGTTTCTGAGGAAGAGAAGTTAATGGACGGAATGTTTAGAGGTTTGCACAAGGGTATGAGTACCAAACTCAGACACAGAGAGATACGCATTGACAAGTGAAGACTGTATTCTGGGATATTACAGCAGGGCTAAAGGAACATTTTTGGAGAACTGATGTCAATTCTGAATGCTACAAGGAAAGGTGATTCAATTCCTAAGATTATTTTGATAGGAGGATTTGCTGACAATGACTGTCTTTGTGACAAAACAAAATTCATTTTTAAAAAAGCAAAGACAGATTTAAAGGTGCCTATTTTGGTTTGAATAAAAATTGCTGAAACAAACAAACAAAAAAACAGAGTTTAAATAGTATATTCTGGAATTGACATGCTCTGGAGGTTTTCTCCCTCTTAGGATCTTATTTGTGTTTATAATGTATTAAGAATCATTAAAGTAAATATTTTCTACACAGCAGTGGACACGTTATTTATGTGTATGTGTGTTCTGGAGAGATTTCAATTATACATTGTACATTAGTAGGAAGGTGATGATCAGTGAAAACAGAGGAGTTTATTTTCACTTTTGTACTAATTGTTTTCATTGAACATGTTCAGTGTGTGGTGTCCTCAGGCACAGGGCCGGTACACTGAAGAAGACTAGACTAAGTAATTTAGGTAGGTCTCACAGGTAAAAGGCCCAGGCCAGTAAATATGGAAGTTCTTCAAAGAAGCAAACAAGAGCCCAACCAGCCTTGTATATTGAGCAGGGCCAAAATAGTTTAAAAATACCCCAAATGCTGTGGCTGCTCTGAGGCCCTATGTCAACTGAGGCCCTATGTCAGCTTCTACATTTTGCATTATAAAATGGTCATGTAAGGCCTTTCTGTACTTGATTGAGAAATGTCCAGAGACCTACAAGGAGACCCCAACTGACACTCTGAGCAATAATGGACAACCTACCTTAAATGCCCTTCCCTGATAATGAGATTTATAACTAACTTAAATGCCATCCTAGAGCCCTCATCTAATAGCTGATGGAAACAGAAGCAGACACCCACAGCTAAACACTGAGCCAAACTCCTGGAATCCAGTTGCAGAGAGGGAGAAGTGATGAGTAAAGGGGTCTAGACCGATCAGGCTGAGAAACCCACAGAGACAGCTGACCTGAACAAGGGGGAGCTCATGGACCCCCAGACTGATAGCTGGGAAACCAGCATTGGACTGACCCAGAGCCCCTGGACAAGGATCTCAGTTAGAAGGCCTGGGCAGTCTAAGGGATCTCTGACAGTGGAACTAGGACGATTCCTGGTGCAAGAAAGAACATTGGGAGTACATTCCCCATGGAGGGATACTCCCTTAACCTAGAGACATGAGGGAGGACCTAAGCCCTACTCCAAATGACTTGACAGATTTTGATGATCCCTCTGGAAGGCCTCTCCATCCCTGTGGAGTGGGTAGGGAAAGGAATGGGAGCATGGGACCGTGGGATAGAGAGGGAACTGGGATCGATATGTAAAATAAGAAAAAAATAATTTAAAAACTAAAGTAAAAAAGAATCGATAACTTATAAAAAGAAAACTAAACCATGATTTGACAATTTTTATTAGGAGGCTCCTTTCTCCATTAAAAATCAAATATTCTATAACAACCACATTATTACAAGGAGGTTACAACACATGCTAGGTTGCTTTTATTTTCATCTCTTTGTTTTTTAATCAGAAATGGAAATATATTCTCAGGTGCCTAATTTGCCATGGGCCATGGTCCCTGGGCTCCGTGACTCCTGTGGGCAGACTTGGTATGTGAGTATTCTGTTATCTGAGCTTGGTGGGAATGGTAACATTTGGGTCAATTTCTAAAGGTTCAAGTTGTGGTTAACTAAAAAGGATAAAAAGGACAGTTGTCTGGAGTGCACTACTCATGCTATAGAAAATAAAAGTTGAAATACATCTAAGTAGAGCCACAGCATTTAAAATATCCCCACTCCTGATATCTGTGCTCAGTATACAAGAACAGTACCACAAGAACAGGTTCATGTGTCACCCTTGGTGCATATAATTTGGAACTTCATTGATTTAATTTTGAAATAGTTTTATCTTACAAAAATTTTAAGGAATAGTTTTCACTATCACACAATATCTTATGAAATTCTGAAAGTGTGCATGTGTACATGTTTTAAAGGAGCTTGATTAATGTCAATGCCTATTTTGAATCTGTACTTGAGGCCATTAAAATAAAGAACACTTAATAACATTAAAATCAGGAAAAAAGCCACTGTGCTATGTTCATTGGCACATAGAAGGGTTCTGATGAAAGGAAATGCATTTTGCATGCACAAACACATTTGTTTAAAATGTAGGTTGTTCTACTTTAAAGCTCAATGCTCTGGACATTTTGAACCTTTTGCTTCATTAACTGTATTCATTCTAAAATACCTTTCAATTTAAAACAGGAGATAATTGTAACACCTTGAAGCAAATGAGATGTTATTGCAATAATTAAATCCAAAATGAGATGCAGGTACTTTAGACCTGCTGGTGTTTCGGCTAGTTAATAGCAAATAACATTTCCATTGGTCACAGTGATTTCTTTCCAGAACTCTTTCCAGTTGCAATGGAGTACTGCATACTAATCATATTCTAATATGTTTTACAAGAGGTAAAATGTGTCCAAGCCTCCATCACACCATTTTAAATTAACTCTGCAAAATTTACAATGATTGTATGACATGTTGCTTTCCTCTCTTACAAAAATCCATCAGATTTTAGAAAATAATTTTACATTACAATAAGATTGCTGGAATAATAAGTGCTTGCTTTTCCAATGATGGAAAATGAGTTGGTGGAATCGGGGGTGGTGGGAGTAGGAGTGGGATGTGGGCCTCTTGTGAGCTTTCCTACGATTCGGAGTCTTTCAGAATTTAAAATGTGTCTGTGTTCCACAGAAAATATGGAGATATCAATGTGGTTACATGTGTAGATGTTGCAGGAAGAGTCATAGATAGTGGGAGACTTCCCTTTCTTCCTCTTTCTTACTGTCTCTGTCCTTCCCTCCCTCCCTCCGGACTTTCCTCCATTTTTTCCGTCCTGTTTTAAAATTTTCTTAGAAGAAATATATTTTCCATCAAGAGCATAGCTCATACTTTAATGTTAAACTAAGATACATTATTTGTATCAAGTTACATATGCAAAGGCAAGTTTCTGTTTATAGCAATGATCCAAATACAGTATTTGTCTTTAAAAGTAAAATAAATGGATATTTGATATTTCAGTATAGATTATAATGTGCTTACATTTTTGAGGAGCTGAAAACAGTATTTTTGTGTACCCCTTATTTTAGCTGTCCCCCTTGTTTGAGGCAATGTTTTATTATGCTGACCAAACTAGACAGGCACTTGTTTTGTGGCCCCTGCTGTCCAGAAGTATAGTCGTGTAGTATCCTCATGCTTCAGGCTTTGAGTAGCTGAGATTCCAATCTAAAACATGTCCCTGAGTCTCTCTTCTGCAATAATGATAGTGGTAACAGTCTTGGTAGCTGGTAAATACACCTTGAACACTTAATACTTGTTAATTTATAGCCACTCTTAATTCTCCCAACAGACATAGTGTCTGCTCTCTCCCTCTCTCTCTCTCCAAACATATATATATATATATGGTCAGCAGAGGACACTTTTCAACCTAGTAGTCTAGTTCTTCTGTGCATACACCTAACATACCCAGCATCCCAGAACTTCAAGTTAATCAAGAAACTAGTAGGAGAGAGTAATCAAGAGATATAGGTATCATTTTAGTGTCTGGAATCTAACCTTTAAATTGAACATTGCCAAAAGGTACGAGGGATATCTCATTCCTTACTCTGATTTCCATGCAATGACATTAAATAGCTTTACCACAGTGCTGCTACTGTATGGGGGCTTCCCTTTTCTGCTCCCCTGCTTCTCTCTGTTTCCCATGGACTCTGTTGGCAACTCTCGTTTTGAATTCATGGTTTCCCAGATTCCCAGTATACTGCTTTTGTAACATCTCTACATGTTAGGGAGCCCTTCTGGGATGAGTTGGAAATGGTATCAATGTACACTCTACTTGTAGGATCTACCTGTACACTGAACTCCAAGCTCATTTCTTTGTAGAAAACATTGATGATTCAAGGGTACCCTAGCTACTACACTAGATTCAGAGTCTTAGGACTGGATTTACTGATTAGATCAGATTTTCACATAGCATCTTTACTTTAGGCTTTATTGTATGCTATTCAGGAAAACCAAACTTCTGGAGCTGTTCCTTCACAAGCCTGAGGGTATGACTCAGTTCTGTTCTAGGCTTACGTCTACTTCCTGCTCTTCTGCCCCCGCCTCTGCTGTAGACTTGTTGCAGAGAAGTTTCTTTCATCTTCTACTCTTCAAATAACACTGTGAAATTAACTCAAGTAGGTCTCTTTATGTGTCTGTATATTTTTTGGCTTTCTACTTAGGGCAGATATTTCTTTGCCAAGTCTCCACATCCTCATAGAATGAGGACAATAGACACTATCTTTATCTTACAGATCCTGCATATGTAACATACGACCTTATTTCTTTTCTCCTACCTTCTATCAATAGTGTGACCTGTTTGTAGTTTTCTCATCTCTTTTTGACAGTGCTTTTCCTTCTTCCAGAGTGCCAACAAATATTTGTAATTTACAATCCCCAATGGTACATTTTCTCTGATAAGCGAATAATACATTTTTAGAATAAGGACTTATGTTTTGTTGATAAGGAAGCAATTAGAATTGACAAAGTCTGCAAATACTGATTGTAAAAGTGCCCACAGTATGCCAACTCTTATTTTAAAATGGAGTTTGAGTTAGGTGTACTTTCTAATATTCCATAAAACTCCCTTGACCTTAAATTTCTCTGTGACTGTTGCTTTGACAGTATCTATTTGATTTGTTTCTGTCTTTTAATCTGGGGATTCAGCCAGCCCAATAAAGCTAATAACTCTGTTTTTAGCCTCTGCAAAAGTGAGTTTCATTTGTCTCCTGGAGCTGCTGTTATACCCTCTCTATACAAATAATTGTCTAATTCTCTTTTCATTTTTGTAGACATTTTGATTCACTCATGTTTAGGACTACAAAACCCATGAAACTTTTTTGTACACAGTTACCCATCACATGACACAGAATCCATGCTTCTTTCTCTTTCATGAGATAAGTCTGATTTCCATCAATATTTTCTGAGAATGAAAATTGTGTTACTGGAAATATCTAACCCAAAGAGGTACGAATGGGGTGGGTTCCTTTTGGCGTTAGCTCTTTTGCTGGAAAGCCATAGTTTTAATATTACTGTATCTTAGAAGATTCTCACTGTTCCAGCCATGAAATATTATGGTGTAGAAACAAAAGATAACTCCAGGGAAAAATATTCTTAAAAAGTAGGAATTAAAGTTCCAAAAATAGTGACTTAGGGCAAAATATTATTAATAAATTTATTGACCCCCCCAGGATAAATATTCTTAAAAGTAAGAATTAAAGTTCCAAAAATAATGACTTAGGGCAAAATATTATTAATAAATTTATTGCCTTCCAAAGTACACTAAATTTTTATGAAGCAGGAAGTTGAGCTGGAGCTTAATTTATGTGTGGAACAGTGCTTTGCAACTTGTGCAAGTTCAACAGAGATAAAACTCCTCTCATAAATAAAGAGGCAGCGATTTGGGATGACTGTGAATGAGAAGGCAAAGGGCACAGCTATATTAGCAATTTTGGTCTTGATCTACACCACAGGCATTTCAATAGCTGCTATTTCAAATTCTTTTAAAACCCACTTTTTGCATTTTAATAGCTTTTCTCTAACACTAGAATGCAAATGTGAATTTGCCTCTAGCATGCTTTATTCTTCCCTGTCAGAATCACTAGAAATCCATATTTTTCCCTGAGACTGCCCTTCCTTTTTCAGAAGTCAGGAGAAAGGATGTGCACGTGTGGCTAGATGAAATGAAAAGGATCCTGTGAACAGGGTAGGTACATGGATAGAGAAGGAGATAGAATTATAGGATGAGACACAAAAATGGGAAACTTTGGTAATAAGAAAAAACATGAAAGAAAGATTTACTAAGTTATGTCTTTGTATGTCGAAACCAACTAAATAAAGTTTTATATTTCTACTTAGTTGAATTAAAAATATGTTTGGACTGGAAATCTGACTCAGTTGGCAAAACAGGAAAAGTAAATGACCCAGAGACTGATAGTAATAACAAAGACCTGAATTAAATCCCTGGTACCCACATCAAAAGCTGGGCACAGTTGTGTGTACCTATAATCTCAGCTCTGGGGAGGCAGAGACAGGAACATCATTTGGGCCTGCTGGCCAGCAAGTATAGCCAAGTTAATGTGCTTGAGGTTACATGGGCAGACACAAGGACACACACAAGTCTCTTTGGAGCAAATAGTTTTGCTTTGACTACAAGCTCCCTATTATAATCTATTTTCCCACCACCTCCCAGACACAGGAAGCCAGCTGACCTTGTACCATAAGCTCTAAATTAAATGAGTCAAAGTAGATCTTTCCTTCCTTTGGCTGATTGTTTGAAATATTTCATCACTGTCATTGAAAGCTGACGAACCTAGATATAATCAGTATTTAACAGTTAAAGACCTTAACCTCTGTGGTCATAGTGTGCCATGCTTAACATGCAATGAAGGTTTCAGTAATTTCACAAGATTTTGATATATTGGCAGCTTGAGCTGGACATTGGTAGCACACACCTTTAATCCCAGCACTGGGGAGGCATAGGTGGGTGGATCTCTGTGAGTTTGAGGTCAGCTTGGTCTACAGAACTAGTTCCAGGACAGGCTCCAAAGCAATACAGAGAAACCCTGTCTTGAAAATGAGAAAAGAAAAAAAAAAGAAAGAAAAAGAAAGAAAAAAGAAAGACTATTGGCAGCTTTATTGGTGAAGGGAATACTTTTACTTTTAATAAATTCATTTTGGTTTCTTAGAGATTTTGATCATTTATTATATGCACTTAAATGCCTCTGTGACATTCAAATGTTGGCAGCAAAGCCTGTTTTTTGATTACTAAGGATGACTTGTGCCCAAATCGAGAAAGGTTATGCTTTACATCAGCATATATTTTTGTTCTACATCTTAGCTTTTTGTTTCAAATCAAACTCAGGGTTATGGGCTAATTAAGGATAGCATATGGCATGGACAACAATAGCAAAATGACACTTAGATAAAACAGAGATGCTGTGATATAAATTGATTAGGCACTTTCCCATAGTTTTTTGAATTTGTGAACTAATCCCCTTGTGAGTGTTATTCTGATTATTTGTAATAATCACAGTCTTTTGCATTTGGTGACTCTTCCCAGCAGTCTGTGAACCTCAGTATTTAGAAGTGTCTTACTCCACAGTGTTTTGTTTTGTTTCTTAATTTTGGGTTGCTGGAATTAGTGATTTCTAGTTCTTTGAATAATAAAAGCACTGTGCATGGGCTAAACTATAGACGAAAAGAAAAGAATTGGAGATTGCCTTACTACTAATAGCAGTTATTGTTTTGTATATTGAAATAGAATGAGAGGCCTGTCCGGGACACGTGGTGTTTCTCTGCTCTAGTTGGAATCTCCCCAGATTCTTTAGCTCATACCCCTGCCCCCAGGTTTTGCCTCCCTTATGTGGGATCTAAATCATTCCTTTACTGAGCACTGGTGCCGTTTTTGTTTACACAGTCTTGGCCTATGAATATTTCTGCCTCAGTATTTTTTGTTGTTGTTGGACAATATATTGCTTTCTGAATGAAGATATTTGATTATTGTCACCACCATTGTCTCTTTCTTGCTTTGCAGACTGTACTTATGCTTGATTGACCCTCATTTTTATTACAGTTTTCCTGTTAAGAGGCTACATTCTTTTTAGTTATGTATGATAAACTCCCATCTTTTCTTTCTATGTATGATTGTATGTGTACAGGTGTACTTAGATGTGCAACCACACATAAGTATCTATGTGCATGTAGAAACAAGAGGAAAATGTGAAGTGTCATTTCTGAGGAATCATGTACTACCCATCTTTTCTCTTTTCTACCTCTCTCCCCCCTTCTCTCCCTCTCTTCCTTGCAATGTGTCCTCTTTACTTGACAGAAAGACTAGACTGGCAAGCTGACTAATAAGGCTCAGGTATCCTTCTGTCTCTATATTACACCTTAGATTATAAGCACATTCTTTCAGTCCTTGCTTTATATGTGGGTTCTGGGAATTGACTATGATTTGTATGATTGCTTTGCATCACTTAACTGACCAAGCCATCTCTTCAGTCCCTACCATCTTTGGATACAACACCCCAAAAAATAAACTTCTGTCCTTTAGTTGCTTGTTAACGCATCTAAATGTCCAAGTTAAAAAAAATCTTTTAATCCTATAAATTTTAAATTAGTATTTTGTTTTAGAATAATTTATCTGACAATTACAGTTGCTGATAAATTTTATATGACATAAATTTTAGATTTATTATCATACTTATAACTATTTAACACAATTGCACTATTATATATTAATACATACTACATATTTAAATATGCTGTTTTTACACAGAAAGAATACTATGAAATAATTTTAATTGACTAGAAGAGGGAACATAGAGCATTGTAAAAACATATTTGGACTGTAAAATCTTAGCACTATGTTGCCATACTTATAAAATTTAAGTTACTAATTAGCACTTTTGTAAAATATTGATGTATTTGTTTTAATTTCAACCAGACTCAAGCTCCGATAATTCCTTTTGAATGTCAAAAATATCAACAATACATTATTTTCAAATTTTGGATATTTATTGGTGTAGTCTGTTTATAGTATAGGAAAGATTTTAATTGCAAAATGTCAATTATACAACAAACAGATACAGAACAACAAGTAAAAGGTCAATCATTCATGAAAATTCAAGTGATTATTGCACAAATACCATTGTTCATTCTTCTCAAGTCACAAGGCTCTACTGCTGGTATTTCCAAGTCTTATCACCATATGGTGACAGTAGATGGATCTGTGCAGGTGTGCACTCACCACTCCCAGGGTCGTTTTATCTAATAGCCAATCTGGAAAGTAATTAAAAATACTGAGACAACAGAAGAACATGGACCGACTGGATATTATGTGCACTCTACTATAGTTGGCATGTTGAAAAATCATGTTGATGATTCTTTCAACATTAATGTAGCAATGAGCAACAATAACAACAACAAAAACAAAGTGTAGATTTTTTTATTGGGCTCATAAGATGGCAGATTTATTAGATAATAAATTGTATAATTTGATAATATTTTATGCCCGTGTCATTTCTGAGACAGGTACATGACCACTATTATGATCTAAATGTGTCTTCTATTAAAATATAAACAAAACAAAAACAAGTGTTTAAAGAGATGGGCTCTAAAAATCCATCTATGTTATTTATTTATTTTTCTGAAAACAGCAGTTTCCTAATAATCCTTTGAAAATAAGATGTCACAGTGCAAGCTTATTTTATCTCTATAAAATAAGATTAATATGATCTATGTGACATTGGTGGTGTGAGGATAATCAGATGAGTTAATGCACACCACATGTTTTAACAAAAGGCTCTACTGCTCAGGGTAGCTATCTTTATCATCATTAAAGTTTGTCATTTAGTAATTGCCTTTTATTTATGACAAAGCATAAATGACCTTGAGTCTATTTATTACATGAAAAAGGGCAGTTGGTTAGAATAAAGTGTAATCTGATAGTAAAATAATTTGAAATGACTTTAATATAAAAACTATTACAACTCTATGGATTGAAATTGGCTCAGAGACAAGAATGGATCACTGGGGAGTATCATAGCTTCTAGAAGCCTCTAGTTGGTAACTGTCCTGATTCTTTAGCATCTGCTATTTATTTCTCTGTTTTTGTACCCTTCCCAATATGAGAGCTTGTGAGAAAGAAGCATCAAGTATTACAGAGATGTTTTCACTTTCAAGTTTGCTCAATACATGACTTTTATTCAGTAGGCAATATTTTTTTTACATAAATGAACATCTAATTATTTTAGATTAATAACTTCTATAATGTCGTATGGTATTTTTGTATCAGATCCAGGGTTTTCTCCCTATACAGCAATTCTACCAATAATCTACATGGCACTTCCCATGAGCACAAACTAAATATACAATATCTCATCAATATTTTTACATTTATATTAAATAAAGTTAGTTCAGGGTGATATGAATTATTGGGCTAACAAATAGGAAACTAAACACTCAGATGTAAGCTTTTTCGGACATAAAATATGTGCCTTATGTAGTGATTACATTAGTCATTTTTTTATATAAATGCCTTAGAAACCCTGGAGTTTATATATATATATATATATATATATATATATATATATATATATATATATATATATCTGTTTCCTATATGGCTTTTAAATTAAAGTTTTAAATAATATGTTTGATCTTGTTTTCACCTCTTCCAATGTCTCCCAGGGCCTCTCCATCTCCTTACCCACCCAACCATATGTTCTTTCCCTCTCTAAAAAACAATTATTACAAATACAAAAATCAAAACTGATAAGTAATAAAACAATAACACAGAAAAATGCAAATACAAAAAACCCACCAACAAAACATAAACAAAAATAAATGAAAAAAAATTACACCTACACAAAAATCCATGAATATTGCTGGCTAACTAGTCCCAGTCTTGGGGCCTGCCCTAGAGTATGCTGTGTACCTAGTGATGCCCTATTGGAGAAATCTAGCTTTCCATTGCCAGGAGGGATCAGCTGAAGGTAATTTCTTGGTTAGTGGTGGAACTCCATGCCTCCTTTCCCCCCTCGGTGCTGAGACTTTGCTTGGATTGAACCAGTGCTGGATTTGAGTGATCCATATATGCACGAGTATGGCTGTTTTAGAAGACTGGGTTAGCTTAGAGTCAGTTTCCTTTTAACCTGCTCATTCATGTGTGAATAGTGTGAGTGCAATATATATGCATATGAAGCACATACATGTGTAGGTGTGGCATGTTGAATGTTCTACATTTTTGAATGTATGTTATTGGTGTTATTTATGAAAGTACCCATATCAATAGAACTACACAAAAATTAGAACATTTTATATGTTCAGACTTGCATCTTCAGTTATAAATGATAACACCTCCAATTCACATTCCATTCAATAAAAACATTGTCCTTAATGTTATATTTTGTAGGATGTCATATCAAAGTAAACTCTATCCTAGAAGATTCTTAAATAACCTAATTTATTTTATATGCAGTCTTCCTGAATAGGTAAAATGAGAGGAATTTTGCTATAGATAAGTTTGTTTATGTTAAACTTGATCTACTTGGAAAACATTAGGCTATGAGAGCCCCTGAACCAAGGTAAAATTGAGAGGATCTAGTTTTTCTTTGGTAACTAGCTAAAACTGGAAGGACTGATTTTTCTTCCTTTGTTGTTATAATAAATATGGTGTATTACAATGATTTGTTATAATATATGTATTTAACAAAGATGTAAAATTAGTATTCGTGTTTCCTTCTGACATTATAAATTGGTAAGTCTTATTACCATGTTATGTGAACTTAACTGATGTGTCTCAAGAAAGAGAATGAGTTACAAAATGGCTGTACAAGTTTGCACTCCCACCAGCAGTGGGGGAGTGTTCCCTTTACTCCATATCCTCTCCAGCATAAGCTGTCCTCAGTACTTTTTATCTTAGCCATTCTGATAGGTGTAAGATGGTATCTCAGAGCTGTTTTAATTTGCCTTTCCCTGATGATTAAGAGTGTTGAGCACTTCCGTAAATGTCTTTTGGCCATTTGAGATTCTTCTTGTGAGAATTATTTGTTTAGCTTTATACCTCACTTTTCAATTGGGTTATTTTGTGTTTTGATGTCAAGTTTCCTGAGTTCTTTATAAATTTTAGAGATCAGCTCTCTGTCAGATGTCAGCTGTGGTGCTAGGGTAACTCACAAGAATCCACAAGGGGAACCCCAACTAATACTCATAACAATAACAGAGAAGATGTCTGAACTGGCATACTCCTTTAATCAGATTGGTGAATAATCCAGCTCTCACCATATAGCCCTCATCCAGTAATTGATGGAACCAGATGCAGAGAGCCACAACCAAGAACCAGGCCGAGCTCTAGGAATCCAGGTGAAGAGAGGGAGCAGGGAACATTTGAGTAAGGAGGTCAAGATCATGATGGAGAAATCTATAGAGACAGTTTCATGGGAACCCTTGAACCTTACACCTGCAACTGTGGAGACTCCAGGAAACTGAACTGTGCTCTCTATATGTGGGAGACAGTTGTGAAGCTTGAATTATCAGAAGGTCCCTGGCAGTAGGACCATGATACAAATCTGGTACATAAGATGGCTTGTTGGAGCCCATTCCTTAGGGTGAGATGTCATGCTCAGCCTTAAAGCATGGGAGAGGGGCCTGACCCTGCTCTAACCTATTATGCCAGACTATGCTGAGTCTTTATGGGAGTTCTTACCAATGAGGAGTAGAATGGGCTAGGTGAGGGGGTAGAAAGAGGTGAGGGAATTGGGGGAGGGGTGTGAGGGAGAACTTTGGTTGGAATGTAAAATAAAAAAATAAGAAAAATGAAAAAAAAGAAAGACTATGAGACATTTCACTAGAAAGATGATTTGATCAAATATATGAGGATGGGAAAATAAATTTGAATAACTAAAGAAAATGATTGGTTTTATACTAGCAATCAGAGGCTAACTCCTCAAATTTGAATATTAATCATTGGGATGTTATGAACATATGTGAGAATGAGGTCTCTGAGAAGAAATAGCTTGCAAGGAATTCACTGTTTACATTAAACAGTGACTTCCATAACTTTGGGGCTTTTTCCTTGAGAAAGAATTAACATAAGACCATGCTCTTAACATAATTCTAACTGTATTCTGCCTGTCTCAAATGGTTAGCCTGTTTTAATTGCTCGAGTTGTTCAGCCTGTCTTAAGTTATTAAGGAAATGCAGTTTTAACTAACCATATGTGTCAGTGGTTCTCAAAGAAGAGTTAACCTCAGAATCAGGACGATGGTTCAAAATGGTGTTTAACCCAACTAAGAAACTATGGAATTAGATTTTTGTGCAGATTATGGTACAAGGATCTACTTAAAAAAATACCAGAGATACTGAAGGTGAGCCATGTATCACCTAGAAAAAAATACTGCCTTTCTTCTGTTGATGCTAAAAAAGACAGCCTAGTCTATACTTAGAAAGCGTGACTGCATTCTACTAATACATAGTCTGGTCCTCTGTCAGCCCCAGTTATAGTGATCTACTACCGACTCAATGAACAATTCCTATGCTGTTAAGCCTTTTGTCTTTTCTCTGTTGTTTCCTCATGCTGAAATTCCTTCTCTCCGCACTTACTGGGGTCATACTCATTTACCAATATCCATTTCATATCTCACCTCTTCTGGGAAATCTCTGCCAGTTCATTCAGTCAAAAATCTGTCTCTCAACCCCACGTCCCCATAGATTCTGAACATATTATAGCATTTATCACAGTGTACCTCTGTAGAATTCTTCACCTTCAATGTAAGTGCTTATCTATCAACCTGAGTAGGGTTTGGCAAATTACAGTCTGCAGGCAAAGTTCAGCCCACTGCCTGTTTTGTAAATGATGTCTTATGGGAACGCAGCCATGTCTATTTCATTACACATCGTTTAAGGCAGCTTTTGCACGATGGCAGTGGAGTTAAGTAGTGCAGACAGGGATGAATGGTTCACAGAGCCTCAAGTATTTCCTGCGTGGCTCTTTAGTTTGGCAAATTCTAAATGAAGGTGCATGATGTTAGGTATATATTCACATCATGTGTCATTTAAGTAAATGGTCAAGGAATGAAGAATTGGGAAATTTGTGTTTATGATAGTTTTGCTTCCCTGCCTAAGTTTGTTTTTTATTCCTTTTGTCATTGATATTTATCCAGTACTCAGTGCTTCTGTGGTGAGGGAAAATGCTCAATGCCACTACTGTCCAATATAATAGCTGCTTGACCATGTGGAAACTTGGGACAAATACAGTTAAATAACTAAAGTTTAATTTCATTAAATTGCAATTAATGTCGTTGATTATGCTATGATAGCTAATGTCTGTCATATTAGACAATAGAGGGTCAGGAAAATATATGTAAATAATTTCCACTAGAGAGAAACATCTGTGAATAAGAGTTATGGCAGGAATTAATTTGTTATGTCATAAAATATCTCTAATGGATTTCTGATGCTTTTGTATTGTTAATAGCTATTGTTTAGGAAAAATTGATCTCCATTTGTATCTTGGATAAATGCTCTTAGAATTTACACAATGACTTAAAAGTTACTCTAAAATGTATCTAGGTACCCCTCTTATTTTATGAGATGCATTACTTTTGAGGATATAGGGACCACAAGGACATGTACTTCCTGAGGTTTTGTGATAGTTTTGCTGATAAATTTTCATCCATTCATAAACCAGTGAAGCCAGAACACAAGTTCTGACATGCACCTGTAGGCGTAGTGACTCAGATGTGAAGTGTGGAGATCTGGGGAGCATAGGAGTTCAAGTCCTAAATGGAGAGCATAGCAACACTTAACTTGGTGGGGAGGGGAGAGTGTGTTAGATGAAAAAATTGGTAAAAAGTTTTTGAAATACCTAATGATTCTTAGCAAAATTTCCACATGTATATGTTAAAGTAGATTGAGCAGTGAGTACTAATAAAGGTAGAAGCAAATGGGGAGGAGTTTAACTGAGAGTCCTGGGGATGTCATCAACCACGATGTTGTCTTAACATATTTGTGTACTTATTGTTGTAACTGTGTTTGCTGCAGTTTAGCTAAACTCTACAGTGTACATGAGCAGGCTTGGTAAGACCACATTTCGTAAGATTTGGAGGAAGAATATAAGTTTACGGAGTCAACTGTGAATGGATAAGCTGTTCTAAGAAATCATTCTACATTTCAGTGTTTTCTTCCCTGTCTAAGTTTTGTTACGATCTTCACAATTCAGGATTTTTACTCCTGTAGTTGCGTGTTTCTATGGATTATTGTGGCTGTTGTGGACACAGTTACCTTCATGTTATTTTAGTCTAAGATAACTTATTAAGGGTGTTTTAAAAGGTTCTGAGTATTGTGTATTCAATCTGAATCTTGCTACTTTACTGAATTTATGTGTAAATTCTAATGTTTAGTAGATTCTTGAGTTTTTTTTATGTATAGCATAATATCATCTGAAACCAGGGATAATTTGACATTTCCTTCCCTGTTTGCTAGAAAGAATTTTACTCCCCTTGTTCATGAATTAGAAAAGTACATATAAACTGTCTATAATGTTCAAAATAATCTACAAATGAAACCACCAACAAAATACCAATAAGATTATTCACAAAACTAAAACTAATACTAAACTTTTATTTTAAAAGACTGAATATCTAAAGATATTTTGAGGAAAAAGAATAAAGACAGATTATGATTCCTGTTTTCAGAACATAATATAGAACAATTGCAACAACTACAGGATTTTTGTTTTCATTAAAAAGACTCCCTGACCTTTGGAAAATTACAGAGACTCCAGAAACAAGTCAACAAAACTACAACCAACTGATTTTATTTTTCTACAGGTACTGACAATGTATGCTGTAGAAAGGACATCTTCTTTTAAAAATATACTGCTGAAATTTTTGCATATTATATATATTGTGAATATTGACTCTGTCTTCCACCCTATATAATAATTAATTCAAAATGGATCAAAGACTTTAATGTAAGGTGTGAACAAACACTAAAAAAAGTTCCCAAACCAAAAGATATAGGAAAGAAATGATAGAAAGTTATTCGTTGGAGTATACTACTATTGAAACAGTATGGAGTTTTCTTAGTTATCTGAATAAAGAACTTCCCTATGATCCAACTATTGCACTCCAGAGTGGTAATACAAAGGAATGAAGTAAGCATACAAAGCAATATCTGCCTACTCATGGTTATTGAAGCAGTACTTATATAACTAAGGAGTGGAACCAGACTTGGTGTCCATCAATAGATGAATGCTACAGAAAATATGACACATAACTATGGAGTATTATATAGCTGCCACGAAGAATGGAGTCTTGTCCTTTAAGATAGAATATATGGGACTGGAGGCAAGCAGGTTTAGCAAAATGAAGTAGACAGCAGAAAGATAAGTATCATCTGTTCTCTCTGATGTGGAAGCCAACGGAGGAGACTTGAAATTGGAAAAGATCTTACTATAACCCGCACGTTTGCAAAAGATGGAGAGCAATAAAAGTGTCACCGGGGCTAAGAGACATGGTCAGTGCACAATGTGTGTGTGTGGTATAGCACATTGAATCCTAATAATTCATAAAATTCACATGTGCTCTTAAAAGGCCTGTAGCCCTCTTTTCTTGAAGGGAAAATGGAGACATAGATGGCTTATAATGAAATGCATTAGTCATTCTGGAAATTGATTTTTGTGGTTCTTAAGCTGATAAACTGAAATGTGAGAGGGACGTAAGTCTTTTAGAACCAGCTTTTACGACATCCAAACCTACATTCATGTGCCTGATGTGAATGCGAAGCCGACCTCCTGTGCAGCACCAGTCCTGTCTGGGGAATTCCTTTCCTTAAGATCATACAAGTTTTGTTTTCCAAATCAACTGGACATAAAGCAGTTGCCTGAATAACAATATTGAACCATCAGGTAGCCTTTGAGATTTAAACTGGAACTCTTGCCTCTGGAAGGGTCATGTCATGTAGCAATGTGACAAGTAAGATTAACCGATTATGCCAGTAATAATGCGGTTTCTCGACCCAAGGCAGGTGACGAGTGTTAGAATTTTGAATCTATCAACAAGTATACAGCCTGGTATATTCTTTACGTGGAAGCCAGCCCAAATATCAAATATAAAAGTGAAAATGAGAGAGAAAAATGCAAATGCCTTTGTGTTCTAAAGAATCAAACTGAATGCCCGGCAAATGCTTGTGTGGCTATAGTATGCTTGTGTAGACAGTGACACCGCCACATACACACATAGAGAAAAGAGCAAGTTGCTGTTTACATTGTCTTGAAAGCTGTGGAAAGTTTCCATATAACCGGTTAGCCAGAAAATAGTGGTCTTTGTCTTTTTTATACATAATGTTTTAATATAATTCTTAGACATTCTCCTCTTCCATTTGGATGAGACATACTCTTAAATCAACTCCTCAACTTTAAAATTATATACATATAATACTATATACATATTTAATATTATATACATATAATGTAGTTGACACCTCAGGAGGAAAAGTCCTCAAGTTCATATATAGGCTAAAACTAGCACCATATGTTTTGTGAATTACATTTATATTTGCATTAAAGTAGTTTCTATCTTCACAGAGGAGAGGGGGGTAGGGGAGGGGAGGGGAGGAAGGACAGTGAAAGGGAAAGGAGGGAAGAAAGGGGAGGAAGTCATCCTGAAATGGGTTTATACTTTATAGGAAGCTGCTTATGGTATTATGTGAATTCTTCTTTCCTGTAGAAATATGTTAAAATGAAGATGAATGGCCCAGAATACTTGAGTAATCTTTTAGCAAAGTTGACTATCAATTTAAGTTGTGCAGCAACACAGTAAAATGCATTACATTCTGGCAGTAATAATTCATTACCTTTTAACAAAACTAACTTTTTTTCACATGCATCTTGTACAGCATTATTATGGTATATAAGATATTTAAAATACTGGGATATTTAAATATAAGGGTATATTTAAATATAGGGATATTTAAATTCCCTATATCCTACTGTATGATTTGAAATGTATCATCTTTCATACATGTATAAATGTAGACCAAATTGCCGATCTAAACCGAGGACTCTTAAAATACGTCCTGAGCTATATATATACATATTAGAACAACTAATGGTATTGCTACTTAAAACATTAGTCTACACCTTGATCTCTGTGAGTTTGAGGTCAGCTTGGTTTACAGAGCTAGTTCCAGGACAGCCCAGGCTGTTACACAGAGAAACCCTGTCTTGAAAAACTAAACCAAACCAAACAACCCAAACCAAACCAAAACAAAAGCAATAGTCTATATTGGCTTGAATATTGAATTAATTCCTTCCTTCCTTCCATCCTTCCTTCCTTTCTTCTTTCCTTCCCCTATTTTACTTTCAAAGCATTAGGCTATTTATGTGTTCCAAACAGTCATTGCTTTTGGTATTTTGTTTGTTGCACATTTTCCTTTTATTTGAATGAGGCAATGCCTTTTAAAGGTTGCCTTTTAAAGACTAAGGCAAAGACATATTTTTTCCTAAGGTGTATTTTGGTTTCTATTTCATTAAAATTGTTCATCTAAGAATGGGAGAATAAGAAAGAAATGAATGGTAAAATGTATACAGTAAAAGTCCCAAGTGACATGTTGGTCTATGTGTGCCCAAATGGGATGTTATCGAGCCTCATATAGTTGCATTCTATTGTTGGAATTTGCCCATAGACATGTTTGCATGTAGAAAAAATGTTTGAAAATATTAAATATTCTGTCACCTAACTTATTTCTGTTTCTTTCTCTTTTTTGCTCAACTTTCAAACTTCTGATCATTTTGGCTTCCTAATGTTTCCCTTATGAGAAGATAAGGGAAGATGTGACTTGTAAAAAGGTCATTTCATAATTAGCATGGATCCTCTAGATCCTATATTTGCCTTGATCACTTTCTTTTTTGCTCATTGCTCTGAACTGAACTCAAGAATTTTTTCTTTTTCTGTTGTCATCTGTTTAAAACAATGCATCCAGTGAAGTTACAGACAAAGCTGGCCATTCTAGGGGCCATGGAACTGTCTTTAAGATGACATTTTATGACTTTGATCTTGTCTCCAAGGTGACTGTTCAATAGTTTAGTTAATGGTGGACATTGTACTTCTCACTTGCAGTAAAATTGTAAACCAGTGTAAGAAATAGCAGTAAAAACTCACTGAAACATAATTCATGGTACGTATAAGCAAGGAAGTCAATTGCTGTTGATTTTGAAGTTTTTATTGGACTGGGCAAGCACTAAACTGTTGGCGAGGCTTATGCAACTCGGGTCAGTGATACTAGTAGACATTCCTAGCATCTAGGTAAATGCAAATCATTCACTTTACCCTTGTCCCTCTCATGAATCCTCCATTGACCCCTTGCTTTTTCAAGTTGTGATTTAGCATTTCAGGATGGTACCTAAAGCACATTAAAGAGTTGTGTATCTCATGCTCTTCTTGGGGAATTCTTATCAAGAGACAGTCCTATCATCTTTTTTATTTTTGTCACTGTGAAAACTAATCTGGGCATCATTTGTTTATTGATTAAATCTTGATTGTCTGTACATGAAATTATAGATGAGAGCAAGGCATGGACTTCTTTGCAGAAGTACATTCACAAATTTTATACCAAAGGCAGCATACAGCTACTCTGCATTACAGAAGTTTTAGAAGGGCCTTACTGTTTAGTAATCCAGGGTATTATTCTCATATGGATTTATATTTGTCAAATTGTGTGGCTGAGCTGTTGAGAATTATGTGATCAGGATCCTTGGATAAATAGGAACATCTCACATATTATGAAATTATTGGATGGTTTAATGTGTTTTCATAGCATGAATACATCAAATATTTAATAACATTTACTTGTTTTCCTCTCCTGGCTTATTGGAGAACTAGAAGGAAAATAGAGGTAAATCTAGAACTAGAAGATTATTAATGGATATATTATGAAATTCAGGATTTATTTTTGTACAATTTAGGTTGCTAAAATTTCAGGCAGTGGCAATATTATGGTCTAATTTTTTGTTTTGTGAGGAGAAATTCAACAATAGTTCAGATGATGGATTAGACAGAAGGAAAACTAGCTTGACAGAAATTAATTAAGAGGGTATGGCAGTAATACAGATGCCAAAAACCAAGCCAGATGGAGATGTAGTCAGGCAATATTGTCACCACAAACTGAAAGGACTGATGAACAGTTTGATGTCAGAAGTGGGAAAATAAAGCATGAACTTTAGGAGAATGTCAGGATTTTAATCTGAGTTACAAAAAGACTCTGGAGGTTTTGAGAGTTCAGATTTCTTTTGTTTGCCTAACAGGATCTAGGGGACAATGACCAGATGACTAGGGAGACAGTGCAGTAGAAGATGAGGATCTGAGAATTATTAACATCTACAGGTGGCGGTTCTGACTGGGAAACAGGCTGAGTCAACAATGTGCAAACATGAAAGTGGTGGTGGTTGACAGAAGGTTAAGGGTAGGGGGTGTCTAGTAACAGAAGCCAAGAGTTGGAAATTAAGTAATTATAGGATGGTTCCAGGGAAAGTGGTCACAGTAATTAAGACTGAAATGTAAGGGTGGAGGGTAAATAATACTACCAGAGTTTATAGATTATGTGAGAAAGAAAAAGGATATGAAAAAAGCTTTTGACAACAATAGGAAAGCATTGTTTTATGTGACTGCTATGCAATTTCCCCTTGTAAGTCCAGGATATAGTCAAAGTATCAGATAGTCTAATTAATTATTGTTTACATGTTGAAGAGTTAGTATTTCTTTTAGGTTATAATTTATGTAAAGTTTATTTGTCCAAACATTGTATGTTAACAAATTTTTCTTCCATAATCTTTCATTTTTGTGATGTTGCGTGTACATATATATATATATATATATATATATATATATAGTGTGTGTGTGTGTGTGTGTGTGTGTGTGTGTGTGTGTGTGTGTGTGTTTGTATATACATATATACAGAAACATAAAAATAGGGAAAAATGTCCAAAAGTGTTATGTAGCTTATCTTACCAGCATGGTCAGTTTGGACTGGAGGAAAGTTGAATAAAATGGTTAAGTGCCTTATCCAATATGTGCACATAGTCGGTAGTAAAACTCAATCTGGGTCTGGTCTCCTGATTCCTGGTCTACAACATTATCCATTATGCCATGAGCAGAAAGCTAGAGGTCATTTCTATGCAGAGCAAAGCGAATGAGCCATGTCATGGCAGAAATGTTCTGCATCATTTGCTGCCATCTGTCTTAAAGCTCAATCCGGACTTCCAGGCATGGACACAGTGTGCTGCATTTGGAGTGACTACGAGGAAGGAACAGGTCTGGTTATCTCTATATGTAGAAAATGGCATATATAAAATGTTTGTGAAAAAGCGAAGGGATACAGAGTTTTTCAGGATTTACTTGACAACCTGCTCTGCAAGAATCTGGAAATCAATTCTGGAAATGTTTTAGATCAGTTGTATTTCATGGTGTTGGAGTATGATGTTAAGCGTTGATTATAGCTGTAGAAAGTTATGACTTAGAAGGTGCTTGGAATTCTGTAACTTGAATTCTGACCTGATTTGTAGTACTACATGGCTTTAGACATTTCACCCTCTCAAAGTACTTCAATTTCCTCATGGATTTAAATCAAGGTGTAGAACTGGAGGCCTTTTTAAGGACTTCTGAAGACTTCTTGGAAAGACTTAGATTTCTTTATTCCTTTTATCCTGACTATTATGTGGCCTCTGTAAGCATTTGGGTTTTTGATTTCTCATGTTGGTTGTTCTTCCTTTCAGTTTTGTTATTATTTCACTTTTATTAATCTTTCATTGTCTTCATTAAAATTAAAGTCATTGGTTTTAATTAAAGTCATAGGACTAAAAGTGTGCATTGATTATAAATATAGAAAAGTTTGTAAAACTGTCCCAAATGAAAGGCACAGAAACAGAGAATTATTTCTAGGCTAATTATTTGTTACCCATAATGTCTAAGATTGAAGATTACCTTTTTTATGTTTACATTCATCACTTTAAAGAAACACTGTGATTCTGTGTTCTTTCACTCAGGCTTTCTCTACTTAGTTAAGATGTTACTAACTGTAGAGTATTGATGCTGTACATCCTACTAATGTCTGCATCCCAATTGCCATATGGCAAACTACAAAATTGGTACTGAGAATGGTATGTGTGGATTTATTGTGGTATCCAGTTGACAGCAAACCTTTCAGGGAAATAAAATGGTTGTCATCTCAGATGAATGACATAAAACAGTTCTCCCAAATCCATTTAATTACATCAACATCGATTGATGATGAACCTTTAATTTTAATAGATTTTGAAAAGTACATTTTCAAGTATTTGTCAGAACTTAACATAAGTTTCTTCTGTCTTATTTTATTTAGTTATTTTTATTGGATTGTATTTGATTTGATATTTCTGACTCTTCTGTAAGAATGACATTTTAGTTACAATTTTCATCTGAATGACATTTTAATGTTTCAACACAATAATGAAATTCCAGACAGATAGACTATATTCTAAAAAAATAAGATATTGACAAGTATACTTTGTGGATATTTTAAGATGTGTTTGATTTCTTTTGCAGCTTTATAATGCCTTTGCTGAAGTCAGTTAGCTACCAAAGCCACACTTTCACTATATATCCGGATGATGTTTGACAATGTTGCAGTACATCTCCTGTATCTTGATTTATGTATGCAAATAGCATTCTTGGCAGTCAGTGAATATCTAGTGGCTCTCATCTTCCAGCCTAGGAAATTGGTACAAAAACCCCATTTAAAAACAAAACAAAACAAAACAAAACAAAACCTTCTGTTTTCCAAAATGGTATACAGATGAGGGATGCTTTTGTAACATAGACATGTCTGGACCTTACAAAGAATATAATTTGTTTCCCAGAATATTATATTTTGAAAATATCATGTATTCATACATATAGACACATAGTACTGGGTTCTTAACACACACACACACACACACACACACACACACACACACTCAAATCTTGTAATACTTGTATTATAGATGAGGATATAAAACATATAAATTTAGGTATTTATGGATATTACTGTTTTTACTTCAATATTTCTACTTAGAATCCTTATGACAGAGATTATCATTTGCATTGTTTACAAAGGAGTAAGTTGAAAAAATATCAGAGATTAAGTTTAAGTGATCATCTGAAGTTGAACAGTCAGCAATAAAAGCAGAGCCAAGTATGGACAAGACATCTTGGCTTCAGAATCCCTTAAACTTGTTAGTAAACTCTGCTTTACATCTTCCCTTTAAATGGGTGACACAGGACTCTGGAATAAGTTCCTAGTCTGGGTTTTTGCTTCTTCGCATTGTTTTGTTATGTTTCAGAGAGTGTCTGTATTTTTGCTTAATAGTCATAAATTTTATTAATTTTAAAGAACTTCTATTAGCCCACACTGTATTTTGATTGTATTTACTCTATATTCTGCCTCTGAACTTCCACATCTACGTCCATCTTCCATCCTCTCCCAACTTCATCCGTGTATGTTCTCTCTTTTTCTTTCTATAGTACTTACTCTACTTAGTACTGCTCATGTATTTAGGGGGGTATGGGATACACAGGGGCATTGGTGACTACCAGGGGAAACTTTCAAAGAAGGATGACTCTCCTTTCCCTGGAAGCCTTCAACACATGCTTTTAGAGTACACTTTTTTTTCATTTCATGAAGAGACATTCAAATACATTTTCCCTCTAACTGTCAAAAAACCCAAGATAGAATAAGTAAGGTAAGCCCATAGATTTAAGGAATCTGGAGGATATAAAGATTAAATATAAAATTGTTAAGTAGTGAGTCAATTGGAAAAACATATTTCCATCCATGCCTGGGAACAGCAGATTATAATTAGTCAATTTTTCTGCCCTGGTCCTTACTTGAAACAGTATCCATACTGCAGAAATTGTCCTTTTTAGCTTTTCTGAGGTTAACAATGCCTCATGTGAAAGTCAATCTCAGAAGCAACCATGAAAGGAAATACAGAGTATATGTTTCCATAGAAAACTGTACCTTGACTATAGTAGATAAGTACTCCAGCTCACCATCATCCCAGAAACAGAAATCCAGAGTCTTTGTTGGTGATGGAGAGGATGTGAAGCGAGAGCATGAGGACTTCAAATGTCCAGTGTGCAGCAAACCCAGAGGAGATTGTAGATGAATATTCTGAATTTTGTGAGGGAGTGTACTGTTGCAGAATATTTATCTATGTGTTTATGTTGCAGAGTGTTTATTTAGCTGTTTGAAGACGTATTGCTGATTTCACTTACCTGCCTAAGGTACCTGATTGGTCTAATAAACATCTAAATGGCCAATAGTGAGGGAGAAGATATAGGCGGAACTTCTGGACAGGGAGAGTAAGTAGAAGAAGGGATTAAGGCTTGAGAAAGAAAGATAAGGAGATGGCAGGAAGATGCTAGCAGCCAGCCATAAAGGAAGCAGAAAATTAGACATACAGAATTAAAGAAAGGTAAAAAGCCCTGAGGCAAAATGAAGATGGATAGAAATTGGTTAAATTTAAGTTAGAAGAGCTAGTGGGACAAGACTAGGCTAAGGTCGAGCACTCATAAAATAGTAAGTCTTCATGTCTTTATCTGGGAAATGATTCACAGCCCAAAGAAAATTCCAACTAAAGTGTTCTGTTATATCTGACAGGGAGTTAAGCACACCGAGGCAGACTAGGGCCACAGATGAAAGCCTGAAAACTTTCCTACTGCTAAGTGTGTGCATTATTAGGGCTGTAGGTTCAGCTGCTGTGTGGTGTTGCAATCACTGTTGCTCTCACAGTGGCACTTTTCAGAAAAGTTAACATCAGTTTTCATCTGAGGAAAGCACAGTAAGATAATGACTTCATCCTTGGTTTATTGATTCTCCATTTAAAATACATGTTTTTCAATATCCCTACAGTGTATATACCATTTCTGGTAGCCAAAAAAAAATCTATTATGGAGAAGTACTTGTCTTAGATCTAGGGATACAAAAAAGAGTAAGAAAACCTACTGCCTTAGAGAACTTATGGTCTAGTGGCAATGGCTAATTTAAAATCAAAACAGGTGATTATAGGAAATAATACTATATTTTATCCATCTGTTTCCACAATTATTACAAAAGCCAGAAAATAGGGCTTGTGCCACATTTATTATTTTATTTCCAAAACATGGTCATACACATCTCTTAAAAATTTTGAACCAGTGAATAAATTCATATATCTAGTTAAATGTAATACGAATTGAAAAATTTAATTTTAATTGATTCTTATCATCAAACCATTAATAATATAGCTTCATGAAAGTCATTCCCAATATCTAAACTTCTGGCACTCTAATAAGAACTTGACGAACCATCAAAAGAGGGAAAAACATTAATCCATTAAGAGGAGTAACATTTTACGGGTGTAAAATGTTTATTGAAGTCAGCAGTGTCAGAGCTAATCTCTGTGCCATAACGTCTCTTTCCTTTAGAAATTTGCATTTTAACCACATGCTGCAAATGTTCAGTATAGATGATGGCACAGACAATATGGATCAGAACAAATTAGGAACTATGGGCACATTAACAGTGAAATGACATACATGAAAGGAATTCATATGCAGTTGGCAGTGAAGCTATTAAAAACTGTAAATTGTGTAGTATTGTATAATTCCTCCCATTTTAGGTCTAATTTTGATCATCACCAGGCTCAGTGTTCTTGTAACAAAGCAAGATAAAAGATTATAAAAAGTAGAACTCAAAATGGTCAACTTCATTATTTTCAAGAGCTGTTATAAAAAGCATTATTTGTAAAGATGCTCAAACCCTTGATTAAAAAGAAAGCACATTCATTCATGAATGAGTATACATGTCTTATATTACTGTAGTTAACCTTTATTCTAGAAGTTTTTTTCCACATTGATCATATTTAAAAAACTGTAAGAATGTGTTTATTGCTACTCTACTTATTATAACAAAGAATTGGAATCAACCTCTATCTTAGGGTTTCTGTACTCTGAAAAGGCACATGACCATGGCAACTCTCATGAAGGAAACTATTAACTGGGGTGGCTTGCTTATAGTGTCAGAGGTTCACTCCATTCTCATCATGATGGGGCCCATGGTGGTACAAAGGCAGACATGGTGCTGGAGTAGAGGCTGAGAGCCCTACATCTTGTAGGCAACAATAAGTGAAATGAGCCATTGGGTGGTGTCATGAGCATAGGAAACCTCAAAGTCTGCCCTCAAAGTGACACATTTCCTCCAACAAGGCCTTACCCACTCCAATAAAGCCACACCTCCTAATAGTGCCACTCCCTGTGAGAGTATGGGGCCCAATTACATTCAAAGCACTTCAACTTCATTGTTCAATAGTAGATTGAAGAATAAATGAAAATTTAGTGTATTTATATAGTGTAATAGTAGTTTATAGGAAATTGGATAGACTTAGAATGTAAACCACTAAGATCACGCAATCTCACAAACAGCATGTTATTTTACATATATCATACACACACACACATACACACACACACATATATATATGTATATATACATATATATATATATATATATATATGCAAACAAAAATTCACTTGGGCTAAATATAACACACAGAACAAGAAAAGCTAAATATTAAGGGTTTGGAGAAGGACTGAAACAGCTAACTGACACATGTTTATATATAAAGCTATATTTTTTGTAGATCTAATTCTGCATTGTTTTGTTGTGGGCTTTTGTGTTTGTATAGTGGATAACTTCATGAAATATATTCTATATGGAAAATGTAACACAGTGTGAAACTTGACTGCTTCTGTTATGAAAGCTGATTTCAACTGTATAACAGTTCATTGAATTGGATACAGTTAATTTTTTTGTGTTATATTTTTATTTATTTCCAAGTCAGGAGGATTAAAAGTCTGAGGCTGACCTAGGCAATACACACACACACACATGCAGACATACAGAGACAGACAGATACACACATATACATATATATTGAATTATAATATATATTATTAATATATATTATATATAACCCTAACACAGACATTCATAAACATATATACACACATATCAAATTATATTATAATGTATATTATATATAACACACACACATACGTATACATGTCCTTTCAAAGCTATCTCCTGTGCATCCCTGTTGCTTCTGCTAGCAGTCTTAGGGTGAATGATGCTGAGGCAGTTATAGCAGATAAACCTGAATATTTCATTAAGGTTATTGGTCCCACCTTAGAATTCTTCATTAAGCAGGACCAGGTAAGAAACTAGAGTCTCCATTTTCTTGACTCCCTGTGAATGTTCGAGGTGTTGGTCTGGAGAGTCCCCTTGAGAGCTACTGCTGGATACCTTCTTTGGGAGAGTTCTGTATAAATCAGTCATGGCTACCGGGCATTAATAGTAAATGTTTCAAGAGAGAAAAGTGGGTGTCATAAATTAGGACATAAACACACCGCTTTGAAAATGGAGCCAAATTTGTAGAAATGCTTTTGAAAACAAACGGGAGAATTTGGGTGAGGTTCTTATGGAACTTGAGAATTGAGGAAATTTTATGGTACGTCAATCGTATCAAGGAAATGTACAGCATTTATAGCTGTGAAGGAGACAAAGAGCCATATCATCCCCTTTAAGTCCCTTAGATGAAGATCTGAACATTTCATTTTCAGGTGTTCCTTTCTGTATAGAAACTGCAAATTTAGGGATTCTCTTGTGTTTTTACTCTGTCCCTAGGCATACTTGGGGGTTTCTACTCCAGGGTTAATCTCTTGCCCTTTTGTCTTGGATGGCATTCAAGGAGATGGAAGCAAATATTTTTGCCAAAAGTAAACTTATGTTTTTCTCTTACCATCTCAAAGTTTTAGAAGTACCAGAGTGAGGCACCAGGTCAGAATGTGAAGGATCAGAATGTGGCACTCATCAGTTCTTCCTCTTCTTAGGATTCCTTTCCCGCTCTGAGCTTGTTTAGAATGCAGAATACAAGAGCGGCATCACATATCTTTTCTTTCTTCATTTGGATGAATGTTTAAAGTTAGCATATGAAGTAATGGTTTATCACAGGATTTGCAAACATTACATGTCCCCAGACAGTGCCTTGTCAGTCTCACATGTATTTCATTAACTCCCCATTAGGATCACTTGCTTTTCTTCTCTTGTCCTTTTTTTTCTTCCACTTTCATAACTTATACACACTAAACAAAACAAAAACTTTACATCTGGAGTCTACATATGAACATAAACCTAAAATTTCTATCTTTGTGAGTCTAGATTATTATTTAGCTACTTAGATTTTACCCAGTGTGATTCCCTTTCAGAATAAAACAGATTTTCATGAGTATGGAGAAATTTCTTGAACACTGGAAAATGGTTTTAAAAGGAGGAGGATGGGGGTGCCAGATAACAAGCCAGGAGCAAATGGAGAAACAGTAACTTGTATGTCTATTCAGTAAATTTCATACACACATTGAGGAATGATGGAGAGAATGCTGGGCTATCACTGTAAAAGAACACTTGCAAGAATGGTGAGCCAAAGCTTGAACATTTTAAAGAATTAATGTGGGAAGAGAAATCTAGATTTAATTTAAGTAAAGAGGTTCTATCTGCTTTAGATATCAGAGGTCAGTACTTGAGGCAACTTGAAAGAGCTGGACTTAAGCTAAGAAGCAGAGCATTGAGTAAGTGAGGCTAAGTGATAAGTATGAATATCACACAGAGTCAAGCCATGTTGTGAAAATGACCCATGCTGACACAGAGATCCACAGACATTTGTAAATTTGTGAAAATTGTGTCACTGACAGTGGTATTGCTGATTTTCAATTCCTTGGGTTCTCTTTGCACATATGCATTCAAAAGAAATCATTGTTTCACCATTTTCATCTTTAAAGAATCTAATTAGTTTGCTGTTTTGTATCCAGTCTGTCAGCACTCATCACACTAACGAGAAATTCACCTTATTTATCACATCCACAATCTGCTTTATTTCTGGAGTGCTGTTCTCACCTCTCTGCCACTTCCCTTTATCTAAATAAGTTGGCTGGACATAGACTTACAACTGGGTTTGTAATCCTCATCACACACGTGTGCCGTTGCTTAGTAATTTTCTCTTTGTATCATATATAAGACAAGACTTCAAATATTACTTGAGTGAGCAATTAAGCCAGGTTCTAAAGTAAAGCAATATGCTTGCCCAATTCATAAAAGACTGGTCAATATAGAAGAAGGTAATATAGTTCACTTTCCTATGATTCAGAACAAAGTGAAAACTTGGTGGAATCTGAAAGGAATTAAATTGAATTACAATTACACACTGTAGAAATATGTATTGCACAGATGGAAATAGGAAGCATCTTATTAAAATTAGAAATAAAAACATACTAATTTACCGAGAAATATTTGGGAATTACTAAGGTCTTATGCTTTTTCCTATATTAAATGAATTTAGAAATGTAGAGTTGTCTAATTAAATTAATTACAGATTTCAGAACATTTTAATGTGCTTGCTATTTTGATTATATAGATTTACAAGGAAGGGCTTCTGACCTGGGTCATTAGACGGGTTGTTCTGTTACTATGACAACCATGAACTCCTACTCCTCTTCTCTCCTCTCCTCTCCTCCCTTCCCCTCCCCTCAGCTCTCTTCTCCTCTCCTACCCTCCCCTCCCCTCCGCTCTCTTCTCCTCTCCTCTCCTCTCCTCTCCTCTCCTCTCCTCTCCTCTCCTCTCCTCTCCTCTCCTCTCCTCTTCTCTTCTCTTCTCTTTTCTCCATGTTTTATTGAGGCAGGGTTTCTCTGTGTAGCCATGCATGTTTTGGAACTCATTCTGTAGATCAGGCTGGCCTTGAACTCACAGAGGTTCACTTGCCGTAGCCTCTCAAGTTCTGGAATTAAAGCCCAGCAGTCATTTCCTTTAAGTCATTATATGGGATATAGTTTATTTTTTGAATAAGAACATATCAACATAAGGCTATATTAGGGGGAAATTCCTGATGAATTTTCTTTTCTAAAATAGGTAAAGTTTTAACTTTAGTGAAAGATTTCATATTAAAATGTTTTTTCACTCTTCATAGTACAGCATCCAGTGAATTATAATAGAAAATCCTGTGTTATCTTTTTTGCTTTGAAGTTTGCATTATGTGTAATGAACTATTTGGTTTTTAAAAGCTCATCAAAGTTTTAGGATGGAATGAACTTATTTAATTAGCACTTTAAAACTTCACCAGAATCATTTTTGTTCTTTTAAAATTAAGGTTAATTTTTAAATGGCATATATTCAATCTTTGTTTACATCATATCACTTCCCCATCCATACAATCCCTCCCATTCCTTCACCTAGCTCTCAAATTAATAATCTGTTTTTTGTTGTTGATAATTTTTCCATATATATGAATTAATATATAAGTGCAAACTGTTGATTCTATTTAATGTAACTCATAGGACATGTTTTTGGAGTTGACCATTGGTCTTCAATTATCAATTAGGGGGCTCCTCTCTAGAGAAAATTAATTCTCCTCTCAAAAGTCTATATTTGCCTACAACTCCATTTAAGTATGGAGAGTTTTCCATATTTCCTTGAGATTTCCCCCCATCCATCCACCTTGGCATGCCAACTGGTGTCATTATTTAGATCTTGTTTAAGTTACCATATAGTTGAAACTTCATGGGTTCACCCTCCTTTTATGTCTGTAGAATAATGTATTTCAGCAGACATCCTTGGGCTCTTATAACATTCCTCTCTATCCTGTGATATTCCTGAGACTTCTGTGTTGTGGTTGTATTTTATTGTTAATGTGTCTATTGTAGTTGAGCACCTAACAGTTTTTTGTTCTCTGCATTTTAACTAGTTGTAGCATTCTGTAATTGTGTTGTTTCTGTTTGGAAAAGTGTCTTTGGTGAGTAGTGAGAGTTAATTTTACTTGTCGGTATATACATGAGTATGTGAAACAAAATTATTGTCGTTTTTATTAGAATAAACAGTAACTTGAAAATTATTCCTCAAAATATATTATGTAAATAATAGTGAATATATTTATGAAAATTAACATACAGTTACCTGATGAGGTCAGATTGTACTTATCTAAATTTGATGATGCCAATTCATAGGGAGATTTTGGTCATAGTTTGCAAATTTCCTGATTTAACTTAAATGTAGATATCTCATTGTTGTGTCTAAATAGTGACGTTACTGAAATGGGAACACAAAGAAAAGACCTCTGGGTATGTAGTCAATAGAGAAGGATGGGAGTCCTTGAGAAGTCTCCCAAATTGAAAGAAATGCTGTAGTCACTTGCATGTAGTCAGTGATAACCAAAGAAAAAGATATTTAATTTTTGAAAACATTAGGCTGTTTGTTGAGTAATAATTTAACCTTATTAATGTGCTACCTGCAATTTACCTACAAAGTTAAAGTAAGAAACACACTAAAAATACTACTGTTACATGTTTATAATGATTAAATATTTTATGCACCTTAGACTCTTCCTCCTTTTGAGTCAAGTTACTATTCTATGTTATGAGCCACTTTTTAAGAATTTTAACAAATAGATACTCTTCAATCACAAGCCAATGCTCATCCTTCAGTGGAGTGTGGATGTGTAATTGGTTACATAGTAAGGAATAAAATGCATTCATATTGGTTTAATAATTGCATCTCTCTTATTTCTAATGGCACAATATATTTTCATGTTTATGTCATCTCTACATTTTCAATGACATTTGCTATTGTTCATATTAATGTCATTTTTAGTAAGAGGAAATTATTCACAGCTATCTCTTATTGGCTCTGTAGTTCTGGTATTAAAAAGTGAAATTAGCCCTTCCAGCTTCCAAAAAATAATGTGCGTTCATACCACTTGTTCTCTATCCAATATGGATGTTATGTGCTCAATAACTTGCTAAAAGAAATGGATTGCAAGTTCTAATATAGGAGTCAGAAAATCCTCTCAAGAGGACAACACCAGAACTATGATCTTACAGACAAAAGGAAGTGAGTCACACTGTTCTGTAAATGGCAATGGCCAATCCATACATCACAAATGTTAGGGAGGACCTAAGGAAGGCAGGAAGGCACATGTGGCTTGTGTGAGTGAGTAAAGAAAGGAATATTAGCCCATGGAGCTGAGGAGTCAGGAGATGGCTAGCACTCAGTGATCACCCAGGACTCTGACTATTCCTGTGTGTGTAACAGGGAACGATTAGATCATTTTGTGTAAAGAGTGACATTGTATGTTGCATTAGCTATTATGACCAAATACCTATCAAGAAGCAATTTGAGCCGATTTTGGTTCACAGTTAGAAGGTGCAGTTCATGATGGGGAGGTTGCAGTGTTAGGAATGTGAGGCAGTGGTCCCTGGGGTCTGCAGTCTACAAGCATAGGGCAGGGAGCAGCAAGGCTGTGTTCTACAGCCTTTGGAAACTGTGCCACCAGCTGGAGACCAACTGTTCAAACACAACAGCCTGTGGGAGTCATTTTAAATGTAGAGCATGGCATCTGTTTTACATCTTATATGGTTCCTCAATCGAAAACCACTGTGGGTAAGAGTAGAAATATGGATTGCAGTGAGGAAACAATTTCTGTAATAAAATTACCGTGCAGTGAATGATGATAATAATTGGTGAGACGGAGGTGCCAGGGGAGATAGAGAAACTCGTTAGTCAGTCTATATTTTGAGAGGATTCACAGAATTTCATGTATGATTATATAAAAATATAAAATATGAGTTATCAGTAGAGATGTGCTAAGCATTGTTTTAAGGAACTGTAAAGTGAAGCTGCTGTTTAATTAGTTGAAAACATTTTACAGAAGAAACTTTGTTACAAGAGTTCTAGGTTTGCATGCCTTGTAATAAGCCTATAAGTTTAAAGAGATTAAATATACCATTTTGGAATTTAGAAGAGGCATTGCAATCATACATTAGAATATGGAAGTAGTAGCTATTTAAAATTAGAAAGTTTATGATCTTATCAAGAAAATGACTGTAAATTAAAAGAGTCTAAGATATTAGGGTTTCAGACTTCATAATGTAAAGACTGTGCTTGGGGCCTGGGAGATAGCTCAATTGGTAGAAGTGATTGCTATGCACACGGGAGGACCTGTTTGAATCGTCAGAGGTAACATAAAAGCTAGTGTAGTAAAACAATTGATGTGTTTCCAGGAATCCAAAATGGGTCTGGGAGGAAGGGACAGCTAGAAATACTCTGGAAGCTCACAGGACAGCTGGCTGGCATATCCATTATAAATTAATGAATGAAACAAAAGCTTACTTTAAACAAGATGTAAGGTGATGACGAACACTCAGTATTGTCCTCTGTCCTTCACATATGTGGTATTCATACCTTTATTCAGTAACAAAAGCTCACACATGCAAACTCATGGTCACACACACACACAGATGGAAGACATGAAGTACGAAAAGTAAGCAGACATAGTCATGTCAGATATTTAAAACCTAAGAAGATGGTGGTGTACTTTTTGCCAGGTATAAAATAGGAAACGGCAAAGTGAGCAAACATTTATAATTCTACTGGTTCAGAAAAATGAGGTCAGACCTACGATTTCTAGCTCATAAACAAAATGTTTACTGGTGAACTTGCCAAGAATGCCTCTGGGTGTTTTGAAATGCAGAAGTCTGAGTGACCTAAATAGATGGTAATTAAGGGTGAATAAGAAAAGATGAATTAGAAGGAATGAATACAGATCTTTCTAGAACCTTTGTTGGAAAAAAAACACCCAACAAATGAACTGGAAATTGACAAGATACACATGGCCAAGTAAAATAATATTTTGATATAGGCTTGAACAGTGCTGGCAGAACTCAATTTCATAATGCCGGCAATGATGGCCTTGAACCGGTGATTCTCCTGTTTCTGTCTATGTAATGCTGTGCTTACAGGCTTGTGCCACCATGCCTTGGTTATGTTCAAGAAAGTTTACCATGCTTTATATGCTAACTAATTGTTTGGAGTGAGGTAAATTTATTATACATTTTTATTGTACAGCAATTGTTAATTTAGATATATTTTGATCATAGCCATCCCTTTCCCCAAGTCCACAAAGATCCTGAGAATGAAGCTTGCTTTAAAGTTGTGGAAGCTAACTAAGGCACATGTAGGGACATTTTCTTCTGAGAGGAGTGTAGAGGAAGGATAGAGAAGTCAGCCTGTTGGGTCAGCCAGGAGGAGTGAGTGTGTAATATGAAGTTATTTGTCTAGTTTATATTTGACTTGAGTATATGAAACTGTCTATCTAGAGAAGGAAGATGATGAATTGCTGATGAGGAAAATAACTTCTTAACTCATGTCTGTCTTTTTTTTTAATCAATGGCATTAACTGTAAACAAAGGATGTTTGCACAATCAAATTGTTAAGTTAATTATCCATAGCCATTCAACCATCCATGCTGTTCATTGTATAGTATATGTTAGCACTGGTCATTTACTCTTATTATCTCACCTACTTATTTTTAATTAACTTTCTATGATTTTGTTTAACTTTCTGGACTACTGGTAGCAAAAGGTTGTAGCTTGTTAAAGAAAAATCTCATTTAGCATTTGCAAAAATCAGATTCAGCAACAGTAGGCATCACTGTAATAACAATCACCAATCACTCAGAAGTTTGGAGTCTGTAAGAAATTCCTGACACCTCTGTTGATTTTCTGTACATTTGATTAAACCTATCTAACCATGTCTGAATCTTATGCTTTTTGTTCATTAAAAAATGTATTAAAAAATAAAAGTTCACAGTATATTTTGGAAAGTAGATATGTACACTAGTAATACATACAATGGGATAATCTGTATATCTGTGATATCTGAAGACATTCAAAGGGCTATAGTTTTGCTAATCCATAGTGATAAATAAAAATATCAATAATAAAGGAAAACAAAATTTTTGCATATATTTATTTATTTGGATGAGTATTTTGTCTATATCACAAGGGTGCTCATGGAAGCCAGATGAGGATGTCAGATCCTTTGGAATTAGAGATACAGACTATTGGGGGTGCTCAGAATCTGCACATACACATAATTAAAAAATTATTCAGTGGTCACATGTACAATATACATATATATATACACACACACATATATATGGAATAATTTACTCCTCTATCCCCCAAAGAATGAAAATCATAATAATACATTTCTTATAATAAGAGTTGTAATTATCATGTGTTTTACTGACTTCGATGTCTTTATAACTGACTTGGAGAAATTTGGAAGATAAATTGCATGTCGAATTTCTCCCAGTATTATGGCAAATCATAGCTAATGAGAAGTCTCTTGGAAAATAGTTTTAAATTCCATATATATTGCAGATTCTCAGGGTTCTAATTAAGCAGAGCATTTATATGCTTTATATCAACATAAAGGATTCTGGATGGAGATTTCCAAGTAGTCCAATGACAAGTGATATAAATTTTAAAGAAAACCTGGCACTTTTCCTATTTCCTCTGCGACTTGACTTTGACAGAGAGGAGAGAAAAAATAACAACACCAATTATTCTAGTCATTCTGAGAAATAAAGTTCATTCTTTGAAAATTGAGTGCGTATACTTGAAAGTGGACCTATTTAGAATTGCAAGATTTGGAATTGAGTTCTTGATTGTCTGCCTCACACCTCTACACACTCAGGGAACCACTGTGTTATAAAAGAGAATAATGAATGCCTATCAATGTAGATTGTCTGTGAGAATTTAGAAAAAGGAGATATGTCCATTTGAATGCATTACTCAGCAATCAACAAGCAAGTCATAAGTACAATATAGGAAAAAAATAACTCATGAGATACTATTTTCTGAATAGGAAAAAACAAAAAATATTGTGAAAATTAAAATTTTTGGTGTTACATAGCTAAATTATAGGTGATTTTTTAAAACCCACTTTCATGATTTTCTTTAATTTCTGAAATTTGTATGTTGCAGATATGGTGAATAATCGCATCTTATCAGCTACAATTTTTGTTCCTTTTCCTATGTTTATATAGAACATTTATGTTTTTATAGCTCAGGCAGTTTATCATATATGTCTAAATATTTAGTTTCTAGTACAACTACTTTGGATTTCATTAAACCTATTTGATATATAGAACCATATATTTCTTCAGTTCAGAAAATATTGTTACTATTAAGTAGTTAATTATGGCAAAGTCTTTCTGTTCCTCTCCGGTGGATGTTAGTTTCTCAAAACTACCTCTTTCTCATTCCCCTCTCAGTTGTCTTTGGGTCTCCTTATGGACGTCTTAACAATGGCTATACTCATTTTCAGCTATTTCTCTTAATATAATATAAACCATCTCCTTGTTCATTTATTGGTGTTTGTAAAGTAGTGCCCCTTCAGGTATGTGATCATGATTTGAGTAGTTTTGTTTCACTGGACATGAAATTTCCAGTGATGAATCTTCTGGGTAAGATTGAAGATTACTTTGCTCCTATAGTAACATGCATAGCACCTTCTAGTACTATGGCTGTTTGCCAGAAAAGATGTAGCTTCCAGGTGAGTACCAGTTTCATTCTGTGGCTCAAGCATATGGTGTCTTTAGCAATAGGTTCTTACCATCAAGTTCTAAAGGGTAGCAAATAGCACTTGTAATAGCCAGTAGTGTTTAGGGCCTATGGGATCTCATTGGCCAGCAACTTTAAAAGACATAACCCACTATTGACACTGAACTTTATAATTGTTAGCCTGTGTTGTCTAGTAGGGACATCATCATTCCATTATAAAGGGCAACTCTATTTTAACTATTTATATATGTATATATATATATATATATATATATACATACATACATACATATTTAGGAAGTTTGTAGAGAAGTGGGATTCCATATTTATGGCATATTCCTTTTTTAAAATGGCTCTGGCAATTTTTGTTTCTCTAAACATTACATTCTCAAAGTAGAGAATTCCCAAGACAGCAATGCCTGAAAATCAAAGAAAAGAACAAGCATAGAACGTAACCTAATTTAATAATAAATTAAATATACTTTGCAATGAACATGATGACCAAAGAATTTAAAACTGAGATTGTATTTTATATTAACTAGCTGTCAAAGAATTGAAGACAATGTCTGCTTACAATCTGCTAGCGAAAAATAAAAATTTTGAAAAATAACATCTTTTATGAGTCTGTCTTCAAATCCTTGAAACGTCTAAGTGTGTATTTGTGTAGGATCATTTAACATTGAAAAGTGGCAAGTAGTTACCAATTCTAGATGGTGTTTGCATGGTGAATGATGTTTATGTGTTGGCTATGGAGCAAGGGATGAAAGGAGATAGCATAGCTAAGGCTGAAGGTAAAGATAAAACCAAGTTTTATTTTATCTTACATACTGGTATAATTGCTTGTTAATATTAAAAGTAGAACATTTGTGCTTCTTAAAAGCAGAGAGACATGCCAAATAAAAAAGGAAAGGTGCTGGAAATAGCAGTGCATACTTTTAATTCCAGAATTAAGTAGACAAAGAAATGTGGATCACTACGATTTCAAGGCCAGTCTGATCTCAATATCTAGACTAGCAAAATGAGACCATTTCTCAAAACAATAGATTCTCATGCCTCCTATCTTAGCATCCAGAAGGTGGGTATAATCTGTCTCTGCGCAAATCAATGGATAAAGAAAATGTATTCACACAATAGAACTAACCAGCTTTTGAAAGCAGAAGGTTCTGCCACTCTTTGCAACCTTGATTAACTTTAAGTATACTACACTATGTAAAATTAATTTAACAAATTATATATACGATATGATTACACTCATATGAATAACCAACAGTAGTCAGATGTTAATCATCAGGGAATGATATACAGGTAAAAGCTGCTTCCTTTAATGACTATGGAGTCTCCTATCTGCAAGGTAGAAAAGTTATGGAGATTTAATTTAAAGTAATATGAATATATTTAATTATCCTAATCCTTACATTAATATAACTGATATGGGATATGTACATAAAGTATACATACATATATTTTTATTTATAATTTGACTTTAAATATACATTTTAGTTATATATAATTATAGATTCACTTGCCATGTACTCATAAGTATATACATACCTATTCATGAAGAGATGATGTTTACTCCCTAAGAGATGTGACTTATTCATGCAACATTTATCCTATTGAAAATTACATTACAACACAGCTCTCCTTCCAAGTGTTTGTACTTCACACTGTAATCATATTTTGTTGTTGTTGTTGTTGTTTGCCAGTATAGTATTGAACGGGCTCTGGCAGTCAGTGAATAGACATACCTACTGTAACACCACTGCAATTGGACAACTGTAAATTTCCTTATCTATATTTCTGTGAGTAGAATTATGGATCATAGATATTAGTGTTTACTTCTCTTTACACTAAAAACTATGAATCCTGCTGAGTTAGCCTCCTTAAGAATACTCTTTCTGGAGAAAATATTAGTCTGATTAACTTATTGATATACTTACAAATTATCGTTATGATTTTACTTTATCATATTATTGAAATGAAAGTATTTTCTTATGGTCACTAGTTACTTCAGTTTTTAATGTGAACTTTGAGGATTTTATATGAGTACTACTTTTTACATCATTTCCATCTGTCCCTGTCTCCTCCTTATTGCTCCTCCCATGTTTGCCCTCAACTTCTTCTCAATTGACTGCCTTCTCCTTATTTTTAAATTAACAAGTTTCACACACAAACAAATCTTACTGAGTCTGTTTAATATTGTCTGCATCTATTTGCTTAGACCTGACCACTGTGAATTGGACAATTTCTCAGGGTTTTCTTCCCTCCACAATACTTCTTCTCCACATCAGCATCCATGAACAACCTGTAGCTCTTCCTCTGCAGGTGGCCTTGTGGTATTTCTTCTATCAGAGTTGCCATGTCAACTGATAGAATGTTATCTGATAACTGATGTTATCATTATGCAGGTCTTGTCTCTCTAACATATTGCTGATAAGTCATAGATGAAGCTTCCTTATCATATAGAAGACATTATCTACTGGCAGAAGTCTAGATCCTCTAGCTCTTAAAATCATTCTGCCCCCTGTCCTGTAATGATCCCTAGGTGCACAGTTTGTATTGTAGTTGCATGATTTGAATAGGGCATGGCTCTGCTTCTTCCTTGGTATTGTCTGAAGGTCTGTGATGGGTGGAGGGATCCAGATTGGGAAACAGGGTCCTGAAGGCTATGGATACAATGCAGACAGCCCTCTGGGAGAAGACTTTGGTGAGTCAGTGCAACTTTATTTCAGAGTATCAGAAATATATAGGATTTAGAAGCCTAGGAACAAACCCAGTTTGCATTTGTCACATTTTTCATTTTGTAAAAAAAACAGTTACATGATTTCTTTACTAATTTTTGATGCTATAATCTTTAAAATAGCCTTTTATGTAAAAATTTTATAATGATTTTATTTTTATGTATTCTAATATTTCACCTGTATTCTTAGTCCCCTTTTCAGTTTTCTTTCCCTTGTGGATGGTTGAATGTACCCAGTTATTAGATTACTATGCCTTTTGAACAGTCCATATCAGTCATAAAAGCAGAAGCCTTAGTGTCATCATGTAGCTTCCATCAATCACTAATTCATTAAGGCAGAATGCATTTGCAATGGTTCATGTGAGAGACACTGAGCTCCCCTTATAAAATAATAAATAAAATTACATATAGTGGATGCAGAAAAGATACAGGAGAGGAAAACAGATGCTTACATATGGAAATATTTACCCTGAATGAAGAAAGAAGACAAGAGAATTTGTTAGCTCTAGAATGATGACCCATGTCTTTAGTACAGCAAAGTAGGATTGCCATGAGTTTGAGGGCAATTTCTACTATGTACCCAATACCAGGCCAGCTTATAACAAATTCTTTCTCAAGAAAGCAAAAGAAGAAGGTAGAGAAGAGGAGGGTATAAGCAGAAGGAAGAGGGGGTTGTGGAGATGAAGCATTGAGAAACTTCTCTTTCAAGTTATTTACCTAGTTGATGGAGTATGAACATGTGGGCTGAATATTACTCTTGTACTTGTTTAATGTCTGTTACATCCTAGAGAGCAGTGAATCCTGTAAATATGTACTACTGAAGCCCACATAGTGAGTTCACCTACAGACATTTACAGAGCATTCATATTAGTAGAATTTGTCAGTGGATCAAATAATGACCTTCTGTTGTCTGAAATCAAGTGATTTTCTTCTCTTTTAGATTATTTTTTCATATTTTTATTTAAAAGTTGTAGTTTCAATTTCCATACAAACCACAGTTCCCCCCTCCATCCCTTATTCTTGTTCCAACCCACTACCCATTCAAGCCCCCATCCACTCCTCAGAAAGAGTAAGGCCTCCCATGTGGAATCAACAAATTCTGGCATATCAAGTTGAGGCAGACCAAGCCGCCCCATTATTGAGGCTGAGTAAATTATCACTCCATGGGAATGAACTCCAGAAATCCAGTTCATACACCAGGGATAAATCCTGGTCCTATTGCCTTTGGCCCCACAGATGCCCAAGCTATGGAACTGTCACCCACATTCAGAGGGCCTAGCATGGTGGTCCTCTGCTGGTTCTCCAGCAGTCAGTCCAGAGTCTGAGTTCTCTCTAGCTCAGGTCAGCCGTCTCTGTTGGTTTCCCATCCTGATCTTGACCCCTTTGCTTATAGGATCCCTGCTCCTTCTCTTTGACTGGACTCTAGGAGATAGGCCCAGTGCTTAGCTGTATATCTTTGCATTTGTTTCTATCAGTCTACTGAGTAAATTGGGTGTGTGGGGAGGGGACTGAAGGTGGGGAGGAGAACATGGTGGAACAGGATGGTTAAGTTTGGGGAAGGACAGAGAGCAAGAGCAAGGAAAGATATATCTTGATAGAGGGAGCCATTATGGGATTATGGAGAATCCTGGTGTAGGGAAATTCCTAGGAATCCACAATGACCCCCAGGTAAGACTCCTAGCATTAGTGGAGAAGGTGCCTGAACTGGCCTTCCCCTGTAATCAGATTGATGACTACCGTAATTGTCACCATAGAGTCTTCATGTGGCTTTCTTCTTCATTATGTTTTTTTCTTGTACATTTGAATACATTTGAATATAAAGAGTCCATTCTTAAACTCAAAGGGAACCTCTTGGGGTTGATTCAAAATGAAACATCCCATTTCCACATGAGTTAGCATAATTCATTTAAGTACTTAAATGGAGTCATTTCAGCCAATTGCATTTGCAAATTTGGCACTAAATATAATAAAGAAGAAGATTGATATAAAAGTGTGAACAATAATTTATAGGGGATTTTGAAATCTAGAAATGTCAGTTATAAACTTTCTTCGAAACAGATTGTCTACATCCCTCATGGTAATATTTCGCCACAAAATATTTCTTATTATTAATGGATTCTTTGGCAATATTACTTGTAAATTAGTACTGTTTTATAATACTGAATGAAAAAGGTTTCAAATACCTTTAGTATTATAAAGTTTATATCACTATGAATTTGTCCAGTAGAGCATATTTGAAAATGCAATTAAATTTTGTGAGTCATCAAGGTTTAATTACTCTGATTATTTAATTTAACATGCCTTTAGTAGGAATCAGGCCACTGTTTAAGGTTACATAAAACAGGACCATATGGCCTTCACATCAAGACCTTTAACTACTGATGAATAACACTGAAGCCTTCTCTATTGGGGACATTAGGCAACATATTGCAGACTAATGAAGACAATTGTAGCTGTGTTGAGGACCTTAGCATAGTAGTGGCTCTAGAATCATGGTATACTTAACTTCTTATAACAATTGAAGAGGAACATCTGTTTTAGTTTGGGTTGCTCTGATGAAATTCTATGACTAAAGCAACTTGGTGATGAAAGGCTTCATTTAGCTTATAGTTCATAGTTCACCATCAAAGGAAGTCAGGTCAAACTCAAAAGGGGCAGGAATCTGGAGGCTGGAGCTGATGCAGAGGACATGAGGGATTGCTTCTCACTGGCTTTCTCTTCATGTCTTTCTCAGCCCCTTTTTGATAGAACCCAGGACCACCAGCCCAGGAATGGCACCACCTGTAGTGGGCTAGACTGTCCCCAATCAATCATTAATTGAGAAAATGGCCTACAGACTTGCCTATAGCCAGATCTTATTGAGCCTTTTTCTCAATTGAGGTTCCTTAGTTCAAATGACTGTAGCTTCTGTCAAGTTGTAATAAACCTAGCCAGCATAGACATCTGCGAAGAAATAAGACCGTGTTCTTCTTACTACCAGTGCTGGTTGGAAACACAAAAATGATGACAGCTTGGGTCTGTGTATGACTTCCAGTGTCTGTGAGACAGAGATAAAAACTTGATCCCTTTATGAGCATGTATCCATTGCTTTCAATCCAGCATTTTCACTGGTCAATTTATTACTTTCAGTGAAATATACATGATCAGACTGACTCCCATCCCATTTAAACACAGCTCTTTTTCAAGTTCCTACATTTTATTTATCTTGCCCAGTCCAGATTAAGCAAACCAACACAAATGCCAGTTCATGGAGAAAGCAAGAAACCTATTTACATATATAATATTGTGAAAAATGATCATTTCCTAATTAATTGTTCCCAGTGAAGCCTCTTGCCCTCAAATATTTAAATTTGAGTTTATACATGAACAAGGCATTGAAATAATTTAAACCGGCCAAACTGTTTGAAATGAGAAAGGGATTCAAGATGAAGGACAACCAAATATGAAATTGAGTTTCATGATTCAAGAGATGATATTTAACTCTAGGTCCAAATCAAACACCCTCAAGCTAAGTTTGATTAGTTGCTAGATTGATAAGAATTACTATTTGTTGATAACTCTGGTGTCCACTTGTGAGAAGGGAGAGAAACCAAAATAAAATTGCAAAGGATCAAGTTGATTTTCAATCATTAGCTTTGAAAATCATTAAGGAACTGTTAATTCAAGTTGTGTTCAGTTGTATCAATGATGGCATTTGAGCTAGAAAGTATGAAGCAGAGGTACTTACAGAAGTTCTACTCATGAGAAAGATACCCATGTAAAGGCATAGCATAATAGATGTGACTCAACAGGAAGTAGTGACTACTTATAAAGCAAATTAAAAGTTGAAAATAGAGAACTTTACCTTGCAAGTAATAGTTAGATTTAGACACAGGTTCACCATTAGAGATGGTCTTAAAAATGCTTTGGACAGCATTGGACTTGAGATAAACTGAGGAAACATAAGGAAAAAAGAGAAATGGTGTAGTAGTCACCTAAATCCACTGTAAGTCTGTGGAGGCAAACTCTCCAGGAATTATTCAGGACAAGGACAAAACACTAGACAGGTGAGGTAGGCATAAAAATTGAGGCTTAACTTTCTGTTAAGTGATGCCTCTGCGAAGCTTTACAAAACAATGCTGATGTAAAAGGTATTTTGGGGAGTCATCATTACTTTTCATTACTTGAGAAGCTGCAATTACAAGTATGTTTGCCATTTATTATATATTCACAATAGGATAAGTGATTCTGTCAATAGAGTTTAATAATGTAAAAAAATGAAAGATTAAGAGACCCTGTATGAAGGAATGTTACTCTCTGTAAATGAGAGATGTAAGAGAGCATGTGTTGTGTTGTATTTCAGTTTTTGAACCCCATATTTGATAGCAGGTAAGATAACTGTTCTCAGAGACCAGACGTTAAAATTAAGCAGGGAAATGTGTAAATTGCTTTAAGGTGAAATGCATATTTGATTCAAAAGTCATTCATTAGTTTGTTAAGGTAGTATTATTTCCATGTTCAGAGAAAAAATAGTCTGTGAACATTTATAGTAGGGACATTCTGGAGACTAGTACGAAACTGGAAACTGAGAAGGTCGAAGGGAGGCTACCCCAGTTTCATGGCTGTGGTGTGCTCTGTTCACGGATGCTACATCACTCAGTTTAGCACTATGACTGCTTCTTCTAGCCTGAGAACTCTGAAACTGCTCATCAGATTAGTTTATGTTCTCATTCCAGCATCTAACAGTACCTGATAAATGGTTAATAAGATTTAATAGAATATTGTATTAGTTTCTGGTCTTATGGTTAGGAAAAATTCCTGACAAAACAGCCCTAAGAAGGGAAGATTCTTTTGTCTCTTGGTTTTAGAGTATATTCCATTATGGTGGAGAAGTCAGGGTGTTGACCCTAACAGGGTGGGTGCATTCACTAGAAAGATATGGAGGGTAGACAAAAGTAGCAGGACTCTTTATCGTGGCTGATGCCAGAAGATGCTGTCTACTTTTAGGGAGCATTGACCTACCTCAGTTAATCTACAGGAAGCACCCTTAATCGACATGCTCAGATGGGTTTAAGCACAGTAGATCCGAGCTCTCATCAACTTGAAATGGAAAATAACCATAACAAACGCTTAGTATCATCAAAGTGTTGTTTGGAGAAATCTAGAGAAAAATAAATGTATCAAACAGAAAACAGGATGCCAGTATTCTAATAATTCATAAAATCTACCTTGAGATGAGATCCTCCATTTAATGGGGGAATTTGTGTATGAAGATTAAGAGAACAGTGAGCTGGAAAACCAGCCTTTTGAGAAGTTTGGGATGACACAGATTGCCTCACAGAGAAAACAGAGAAGGGATCAATATTTTAAATAGACAAGAGCTTTGTTCAGACAGATGATCAAATGGACCAGAATAGATGATACTTAAGAAAAGTTGAGTATCACAGAGGCACATGGGCAGAGAATACTGAGAACATGGGATGGATGCATGTGTGCCTGTATATTACTGCCAGTGATTGTCTTTGAACATATAAAAACAGCTTTTAGACCCACACGTGTGGGAGAATATCTTCCCAAGGCTGCAGAGCTGCTGCTAACCTTAGACCCAAGAATCCACTAAAGGCTACAGGAATTAGGGAAATTAAGCTTTTGGCTCTTTGAGAGCTGAATTGGTTTTTGGAGGAGATAATTGTGGTTTTGTTAGTATTAGCATCTTTAAAGATAAAACATAAGGGGCTGGAGAGATGGATCAGTGCATAAAATGCTTGCTATGGAAGCAAAATGACCTAAGTTTGTATTTCCAGCACTCTTATAAAAGCTGGGTATGGTTGTGCAGTCTAAAACCCTAGAATTAGGGCAGCAGAGAGAGGGAAAAGAGTTGGTGAAGACAGGAATATCTGAGAGCTCAAAGGCTAGCTGTCTAGTCAGTTAGTAAGCTCTGGGTAGAGTGAGAAGACCCTATTTCAAAAGGTAATATAGAGTATGATACTGGAAGGCATCTAATGCTGACTTTTGGTCTCGGCACACACAATCACAAAGTGCATACACATATACTATGCATGCACACTAATATCACATGCACAAATATGTATAATTATATGTACTTGTATGTATTTAATATGTATAATCAAGCATGTAAGTGAATATATTTTATATAAAATACATCTACACACACACACACACACACACACACACACACACACACACACACACACACACAGATTTCTAGAACAGTAAATATCCTGCCATTTATGAGGATAAGGGACCAGAACCCTTAGCAGAAGTGGCACTGAAGTCAAGACAATTTCCCAGAGAAGGAGGTGTTAGGAAGGAGCCTGACTTAAATGGAGGCAGCACTGAGGATGAGCTCACAGTACAGTAGATGTTCTGCCTGTTTAGTTTGGCTTTGTTATTTGCTTGGAAAATTATGAGGTAGAATTATGAGGTAAGGCCAACTTCCGAGGTTGGGGCTGATGTAGATCTGAAAGAAAAATCGGTTGAGAACAGCCTTTTTGCTGAGGTGATCACTAAAGTAAGTAAAGATGGTGGACGTCTGGGAGGAGAGGAGCCACACATCAACACAGAGGACCTGTCACCCAGCTAATTTGAAGAAGGAGGAAGCAACCTCCACAGCAGGGGTTTGGAGGAGAAAACTGTGAGGCCTAGTGTTTGACAGAAAGAGAGATCAGGGACTGAACATGAGAATTTGTTTTGAAATGTTGCATGCTCCCTTAACCTAGAGGCAGAAGGGAGGGCCTAGTCCCTACTCCAAAGGACTTGATAGATTTTGTTGACCCCTCCTGGAAGACACCACCCTCCCTGTGGAGTGGGGAGGGTAGTAGGATGGGAGGGAGAGAGGGAGGAAAGGAGGGAGGGAGGGAGAGGGAACTGGGATTGATATGTAAAATAAGAAAATAAATTAAAAAGAGACTTCATATTTTCTGATAAAGGGAGTTTTGTTTTGATTTTAATTGTTGACTAGTTCTGTGACAGCCTTCTAATGTACATATGGTTCATTTACCTAGCTTTACACTATTATTTTGCCTTTTCTTTTTTTTCTCAAAAACAAAGATCTATAAAGAACATAATTCTCAGGTTAAGTAAAAACCCCTCTGCCTTTTCTAGGCTCTGTGGCAAAAGCTATTAGCAAACAGTGATTTATTTGTGTCTCTTAGCTTAGAGTCCTGATTAATGGGCATGCTGGCATATTTCCCCTTCCTTCACCTGCTGGCTAGCTCAGCTCTGGGAAATCTCTTCAGGTCAAATTAAGGGTAAAGGACAAGGTAAAGGAGACAGCTGTGTATAACTTACATTTAAATGCCACCAATGAAAAAATTGCCTTGGTTTAATTTAAAGTATTTGGTTAAGGAGAGAGATACTTTATAATTGAATAACACTGCTTCCTTCCTATCTATCCCGTGGGTATGAGAGTTAAGAACTAAAACAATCTAATAAGATAATATTTCAAGGGCATATAGTACTTGCCCTTCCATACACAGAGCACTTTAAATCTAATGGGAATTGTGTGTACAGATGCAATGCAGCAATGCAGGGAGATAGGCTTGGAGAAGAAGGATAATACCAAAATGCAAACACAGAGTAACCAGAAGAGGCCCAGGCTACTTGTCTGCAGAATCTGTTTCACAGAATGCTAATGGATTGTTTTCCTGTAACACAGGTGCTCACAGTAGTGCAGGGCATATTAGAAACCCAAAGGTAAAATCACTCAAAAGCTACAAGGACTTCCTGTGGTACACAGAGACCAAATGGCAGTTTGGGGTATTTAGTTTATCATTTGGCTTCTAATGTTGGAAGAAGTTGCTGAAAGGAACAGAAACTTTAATTCCCAAACTGTTGATATTCTAGTAGGTGCAGATAGGCTGCTTCTGTGTGGAAGGTATTTTTATGTTCGTAGCGTGACTTAAAAAGTTCCGATACGGCATTTCTCCTGGCGTAGTCACAGGCATTTAATCACATAGTGTGCTCCATCCACTGATGAAATACCACGTAGCATTCAGCCATATTTGCAGCTCTACTTGTCCTGTGGATGATGCACCTTCATTTCTCAAAATGCTGCTTCCATATTTTCCGGTTTCTCGGACACTTTCCCACTCTCCTCCACTCCCGAATCCCACTGCTCTGAGGAGTTAGGAGACTATTTGTGGAGGATGACGTACATGTCTGCTGTTTGTCCCTCCTGTTCTCTTTCTTATAGAAGTGCTTGGGCCATTTCTGAGCATAGCGCTTTCTTTTTTCTTTCTTTTTTCTTGTTCTTTCTTTGACTAGGAGCGTGCCCCGAACTTCAGGTGCTGGTAGAATTGAGATCATCATTTTTTTTTCTTGAATTCTCCGCACTTTACTTTTCTCATGTTCAATTTTATAATTATTATATATCTATCACCATTCTGGGAAAAAAACTGATTGATTTCATGCCTAGTATTCTTTGCTAGGCAGAACCTCTGAAAAGGGTGCCTGAATCCTCCAGGTTGCCTTTTCTCCCCAACTTGGTTCAACTAACTTTTAGTTTAATTCCTTCTTAGCTAAGTAGTTTACTTGAAAGATATCCCTTCAGCTCGTATACCCATTGCTTTGGTCAATTTTCATACCTATGCTTTTAATCATGGCCAGTTTTGTTCCTACAGTGCTGGGCCTTCTCATTTGCCATGCTCTCCTGAAAACTGTGAGAATCTTTCATAGCTACTCTTCTATAAGCCAAGATGACATTTTAAGCTACTTATCATAATAAGCCTGCAAATGAAAAGCACATTTTGAAAAACCATTTGATATTACTTTCCTCCCACAAAACAGTACCTAGTTTCTCCTTAACTACCCAAAAAGAAAAAAAGGATGGTAACTTATCATTTATCTTTCAACCACTGATAGTCTGGTTTCCGTATTATCATTTCTGGCAACCGATTTCCAGCATGACTGTGGGCGTCCACAGTTACTGACTTAAGTGTTACTTCATCACACTTCCAACTTCTGCTGTTTCCCATTCATCATCACCATGTACTTCACTTGACAATCTGGGTCTCCCTCCTGTTCAGTGATGGGAAGCACTAGATGAAAGTTAAACCTTTGACTTTTCCAGCCATGGAGACCTACCTTTCTATACTGGTCTCCAAATGCATATGGCCTTAGGATAATTACTCAGTGTGTCTAGGACTGGTTTATTCACCTGTAGGAAACCATGACCCTGACAGGTTCACCGTCAACATTAGAAATTGTGGGTGTTTAGGTGAGAAAGTTGCCAGTACAGGTGAAGAGCTCAATGTATACTTGCTGCTTATATAAGTTACTATTGCCCACACACCCAACTGCTACCACTATAATCATTATCACCATTACCATTCTATTATGATAATTATCTCTGCAGCCAAGCTCTCATCAACCTCACCATAAATTAGACCAAGGCTCATTGTAGTCCTGCTGATATTGTTGATTTCTCTATCTGCTTCATCAACTTCTGGTATAATTAGTAAACTATTCCTATAGCAAATACAGCAACACAAGAGTTTCCTTATACCACGTTTCTGTGAAGACAGTTATAATCCATTTTCTCCCAATGCATCATCAGTATCATCTAGACACCCTGTCTTTATTACTAATATAGTATTCTATTTACTCCAGGTTTAAGCCACCTTGGTTTTTCGCCTGTGGAGAAAAATATACTCTGTACCTGCAGTCTCATTGAATTATTAACATTCTGAAGTCTTTTTACATCCCCAATTTGGAATTGAATAATTGCATATATCTTTCACTGTGTTCATTCAGCATTTTTGTAACATTTTGGCATTTACACTGTTCTGCTCTGTATCATAACAAATTGCTTCTCTGTCTGCTACTCTTCTCCTAATTCTATAAGCAACCTTAATGTGAATGCATTGTTTCATTCAGTTTTCTTTTATTAGAAGCCTTTTGTACCTCAGAGATGCTTCATGAGTAGGGCAGTTTCATACACATGCAAAAAAGCACAATCACAAAGGCTTTTAAACATAGCCAGGACTCTAAGAGAGACACACATGGTCCCCAAGATAAGGGGAAAGGGACAAGATCTCCTGGGAAAATTGGAAGCATGGTGGGAGTAGAGAGGGAGTTAAGAGAAAGAGAAGGGGAGAAGAGGAGGACATGAGGGGGCATGAAGATTGACACCGGGAAGAATAGAGGAGAGCAAAAAAAGAGATACCATATTAGAGGGAGCCATTATAGGTCTAAAGGGGAATCTGGTACTAGGGAACTGTCCAGAGATCTCGAAGGATGACCCCAACTAAGAAACTAAGCAATAGTGGAGAAGCTACCTTAATAGCCCTTCCCCTAAAATGAGATTGGTGACTATCTTATATATCATCCTAGAGCCTTCATCCAGTAGCTGAGTTGGAAGATCTCCCATGGAAGGCTTCAACTTCCCTGGCAAGCAGAAAGTGGATGAGATAAGGGGTCAGTGGGGGACAAGGGAGGAGGAGAGGGAGAGAAAACTGGGATTGACATGTAAACAAGATTGTTTATAATATGAATAAAAATAAATGCAATACAGGATTAAAAAAGAATGAAAAAATAAAACAAAACAAACAAAAACAAAAACAAAACAAAATAAAACAAAAACATAGCCAGGGTGTAGAATATAAAAGCCCGGACAATGTTTAATGCTGTGGTCTTGGCCTTCATGGATCATTCTGGAAGATTTATCCATCATAAAGAGTTTCACCACAAACATGTTCACTGACAATTTCTTTACCTGACAAGAAGTAGTTACTGATACCCTTTTCTACTTAAACAACTATTCCTGCTTTATGAGCATAGAGAGAATCTACATAGAGCTCTTCACAGCCAACTGTTTTTCATATATTAGAGTGGCATTAATGATAGAAAAACTAATTTTAAAATATTTCAGTAAACTTGAGATGTTATTAACTCAAGAATACTTGCATATTCCTGTGAAACTTATTATTTTACTCATTTGAATGGTAATTCATATATCATTCCCTAAAGTAATACTTCCTTCCCATTCACTATGTATATCACCTAATATTTTTTTGTCTCAGTTGCCTGTGCTAATACCACAGGCCCCTTTGTAAATTTTTAATGAAAAAAACCTAGTTACTGGGTGTTGGTGTGTAAATGTGGGTGACTGTGGAGGTTCAAAGACAACTCTGGAGTCACTTTTGCCTGTCACATTTACATGGGTTCTGGGGATAACATTCAGATCATTGGGCTTTCATTTATTCGTGGCAAGCACCTTCACCTGATGAACTTTCTAGTTGACCTTTCTTATTTTTAATACATTTACAATGTGAACAACCTCAAGCTATTGCTTTCCTCACTCTAGAATTTCTTTATATTCTGACATGCCCTAATAGTCTAAGAAGTGGTTTTCCAATGTGTTTACATGAGTTATGAAAATCTTCCTAGAACGTCTCTCCTGGGAAAAAAAAACTATGCCAACTGGGAGTTAAAATTACATTTATGATTAAAAAACAATAAAAATACAAAATATTTTATTAACATTATCATTTTTGAAAAAAACTGTACTTAAGGAAAACCCATGAATTTTTATTTAGTAACTAAAATATCATCTTCATTGTTTGAAATGATTTGTTTTTAAATTACATTGAGTATCATAGTATGCCTTTAGTTTTATTCAAATGAATGTGTCCTTTACTTGGAAAATTTTATTTAATTATATAATTTGGTCAGTGGACCCATTATTTTCTATTATCCTTGTTTTAAAATATAAGGTAGAAGCAGAAACAAGAAAATGAGTGTACATAAATATTATACAAATTATTTATGCTGCTTATTATATAAAGAGTAGTTTATTAATTTAAAACAAGAATAGCCATTTATATAAGACACACACATACACAGAGAGAGAAGAGGAGAGAGGGAGAGAGAGAGAGAGAGAGAGAGAGAGAGAGAGAGAGAGAGAGAGAGAGAGAGAGAGAGAGAGAGAGAGAGAGTTCTCCCATCGGAGTGGTTGTCATATGATTTGGTAATGGAGATTAAATTTTGAGTAGTTAGTTGAGTAGATCTTTTCCTAAAAGACAAGGTAAATTCATTTAAAACTAATTAGAAATGTATAGAAGGTTAATTTTGCATGTTAGGCTTTATTAGAGTGAGATAAGTAATTCATAGAGGATCTTAGCATTTCTCTGGACAGAATCAAATAAGATGATATTACCCAGCCTTGTTTCCTAATAAATTGCAGAGTACAAAAGCAAATCAATGCAAAAATCTCAGGTCCAAGTCATCTTGCTTTTTGTCAGGAAAAGGCGACACACATAATGCCCCCACAACTCTATTAAACAGTGGCTCCTGGCAAAGGTTTCGTGAAGTAGCAGCTGTCCATGCAGGTGGACCGCCTCCCTTTTAGTATCTGAGCTAGAGAAAATCATGCCATTTGCCAGGATAAATTTACCCTCAGTGAAACATAACTGGGTATGAATTCCTGCTAGATTCAATGCCCAATTACTGAGCCTGCAACAGGACACTATAATAGCAGTATGTCCAGCTCTCTGAGTAAATCTGTCAGCTGCATTCGACTGCAATTTAGATATATGGCATATAGTGGGAATTAAAGGAAAACAAATACTATAATTTTTATTTTGCTAAACTTAGAATCTGTATCCTATATTAGCATCATTTTTTAATCTGCCCTTTTAACTAAATAGCTTGGGTTATTTCCACGGTGGAAAACTTAAGTTCTTTTGACATCCTTTCCTATTACCTCCTACAGTGGGTGTTCTCACTTCTCCTTGGTTGTCCTAGTAGATAGGACATCTGCTGATTTCTGTAAACACTAGCATAATCCCTTTGTCCCAGCTCAGCTCACATACATTTAAGGCAGTGAAGAACAAATAAGAGAGACAGCAAGAAGATGGGAAAGGCAGACAGTGCTGACATTATTCTCAAACAAGTGCACTGGGTAATGTTCATTGATATGACGGCCCCAAACCACTTCATCCAGTTTCTTGTTTTGATTCTATTCAAATTTTCAGTTATTAACTCTTAGTACTGACTCTGCGACATGACTCATTTGTTTCTTAATGCTATGTTGGACTTAAATTTGGTTTCAGTAGTGACTGATGTTCATTACTAACTGTCCGAGGATGACATTGGCATTGTTCTGCTATTTTGGCAGCCATGATCAGTTTCTCTATGTGCCTTGGATGTTTCTTTTCTTCTGTTTATAATTTACCTATTGACATCATATTAAGGAATGAAAAGAAGAGTGTTTTGACCAATGTGTGAGCCTAAATTTGAATTCTCTACTTCTCTTCCTTTGTCTTACAACTGTTTGGTTAGTGGGTAGTAGCCTGTCTATAATTGTGTCGTCTGTGTTGTCTGCTTTCTGTGTGTTGTGTCTGTATGAATTCTCTGTCCCTTACAAAGGGTTTTGCTATGTATTTATTGATGAGTATGGGAGGCATGGTATGAGAATGTTTAATAGAAATTTTAAACAATTAATTTATAAGTGAAAAAATAGGTTTGCTTACCCTACCTGACCCAGAACAGCACTTAAAAATCACAGAAATCATTAATTTATATCTCCTTTATTTCACCATTTATAAGATACTTGCTGCTTCATATTGCTTTTAATTTGTTGGCTGCTTACAGCAAATGATTACCACCATGAAAATTTTGATTTAGACACATGAAGGAATATATACTTTAAAATTAGAGTTATTCATTTAGCTTAGGCTCTATTTTATGGGAAATCCAAGGCATAATAAGACTGGCTACATTGTTCTTTTAAAGGCCAGTTGAACCTAAATAGCTGAATATACAGTATATCTTCAATACATAAGTCTTAAGTGATCTCAAGGCACATCATTAGCTGCAAGGTTCAACAAAGCTGCATCTTTGAAGGCAAGGTATATTTTCACAAAAATCCATATAAATCTATATCTATACACACATATGGTGTGCATTATGTCATGTACACACATATATATATATATATATATATATATATATATATATATATGTGTGTGTGTGTATATGTATACATGTGTAGAATGTAATAGGTTTATCTATGGTATTTTCACTCATATTTCATTCTTTTCCTATGTCCCCATTTTCTCATTGCATCCCTCTTCTCTTGACCTTTCCTTTCCTTCTGTACTGGTCCACTCCAGTATTTCTCTTCCAATTTGTTCTGTTGACTCCTGCCTTCCTCCCTTAAACCTATTTTTCCTCAACATTTGCATTTCCAGTTTCCTGGCCGTTTTGCATACCTACTATCACCTGGATACATGTCAGAGGCTAGGATCCCCACATGAGAGAGTATTTTTATGATCCTGGGCACTTCACTTAATGCAACATTTTTCAATCCTATTAGTTTTTCTTTTAGTTGTAGCTGACCAAAATTCAGTCATATCTTCGTACATTTTCGTCATACTTTATTTACCTGTTGACTGACATCCAGGAAGATTCTCTTCCTTGCATTTTTGTATTTTGTTCAATATTCAAATTTTTCAATTCTTTATATAATCTATGACTAACCCTTTAGCAGAGCTATACATGACAATGATCTAATCCCTGTTGTAGGCTATCTGTTCATTCTGATGTTAGCTTCATTTGCCATGCAGAAGTCTTTCAAATTCATGTAACCCATTTGTCAGTTTTCAAAGTTGCTTCCTGTGGTATTTTGGTTTTATTAAAAAATGTACTGCCTATGACTATGTTTGCCTTTAGCAGTTCCAGTTTTTCTGGTCCTAATTAAAATCTTTATTCCAGTTTGAATAATTTATGTTCCTCAAGAGATAGATAAATCTAATTCCATTCCTCCTCAGATGGAACTCCAGTTTTACCAGTGCTTTTTGTTTTGTAGGCTGACCTTTCTCTGGTGCTTGAAGGCATTTTTAATATCTTCATCACTAATCATATGACCCGTATAGGTTAGCTTGAAGCCTTCTATTATATTCCATCATCTATGTGTATTTGTGCTGGTACCATAATATATTTATCACTATGGCTCTGTACTATACTTTGAGGTCAGGTAATGTTATACCATTATGTTCTTTTTTGTTTCAAAGTAGTTGAGCTTTTCATGATCTTTTCTGTTTCCATATGAATTTTAGGATTGACTTTCTCGTCTTATGAAGAACACCATTGGAATCATGGTGCATAGTTCAGTGAACCTGTAGATTGATTTTAGTGGTATAACTATTTTCACATTATTAATTCTACCAATCCAGGAGCTTGAGAGGTTTCCCCCGTGTCTAGCATATGTAGTTATTAATGTGTGGCTTCATATGTAGTAAAATACATTTATTTTACAAATACTTATAAATGAAATGTATGGAGACCTAAAACTGAATGAGATTTGCTACTAGTTTTTATATCTAGGATTGTATAACTTGGAGGAACTTAGTGATTTAAATGACAAGAAAGACATATCATGTTTACATTTTATGTTTTCTAGAATTTCTTTAGCAAGAGTGCTTAGAATGTAGGTTTTTTTTCATTTATTATTTCTTGAATGTTTTAACTTGCAGTTTTCTTAAGGCAACAAGTACACTGGAAGCTTAAAAGTTGGAGTGTTAAAACCGTTTTTGACTTGTTGTATCTTCTTTGCAATCAGAGATACCCTTAAATAATCCTTAAATAGAGACATTCAAATAAAATTCTTTACTCTATAAAAGATAATAGCTCCTGGTTATTGATAAAATGCCATATTTCTAATTACAAGGTTAAAAGTGCTAGTGATACAGAGATACAATTATGCAATTTTAATATGCTGAGCTATAACCCAGGATTCTCATATTACTTGTTTGTGGGCAGGCCTTTGTTGAGTAAGCATCTGGACTCTATACACATGGCCATCATTTTTCATGCTAGGCAAAATAAATGTTCCTTCCTTAACCCTACCTTGAGATTTCTATAGAATAGTCTTATTATTAAAAGATAATTTTGTTAGATCCCTAATCACAAGTTTTTAGTTTGTAATTTGAGATCCTATTTACCCATCAAATGACTGAGAAATGAGAAGAGTATGCCAAACCCATTTTTATGTGGTATGAGATACGATAGTTAAAATTATTATGCTAATATACCTCCAAAATAGCACATTTCTGATTAAGAATATCTAGGATAAGGCACAAAACTAATTTCACTGTGTTCTGCAATAAGAGAGTCTTTAGAACTTACTTAAATATTTATACTAATAAGTATATAGTAAAATCATGAGAGTTGCACTTTATGTACTAATATAGCTTAGTTTCCATAATGCAGAAGAGAAAGCAAAGAACTTTCACATGATTATCTCATGCAGCCATTCCATTATGTAAAGTGGTACTGAATAAGAAAGTCTATACATAAATGCATTGACCCCTGTATTTTAGAATACCCTTTGTGCACTAAAATTCACAGTTCTAATTTCATAATAGTGTATGTATATGTGTGTGTGTGTGTGTGTGTGTGTGTGTGTGTGTGTGTTTGATGAATGAAATTTTCAGACAAAAAGGACCAAAATTGTTTTCTTAACAATTTAAAAAGAGCTAGAGGTCAATAGGTACGAATACATTTCTGAACATCTCTTGCTCAAAATGAAGGAAGCCTTAGAATAATCACTAGAAGAGAATGTCCCAGATTTTTAATGACTTCCTGTTGAAATTAACTGAAGCTAAAATAAAAAGCATGCCATGGCATATTTTCATGCTTTCAATACAGCATTTTGAGTTACCCAGGCTGTATTCATTTTCAGCTGACAACCACAGTCTTTTATTATCCTAATAGAATGAGAAAAAGAAATCTACATACGTTGTTTCTCCTGTTTTATATACAAACCTCAGTAATTGGATTCTGAGACTTCATTCTCATTTTATCCCAGGGCTCTTATTGATTATTTGGCCAGGGAGACAGGACTCTGGAAGGAATACATTAAGGGAACAACAGCTCTGTCTGATAAGTGCTTGCCAAAAATCACTGATGTTGTAATTTTAGTAATGTACATCTTTGTCTCCAGATAGAAGGCTGGCAGAATGCAGACCATCTTCTCTTCGTGTTCTGCATTTTGTGATGCCCCTTTCTTCCTCTTATTAGTGTCTGCAGTGAGAGAGGGGTGGGAGAGTGGGTGGAGAAATGAGAGGTATGGTTGGAGGAGAGACAGACAGACATACAGAGTCAGAGAGTCAAATTTGAATAGTTGGGAAACAACCTGTTTTTTGTGTGACATGTTCTACCTCCATCACCATCTAGATGAAACTGCCTACAATTTAGGTGAAATAATTTTTAATCTCTATCCAGCTAATGGAGTGCACAAATGGTCTAGCAGTTATTTGAAAGTGCTTGGACTCTATTTCTGTCACTTGAATATATGTATGCTATATTCTAAATCTGAGAATTTGTTCATAGTTTCAAGGACATGAAGTCACCTAACATCAAATTCCGATATCCTTTTTTATTTGTAGTTCTTTCTTCAAATACTACCTACTATTATCAATAGATAATAGGAAATGGACTTTTGGGGAACTAGGAAACCACAGTTCTGGGGGAGGCTTGTCTGGAGCCCATTCATTGAGATCTCTTAGAATGAGCTACGGTGAGGGTGTCATGAAAACAGACACTGCCACGCTGTCAAATGATCCTAGCTTCTGTACATTTTTGATTGTGGAAATTCTCTTGTTCATTCAAATACTTGCATTTCGTATTAGACAGTGTGGTGTAAGTTAAGTTTGCAAAGTTGCCGTTTAGGATTGCTATAAATTCAGGAAGGTGGTATGGACAGAGTAACTGTCATAAAGCTAAAAAATATCTTTAAACTTTGTCTTTTCCTTAGTATATATACATAGATTATAAAGATTGCATTTACATGTAGATTACATTCCATTGTAAGGGATTAAAATGGATGCACTTGATTTTGTTACAAATCTGAATATGAACTCAGCTAGTTTAATGCATTCATTTAGTGAAGTTACTGTCTATTCTGAGACATGTCCATATTGTCATAGTTGCAGTGGAAGAAACAACATCTCTGTGTACAGGGAGTTTATATTTTCCAAAATAGGGGCAAAGGGTCATGCAAGCCAACAAGCAATTTAATTTTATGGCATTTTAAAATGTCATGGAGAAATGTGCATCAGTATGAGGAGATACCCATTGATATGTCCTGGGCAAGCCATGCTAGAGTGGTCAGGGAAGGAATTCTCTCACTGTCTTTTTGTGGCACAGGAAAAAATATTGCACAGAACTAGGAAGAAGAGTGATTGCTTTCCAGACACAATTGTGATCAAGCCACATGGGATTTTGAGTGCTTAGTAAGAAGTGGCACTGGGGGGGGGGATGACATTAACAGCTCTGTTTATTGCTTGCTTCTATTTATCGGCAAAGAACTGCTGTGGAGAGAGTTGTCCTTTAAGAATGGAATATTGCTGCATCAGCACTGTATAGGAGAACCTGGAGTAGGAAAGGGTCCAAACTAGACAAAGTAGTTAGGGGACTTCAATGGGGGGTCTCTGCAGGTGGGTAGTGAGATTTGTGGCGCATATTGTGTGGAGTTCTGCAGAAACAAAACTGAAAGGCCCACTAAGATCACAGGGATAAGGACAGAGCAGCAATGAAAGATGGGAAGGCCCAAGGTGCTTCTGAAATTTAAGACCCAGGGGAGTGAATGTGCTGGTTAAGCTGTTAGGGAAATGTGGATTATAGTTTTCCTTTCTCTACCCTCCCAGTTCCTCCCCTCCTACCTTCCCATCAGATCCACTCCCTTTCTGTCTCTCATCAGAAAAGAACAGGCTTCTAGGAAATAACAACCAAAAAAGACAAAATAAAATATAATAAGATGAAACAAAACTGTTGTAATAAAGTTGCACATGACAACCCAACAGGAGGAAAAGAACCCCAAGGGCAGGCATGGAAGTCAAAGACCCACTCTTCTCACAGTCAGGAGTCCCATGAAAACACTAAGCTAATAGTGATAATATATGCTGAGGGCCTGGTCCAGACCCATGTGCTTGTGGTTTCAGTCTCGGTGAGCTCATATGTGCCTTGAAAGTTGATTCTGAGGGCCTGTTCTCCTCGTGTCCTCCATGTCCTCTGATTCTTACAATCTTTTCACCTCCTCTTCTCTAGGGCTTCCTGAGCTTTGAGGGTGGAGTTTTGATGGAGACTTCCAAGTTAGATTCTCTCTGTACATAGGATATGGCTGTGGGTCTCTTCCCTTATGCTTGCTGAGGAAACCTCTCTTATGATGACTGGATAAGGCACTGATCTATAGTGTAGAATATCATTGGGAATTACTTTATTGGCTTTTCTTTTTGACCAGCCCTGTTTGATTTTACCTGAGGTCTCTTGACTATCTAGTCTCTGGTTCTTGGTTAACCAAGCAGTGTTAGGTATGGGTTATTTCTCGTGGTGTTGGCCCTAAGTCAAATGAGACTTCAGTTGGCTGCTCCCACAAGATCGTTGCCATCATTTACTTAACATATTTTGCAGGCTGGAGAGATTGTTGGTCAAAGGTTTTGTGCCTGGGATGGTATCCATACTTCTCTTTTCGTAGCATACAGAGACCCAAAGAGACCAGAACACAGGGATAAAGGCTCCATGTAGACTACCCACCAGCTCAAATTTTCCATGCTCCATGTGTTATGTGGATGTTGTCCCGGGAAATGGGATCCCACTGTCAGTTTGCCAATAGCAATCCTTTGTCTTAGTGTCAGCCTGGGTGTTTGAGGATTTTCATGGTATGCAGTTGGCCAGCAAGTCAACTGAATGCAACAGTCCCTGTTCTGGGATCCTTGCCTGGCTACAATAGATGGCCTGTTGCTACTCTGTATCCCACATTACTAGCAGTCCTCAAGAAGACCACCTCAGAGATTCCAGGAAGTTTCCAGAGCACTAGGATTCTATACTCTAAAATGACTCTAATTCCAGCTGTCTCCACATTCTCTCTCCCTCCATCCCTGCCTGATCTCACCCGATCTTGCCTGCTCCAGTCCCCACCTGGCCTCAATTCACCTGTAAAATCTATTCTGTTTCTTCTCCCAGCGAAGTCCATGAGTCTCCCGCACCCCTCATCCTTGCCTAGCCTCTCTGGGTTTATAGAATATAATTTCATTATTATTTACTTAGTAGGTAATAGCTACGTATAAATGAATATATACCATTTTTGTCTTCAACACATTCTTTATTGAGCTTTCATCAAACATTTGCTCAGTTTTTACCTTAGAACCCTCAAAGAAAGGAGGAAAGGAAGAGGATAGGATTTAATGAAAAGTAGAGATAACTACCACAAATAATTTAAATACTTTGTAGCACGTCATGCCATGAGGCAAGAAATCGGAAATAGCACCTAGTCCAGATTCAAAAGGCCAGTGAAGACATTCCTAGAATAGTAATTTGTAGGAAATATATGGGGGGGGGTTAAATTGGTTTTATTGGTTCACAGAGTAGGATTGAAGTCCTGGATGTGAAGTAGAGGAAGGAAGAATTAAGGGGGGAAGTGGAAGAGAAAAAATGAACAGTGTCCACGTGTTACCACTGCAAGGGGTAAGATAAAGGTCATAGAGAACTGACAGTAGTAGGGAAACTTTATTCAAAGCAAAGTGATAATATCAATTAGGTAGCAATAGACATCACTTTTTGGCTCTTTTGGTTCAGATCAAGTGAGAAAGGTGTAATGTAGGAGTGACAGCAGGCAGACACCTGGAGTATTCAGGGCTCCAGGTGATGGTTAAAAACTCCCATGAAGTGCCCCATAGAAGGAGGGATTAGGTGTAGCAAAGACAGTTGTGTGAATCTGCAAGTTTTTCCTTACTGAGCATGTTCCTTTCCCATGATGCACCTAACCTTCATCATATGAATTCCCAGTCCTGCTTGCATTTTCAGAAAAAATAAGGAATAGTTTTTGTTCACAAAATGCAACATTTTAGTTATATGTCACTTATTAAGAAACTTTCCTTATACATGAAATATATCTTATAATATTAAGGCCTCCTTATTATATTATTATGAAACATTAACTATAAAGTAAATGGAATTTAAAGCAGTATCATATCAATCAGAAGTAAATGTATGTCTAGTTAAACTAAAGCAAGAACAATGATTCATGGGGCTGAAAAGATAGCTTAAAAGTTGAGACCCCTAGTTGCTTTTCTAGAAGACCAAGGTTCAATTCCCAGCACCCATATTACAACTTACAACCATCTGTCACTTAAGTCCCCAGGGATCCAATGCCCTTGTTTGTGCACTGCATGCACACGGGATATAGACTTGCATACAGATACATAAAATAAAAATAAAGGTTTAAGATTAAATAAGCCACTGGTTCAGGTTTTTAAAATACATACTAATCCCCAATCAGAATTCCTGCTCTGTCATTAAAACGCCCTCATTCTGTAAGGTGGGAGAATGAGGAATACCAGAAAGGAACATTTATTTTGGAAATAAATGATTTTTAAAGAGATTTAGTAGAGCAGGACACGCATAGATCTGACACTTCTGAATATGCTCATGGCTGTGGCCTTAATGGGGAAGGAGGAGACTTCCCTGTCCTTATTAAAGGAGATAAGCTCTGTGAAATCCTCACGTCCGTGTCCTTCCCAAGCACTTCTTGAAAGGGTAGGAGATACTTGACTTATCTCTGCACACTGTAGCTGCATCCACACTTCCCTGTGGCTCGTAATGTCACTGTTCCCTGTGGCTCGTGATGTCACTGAGTGATCAGGAAGTGTCAAGATGAAGGAAGCTTCGTGCAGGTACATGGACATCTATCTTTACAGTGCTTCCTGTTTGGGAGGGTCACTATTTGCTGTTGTCACACATGTCAGGGGATATAAGTGGATCTCATTCATACCCTACAGGTTAGGTAAGAGAGAGGGACAGGGTGTGTGAGAGGTGCTTCTTGCAAGGAAAAAGATGTAGGATTAACATATTTGATCAATTTCTCCAAACAAATGACCTCTAGATGTCTGGCCAGAAGAGATTTGATGTCATACTTGCTAATGGGGCTTGGAAAGCTCCCCCTATGTACCCTGAATGCTTCTTGCTGGCGTTCACTATGAGCTGTCTTGTCTCAGGGACTTGAAAGCTGGCAGAACACAGTTCCTTACATCTTTTCTTTAGTGTGACCACAGTGGCTTTCGTGACTACCAGTTCTGTCTCTGCAACAAGAGACTTCTTTTTCTTACCTCAACTTATTTTCAACACAGACAACCGAAAGGTGTTTCTCTTTCTTACTTTATGTGAAAGAAGCTCCCAGATAATTTATTGTCAAACCATCTTATTCATACAACATCCATTAAATACCGTGTTACATTCGAAAGTTTTTAGCAGTGTTAGAGGTGAGAATTTGGGGAAACAGTATAGAAATTTCACTTCATTAACATGACTGAATCTTCTGTCTGTGCTTCAGTATGTAAAGAGTGCTCACATAGTCATAATCCAGACACTAAAGCAAGGTGATACTGCATTAGCTTGTCTTTCTCCATGTCCCCCAGTTCCACTGTTTAGTATTTTCCTACTTTACGTAGAGATGAAAGTCCTGGTAAAGGAAGTCAGCATTTCCAGTTTCATACACTGTGAAAAACTCTAGTAGGAAGTGTAGGACAGAAAGACGTGCTGTAAGAATGACTCCTTGCGACCTTATGTATCTGATATGTCCTTCAATTCTCTACCATAGACACCTCAGGAGGGGTTGCATAAATTAGTCTTCACATGAAGGAAATGGCTTCATCTGTCCTGGGGAGCTGAGGAATAGTGAGAGAACCTGATCTCTGTGGCATGGATGTAATGTGACCTCTATGATTTTATTTCAATGTTTGATTCTGCAATTTGAATGCATAATTTCATATGCATTTATTCAGAAATATGTGTACCCAGACTTCTTTCTTCTAAGTGCAGACACCCACTCTTAAATACTGCTGAGAGAAGCCTGTTAACTGACATTTGCATTTTCAGGATGGTATCGTGTGGGAGAGGGAACTGCCAATCATTTCTGCCAACATCACTCTCAAGGGGAGTTTAAATGAAGCTAGCTTGGCCCAATTAAAAGAAGCAATTATGAATAATGGAAAGTAAACAAATGTAAGAAAAATGATGTTACAGATTATAGTGCATGGGCAGAATGAAATTCTGTCAGGAATAAGACTCACCGTCCTCTCTAAACCTCTTAATCTTTGATTTCCTTTAAAGTCTTTGTATAAAATAATCAAAAAGAAATCTTCAATAGCTGAACAAATTCACTTTACTGTAAAAATTAAAATGCTTTTTACAGATCCTTAATTAGGTCAAATCTACATAGCCTTTGGGTTAAGAAAACTATATAAAATATTACATTGTGACCCATTTAGCAGTTTTATTATAGAAATTCTTACAAAACAGCCTAAGTAAAGCTCAATCTGTAATACCTTGGTATGTTTTGTGCTATGCTGCAATCCAAGTGACGTAAAATGTAGATTTTTGATGTTACTACCTTCTCTGTGTGAGATATATTGAACCATGCACCATGTATATGTGTGTCTTCATCTCTGAACATAGTTATAGAGCATTTTACTACTGTCAACCAGCCTTGTGTTAGGTTAGCTCACCACAGGTCACACACATTATGATTCAATTACCGAATATCTTCAAGCATTGACATGTTAGTTGCATATTCTAAGTAGAAAAATAGTCTGCCTTCAAGTTCTGGAAAGTTGTAAGGTATGTTTTTTCTTATTCCTTTTCAAATAATTTACCTACTCTGGCATTGCCATATAAAACAATATTCTATTAGAAAGCCAAAGAACAAACTTGCAGTACGCACTAGTGATAAATGGGTGGCTTTGGAATTAGAAACAGAAGATTCCAGAACAAATGCCTGTGGACATATGGAAAATAGTGGAAAATGATGAAAATAAGAATAGTAGTATTTTTTTTAATAACAGAAAAACAACCATTCCAAAAGGAATGGGGAATAATCACTATTTCTTTGAGAACTAAAAAAATAAAAAATAAAAAAACAATCCACTACCAATGAACTCATGTTATAGCACATCTATGGAAAGTATTTCTAGCCATTTCTCAAAGGGTTTAAAGCTAATTCCTGATTGAGAAGAAAGGATGGTCCAAGGAAAGCTGTTAAATGTCCTTTAGCAGAACTTGAAGCATGCTGAAAAAGCATATCAAACAACACAAAACAATAAGAATGCTCCCTGATTAGCAAACAAAGAAAGAAAAAACAAAACCTACAAACAGATGCTGATCTACCAGTTCTACTAAACCAGCAATCCCTTAAGCCCACATCCTGATGATGCCATTCAGTGTGTTTCAGAAAGAACAAAAATGTGACATGTACCTATCCATGGCTATGCAACTGGCCTTTTAGGCGGTGATGGACATCATGCCAGACAGCCTGAAGTAGATGTTATTTCATTAACATCACTTACTGCCAGCAAATGACATAGGCTTGGAGCAGATCCAAGATACTGATGCACAAGTTATGTTTAACACTCTGGACTGGATTTCTCCAAGAACTGGGAGCCAAACTATCTAGTTCAGTACATGGAAAAGGCTGATATGAGAGACAGATAGAAAATGTTCATATACCCTTTGTGGTTGAAAACCAAACAGCAACAACAACAAAACCAAAAACCAAACCAACCAAACAAACAAAATAATTAGACTTTAAATTTCTTTTTCCCCCAGGTCTGTCCTCATGCTTCAGGCACAGGCCCATATTTATTCTTTATTTCTAACAACAGAGCTTCATCATGAACTCATTTTCCAAAGTCAAAAAACCAAACAAACAAACAAAAATCAAACATTACGTTAACTTAAAATTACCAACCAGAAAATCAGTCTATCTAATCTAACATATATGTATGCATGCATTTTAAGTTATTTATATGTGTGTCTATGCAGAGGATATGTACATGTGAGTGCATTTGCCCATGGAGGCCAGAAGAGGGCATAGGATCCCCTGGACCTGTAGGTAAAGGCAATTATGACATGCCCATCATAATTTGTGGGGACTAAATACTGGTTCTCAACAAGACCCATTTACATTTCCAAGCTGTTGAGCCAAATCTTCAGCTCTCAGAAATATATTTAGAATTCAAACTTCGTGTATCGGATAGCTACAACCAAAAAACTGAACCAGGTCTGTTTTATAGATTTATTTCTAATTTTTCCATAGCTTTGTACCAAAATAACCAGTTACTCATTGCATGTTAATAATGTTGCCAGTCTTGATTCACCCTCCCCCCCTTTTGTTTTGTATAACAGTTGTAATGAATTTGTACAAAATGTCTACACTTTATTTCTTACAGAATCCCCATGCACACACTTCACATTTATCTCTTTGCAGGAAATATCAAGGTTACACATTTTATATTCCAACTAGTACCCTCCTCCACCCACTCCACCTCCTTATTTACCCCTGTCTTGGTGCAGGTCTGCCATCTGCTGGAAGCAGGAAGGCACTTCTGATTTGGACCTGTGATATTATCTCGAATTAGGTTTCTTATAGAGCAATGTAAAGAATAGGAACTCTGTTTCTTGTCTCAAATAAAAATGAACAAACCAGGAAGACAGGAGATATCGGTAACAATGGTAGCAGCCATTCTTCAGGAGTTTCAGGGATTGTTATTGGAGTTAATTGAAAGGCACATAGCCCAAAAAGAGAACCCTCATTTATCAGCCAAAATTTAGAGGTACATGGTTATATACATTATATTATATATACATTATGTTTGGAATAAAGAAATGAAGGAAAATTACAATGGAAATAATGTGTCAGCAACGGCTTGGAGCAGTTGTCATAATTTCTTTTTCTTCTTCCTACATCTGGCAATCATTTCATCTCTCAGATCGTGACTATCTACCATTGCCTTTAGGAGCTAATAAGATAATATGCTGCCCATTTGTGAAGCTGCCTAGGTAGCATGGAGTGTCACCGTTGCCATACACCTTAGGTGGGGGATCACGGGCTCCTAACAGAGGAGGTGCTCAGAAGTAATTTGATGTTTTTGACCATGACAGGAACTAGCACCAATAATCAATGAGAATAGAATAAGGTCCTCCTGAGCCGTGTGTGTGCCTCTGGCATCCTGTCTTTTAAAAAGAAAGAAATTCTTATGGGCCAAGCATATTCATCCAAGTTTATCAAAGACTCAAACAATGGGTCCAATTATTATTAATGTGGCACAACTGCAACTTCTCAGACTTATACAGAACTCAGGGTATATATATGACACATGCTACATACTTGGATATTTTTGCATATGTGTGAGTAAATAAGAAGTAGAGAGAGGAGAAATCTACTTATTTTACATATCAATCCCTGTAACTCTCCCTCCCTACCCCCTCCCTATCTCCCTCCCTCCGTCCCTCCCTCACATGCCCCTGGGCCCCCTTCCCATCCCATTCCCCCCCCCACACACTCCACAGGGAGGGTGATGCCTTCCAGGAGGGATCATCAAAATCTGTCTACTTATTTGAGCTGTATTTGTTCAGTGGGACTAATATTTTCAAGGCAGATAAAAATCACAGAGTATTGTGAGGAGCCGTTCAGGAAAATGGTTCCTGTTTCTTTCAAAATGGCACCATTAAGGTTGAAACATTCTGTTTTATCATAGAGATACATGTATTGAATTTTAACTGGAGAAAGATAAAAAAAATTGTTACAAACCTTTTTTGTTGTTGTTTGGTTAGCTTTTCTCTCTTTCTTTCTTTCTTTTTTCTTTTTCTTTTTTTGTGAGATCAAGGGTTGACCTATTCTCATGAGTATCTCAGGGTTATGGAGACTCACTTTTTAAGACAATCAAGGCCATTACTGAAGAGCTTCATAATTGGTAATTGGACTGCACTATTAGTCTTACTTATTATTCCTTCTTCTTGTAAACAAGGATGAAATGGTACTGAACAGTGACCATTGTTCATATTTTGCTCATATGTTTATGATCTCTTTGTTACTTTGATAACAGCAATGGAGGGTTTGGTGACAACTTCTGCAATATCCATGAGAAAGCATAACTATCTGTGAACAATTTAAGATACCTGAAACCCAAATGCAAGTCAAACAAAAGTGGAGAGAGGGATGGGGGTGGAGGGAGGGAAGAGAGAAGGAGGAAAGAAGGGAGAGAAAAGAGAGAGAGAGAGAGAGAGAGAGAGAGAGAGAGAGAGAGAGAGAGAGAGAGAGAGAGAAAGAGAGAGAAAGAGAGAGCTGAGCTCAGGGGTATAGTACATGCCTTCCCTGATTGTCAAAATAGTACCATCAAAATTAGGTGAAGAAACACCATCTCCAAAGTGGACAATAATACAGGAAAGAAATTCTTACATCATATCTAATCCCTAATGCTCTATAGAATATAATGGTGATTTTGTTTATGTAAGACATTAATATTTCCAGTTTCATGTAGACAATCCAATTATGGCTGAAAATTTTGACTTCAGCTTTTGGATTAATTCACATATAATAAGCCTATGCTCTTTTTTATTTTAAAATAATTTTATATTCACCAGAAGATACAAGAATAGGATGAAGTTCCTCTGGCTTTGTTCAGTGGTAACATATTATATAACCTGAATAGTTTATCAAAATGTTGAAATTGAGATTGGCAATCTACTTCCTGTTATATAACTTACTGTGGTCTTTTCATGTTTTTAAAATGTTACTCAGTATGGCTTTATTATTGCCTTAATTATTTTATTTTGTAAATTGCATGTCCTAATTCACAACACAAATCTACTTGAATTTAGAGTTTCTTAAGTAATGACTTGTTCTCATCTTTCCTGTTTTTTATCTTTTCTTTGTGATACTCTCAAATAAATGAATAGTAAAACTTTCAATTGCTGCAGTTTTATAAAGGTTACTGTGATCCCCATTATGTAGAATTTGTCATGAAGCAAAGTTCAAGGTGGAAGTTCATGTTTCCTGGTGGTTGTTTGTTTTAATTAAAAGCATAATTCCATCATTTCTGTCAGTGTCATCTGAGTTAAGAACTCATAGACTTTCTTCTGTGCCCAGGTCAGGTATCTCTGATGTGCTGTGCTCTCCCGTGAACCTACCATTAAGTTTCTGACAATGTGTTCAGTGAGATCATTATCTTTTAGAATATTGCTGCTATATATTGGTAAGACAAACGTGTTTCCTCATTATTCAAAAGTAAATGCTCAAAAATTGCATTTGTGTAATCCATGCTTTCAAATCCTGTCAGGGAACTCAACATGGTGGCACATACCTGTAATCCGAGCACTCTAAGGCTGAGCTTGTGGCAAGTCTGGGCTATACACATCAAGATACTGTGGTATATAGGGACTCTTTATATAACAAAAAGCTCAATGTGCTGTGATTACATATCTATGAAGAACATGCTATAGTGAGCATCTTTCCTAGAAGTAGAGAAGAGAGTACATGCGTGTGTGCATGCGTGCACGTGCGCGCGCACAAACACACACACACACACACACACACACACACACACACACACACGAGCACCACACACATGGATTTGGGTGGTTTTAATTTGGCCAAATGGGTAAGAGCCATTACAACAGGACAGCGGTATCAACCAGAGGATTGTTGTTTTGTTTTGTTTTTTTTTTTTTTTAGCGTGGTTTCTGGTCAACAGCAGAGAAGCATACCGGGTGTGTGGAAGCAGGAATTTTTATAAGAAGAAAGCTTAGTAAGACTGTTAGAAGTTACTACACGCAGGAGATACTTCCCACCCTAGACAGTAGTGATTTGCTCTGATTGTGAGCTGTGGAGAGTCCCAGGTAGAAATACCAATCTGCCTACATGTGACACATTTGGTGAGCATATGATGATTGTTTAGGCCACCAGATAAATAACAGGGAAAGAAAGACTGGTCTTGTGTTTAAATGTCATGTTACTGCAGTAGGAAGCCCCTAGCACTATCTAACTAACCTTTTACCATCCTATTTTAATTTCTACATTACAAAAAGGTAATGATGTTGATAAGTAGTTAGAGATATTGGATGATGGCACTATACTAATTTGGATCAAAATTAAAACAGTAGATCGGGGCATACCTACATTACCAGTAAAATTTCATACACACACACACACACACACACACACACACACACACATATGTATGTATGTATATATATATATATGTGTATATATATATATATATATATATATTTGAATAACTCTATATGTGAGAATGAGATATATGAGCAGAAGCAAAGGGCAAGCCACAAACACAAGGCTACTGAAAGGCAGAACCAATACTATAACCAGACATCACTCATGGGTCAGCTTGATCTGATCCATGTTACCTCTCATACTGTATAATAGTTATGTTATATGTTTATTTATAGAAATTAAACTTCTCTGCCTTTCCCATTCAATTTCTGTATATTGGATTTCTATTTATAACTACCTTTATGTTATTTCCAGTGATAGATTTCTTTCTGGAAATAAAAATTTTAGTAGCAATCACCTATATCTCAGACTGCTTGCTACCTGTCAAATATATAACTTTCTTCATAAATTTAAAAGCTATTTAATATTGTTATATGAACTTCAAACTTAGATTCACTTGCTTCCCATTGTATTCCAAAGTATTTTAAAAGCAAAAGTACGTTTTTTGGTCTGCTTCCTAACAGGTGAAAAATGATTTCCTTGCCTTCTTTTATTTTAATTTCTTGTAGGCTCTCATTTGTATTAAAATGGGGTAACTTCATATCTGCAAAGCAGAAAGAATTATTGTTATTAAAATACTTCATTTCCCTTTCTTGCTTTCCTTTTATTCACAGTTTAATAGTGTTCATTTTATTTATTTGAATGTTAAAATTTTCTCGGTCATTATAGCATGCTATGATCAAAGTAGCTGAGGGGAATGGAAGAGAGTAATGGCTGTGCTTAATTCTAGGTGGTGAGTGCATGGGGATGAAGTTACAAAAATTCTTCTTTAGGGTAGTGTATGTAGTATTGTGATAAGGATTGCCACGTCTGGAAGCCTCCAATTCTCCTAGAAACTCAACAGTAGTACCTATGTAGCAAAATAATCATGTTTTGTTAGTGGTGTTGTACTATGTCGTTTATTCATACAAATTTCATACATGTGGCAATTTATATCTGCCTCATAAAACATTAGTAGTGCCTTCTAGTGATCTTGCTTTAGGGTTTTAGTGGCTTTGCTTTAGGGTTTTATTCAGAGGGAAATGTGTTTTGTCAGTATCATGACTTTGAGTACAATAACCATTCATGTCTTTCCATACTTGCAAACTCTGTGCATATTCATAGAGAATCGTGATGGTGTAGCTGAAGACTATTGCTCCCAAATGTAGCAGAAAGTGGCAACCTCACAAAGCCTGGAGTCACGTGGGATACAGGCCTTTGGGTATGTCTGTGGGGATGATCTTGATTACTTTTGTTTCAGGAAGATTTACCCACTGTGCACAGTACCATTCCCTTGCTGGATCCCAGACTGTTGAGCTTAGAATGGCAAAGAAGCAGCTTACATTCATTCCTCTCTGCTTCCTGATTTTGCAAACAATGTGATCAGCTGTTCCAAGCTGCAGCTTCTACTCCATGGTAGAGCTGTGATTCGAAATAAGTTCTTTTTCCCTTAAGTAGCTTTTTCAATATAGTCACGCATAGCAACTGGAAAAGAAATCAAGACAATGATTATGTGTTATATGAGTCAATACTATGTTAAATGTAATAACTACATACATATTACAACTATGAAAAATCTGTTAATCACACACATTTTTCTGTTTTTTTTTAAAGATCTACTTTGATGGAAATTCAATTTCTGACTGGATCAAAATGCAATGCTTGGTTTTGGATAGGCATTAAATATTCTCCAAATTGTAGAAATTTTTGATCCTGTATTTTTTAATAACTGAGACATAATGTCAAAATTTTGCCTAATTTTTCATATATGGAAAATGTCCATATCTTCAGAGTCTGAAATTGTTTTCTGGAAGTCAGATTGACATTGCACACAAGAGACTTTAATGATCACATGAATTTTTTTAAGTTACATATTTAAAATCATTTTCAGTTATAACAGGCCAGTAAGAATTTAATTGATGTGGCAATAAAGAGCCCTTTTTGACCCAACTCAAGAAAATTATCATAAAGGTTTAAATAAGGTTATAAACAAATACACATTGTAGTGTGAAAATCTGGAAAGATGGATGGAAAGCTGAATAAATGACATGGAGGGTGGTGTTTGTATATCACCTCACTTATCCAGAAATTGTCCTTGCAAAGAATTTGGTGAAAAGATGAAAATTACTTTCCTCCCTTTATCTAGGTTTGCAATCACACCTAGTACAATTGTACTACACTGTTTGTTCTTCAGCCTGGTGACATTCAAGACTGTCTTACTTGAGACAAAGGATAGTGCATGTCTGTAAGGGACTGACTAGGTTTTTACTTCAGAGATACCAGAGTTGAGCTAATTGATAGGAACACATTAGTGAGTCCTTACCTAGGAGCATATATGGCACCAACTGAGAGAAACATGATAACGCTTCTTCATTCAAAGTGGTCATGTATAGTGTGTCTCTTTCCTGCAATTACATCACCTCGAGGATAAAATCAAGAGGGTCAGGAGTTCAAGGTCATCCTGTACTATTAACAAATTAGGGACTGGTTTGTGATTCAGGAGTCAGCAAAAGGAAGAAAAGCAAACCAGAAGTGTCATATGGATGGACAGCTGTGTTCCTGCTCTAGGCCTCAATGCTCTCATTGCCAGCCTTCCATAGGCTCTGAGTCTCTTGCTCAAATGAGCTGGAAATTCCCAGGGAGGCTCAGCTTTCCTTTCTCTGTGGTAAACAGAGTGCAGGATGCCATGTGGTTCTGAAAGTCTCACTGCCTCACACCTGAATTCCTTCCTGTGTGTGTTTGTGTTCTTCTAAGGCTGCACTGGCTGCCAGCTATCAGCGTGTCCTCCTGCTGTCATGGGGACCACACGTTCACTGGTTTGGGGGGGTATTTCTTTTGGTGTTTTGAGTGTGAAAGGTATATAACCTTTACTGGACAGCAGTGCACTGTGGTGATTCTTTGTTCCAGTAAACAACCTCCACCTGTGTCTCCTTTCCAGCATTCTCTGGCTCAGGTGCATCACAGTTGGAACATTCCTTACTTTCTGCTCTTTTTTTTTTTTTTTTTGTATTTTTGTTGCAAGTTCTACAAAAAGTATTGCTCTGGAGGGAAGAGGGAAGCAAAGAAAAACATGCAAATAAATCCCACAAAGGAACAAAGCAATAGTCAGGCCCGTCCATAGTCCTCTGCGTACCCATGCCCATGTCACTACCTGCCCTTTACTTCCCTCTATACTGCTTCCTCAATCTAGGGACTTCCACCTGCCGATTCCTGATCTCCAATTTGTGTACAGAGTCATTACCTTTCATCAAGTTAAAGCGTGACTTGTGCAATATTTCATTTAACGCCTTTACAAATGTCTAGGATAATCCGTGGACAGTGCTTACATAGCCAACAGACTCAGAGAATGAAACTGTCTGAGTTACTACAGCTATGATGAAACACCATGACCAAAGCATCTTGGGGAAGAGAGGGTTCATTTCACTCATTGTTCCATATGACAGCTTATCTTCAAGAGCAATGAGGGCAGGAACCTGGAGGCAGAAGCTGATGGAAAGGCCATGAAACATTAGTGCGCACTGGCTTGTTCAGCCTGCTTTTCTTACAGAACCCAGGATCGCCAGACCAGAAATGGCTACACCCACAATGGGCTGAGCCCTCCCACATCAATCACTAATTAAGAAAATTCCCTATAGGCATGCCTCTTATGGAGAAATTTTCTCAATTGAGGCTCCCTCCTCTCTGATGACTCTAGCTTGTGTCAAGTTGGCATAAAACTAGCCAGGACAGAAGCACTGGCCAATAATTGTGTATCTCTTCAAAAATTGTATTTGAGGCCATATTCTAGAGAGTTCTCTCTTTTTGCTTTGGGTTTTCATTCCTTGTCGTTTACCATTATTCCCTGTACTTTTTCTGATTTTCTTTGTGTCATAACACTGAAACATTTAGTTTTCTGATTTGTGCAGGGTCCTGAAGTAAAGAACGCTAAGTGTAGAGAGGTAGCACAGGTGGTCATGCCTCAGGAACCCTGGATGTTTGCATGTCACAGGATTACATGGATGTCTTTGTTTTGCTTGTGTGAGCTCTTATTTGGATTTCCATCTTGAAAATGTGCAGTCATTTTTTACAGAATAAAACCAGTCACATCTTGAGTCTTTTCTTATTTGGATTGCTGAAATGTGAATTTAGGACTGTTTGCATATTAGGCCAGCTCCATACGATTATGGAGCTGTAACATGTTATATAAATGACTCAGAGACTTATATTTGAGTTCAAACTTCAAGCTGAAGATTAGAAAAGCAAAGTAGCTGGTTACTAGCTCTTACCTGTACCTCAGGCTGAATGGGATGATCTGCTGCCTCTCCTCAGCACGGCTGGAGAATCCTGAGACTGGATGTCTTCCTGTCCTCATTGTGGCTGGAGAATGAATGCCTAATACTGGACCTTGATCCTGTTTTATATACCTCCCTAATGCTGGGATGAAAGATGTGTGATCCTAGTTGCTGAGATCTTTGTGTGAACTGTTTCTCTTTAAGATTGGATCAGTGTTCTGTTATCTGGGTGACCTTGGACTCACAGAGATCTCTCTACCTTTTAATCCTGAGTTCTAGGGTTTATATATATATATATATATATATATATATATATATATATATATATATATATATATTTCACAGTCACTATTCTAAATTTTAATTTACAAGAAGTCATACTACTTAATAATTTATACTGCAACTTGTTTATTACTGCAAAAATATTTTCATGGTTTAAATCTTGAAGCAATATACCCTTAGTGAGTTATTTTCTGCCCTTCCATTATGACCCAGTGAACCTTTGCATTGTTGCCCCCTGGTGATACCCATAAATCTGTCTTATTGGAATTCTGAATGTTAGTTATGTTATGTGAAGTTTGGGACTTAAATGGGAGATCCAGTATTTCAGCTCAAATATCCTTTTCATACTTTTCACAATACAGTGAAAGCAATATTATAGGTTATAGATAGATTCACTTCTTATATGAGTAGATTTTGTGTACTCTTTAAATTTTAGAAGCTTCATCCAGAAAAAGAAATATTTAAATCAAAATACAATCCCATCAGGGAGAGCCATGTAATATTATCCTACCAATATTTGGAATACATTCACATATTTACACATATGCAATACATATATAAGTAACACACTTAAGTGACATAGTAATAGGTAGTAATGGGTCAGTAAAATGTAAGATTTATTAAAGATATTATATCAAGTTGAAATGCAAGCCAATTCACTTCCTCCTTTACAAAATGAGATGCAACCTGGTGAAGAAATCAATGATGTGTAAATGGATATATCATATTGCACTAATAGAACATACCATTTGATATGTTTATATTTTAATATACATAGAAACTTTTAAAGGAAGTCATTCATTCTGCACATGTATGGTGAGAATTAAACAAATGAAGTAATGTCTTGAAGATATGGCAGTTAGCAAATCTACAGTTTGGTAGTCTGTTCTAGCAGCTTATTCTGTCTCTAGTTTATAAGGAAAATAAAGTTAGCATGATGAGGTTAGCAATGTGTATGGTAGGAACATTTAGTACAAGGCTGAATAAATCTGGGGTTAGAAATTCTCTGTGAAGAGATTTTATGCAGACATATATTGGAATTACATCACTGAAACCTAGTTTGATCTTGTCTTGAGCTCAAATGTAAACTGATATTATGATTTAAAACTTTTTTCACCTTGGTAAATCCTAAAAAGGCAGGGAATTGAGCTCCCCACATCAGCTCATGCAGATGAGCCACTATGTTCTTCATTGATTGGCCCTGGTAATTCTAAGGATAATTCTCATAAGCTCTAGTACCTTAACTCTCATCACCTTTTGATGATTTTCAGATTATCTAAAATACTTAGCCCAATGGATGCACAAAGTAACGAGGTATTCTTGCAAGCCCCTGTGACAGTGGGATTGAACATGTAGAGTTCAGAATCTGTACCCTGAGCTGTTGGGTGGGTTCAGCGCTTTTAGCAATTATCTGCTCTCCCAGTCATGAGCTGCTGGGAACTCATCTTTTTAAACTATCAAAAGTGGTCAGACTTGCTAGCAGTCTGTGCTGTCTTCAACAAAGGCAGATAATAGCAGCAAATTAAAAGTATCCCTGATAAATTATGAGTAAATGAAGTTAATCCAGAAAAAAAATCTTGAAATAGAAGGTATGATATATATTCTCATATTCTCAAATTTCACATAAATGAGATTTTTTATTTAAAATAATTTATTTTTTACTTTACATACTAATAACCCCAGTTCCTCCTTTCTCCCCATATCCTGCTCTCCCACCTACCCCCTTTTCCCACCCCCACCCACTCCTCAGAGGAGTGGGGAGTCAACATAGTCTGGCATAACAAGTTAAGGCAGGACCAAGCCCACTCAAGGCTGAACAAGTTATCTCAGCATGGTGAAAGGGCTCCAAAAAACCAGTTCATGCACCTGGTAAAGGTCCTAGTGCCACTGCCCCCAGCCCTCCCAGCCAACAGAACAAATCACTTAACTGTCACCCACATACAGCGGGTCTAGTTTGTTCCCATGATGGTTCCCCAGCTGTCAGTCCATAGCTAGCTCCCATTAGCTCGGGTCAGCTATTTCTGTGGTTTCCCCATCATGCTCTTGACTGTCCTCCTTGTTCATGTGATCTCCCCTCCCTTTTTTCAACTGAACACCAGAAGCTCAACCCAGTGCTTGGCTGTGGATCACTGTATCTGCTTCCATCAGTTACTGAATGCAAATTCTATGATGTCAATTGGGGCAGTCACTAATCTGATTCAAGAGGAAGGCCCATTCAGACAGCCTCTCCACTATTGCTAGGAGTCTTGGCTGGGGTCATCCTTGTGGATTCCTAAGAATTTCTCTAGCACCAGATTTCTCCCTAAACCCATAATGGCTCCTTGTATCAAGACATCATTTTCATTTCTCTCCCCTCTCTCTTGCCCTCAAAACTGGGTCTTCTTGATCCCTTATGTTCCTATCCCTCCTCCAAGTTTACCCAGGAGATCTTAAGTATTTTCCCTTCCTGGTATCCTCTATGTGTGTCTCTCTTAGGGTCACCTTTTTACCTAACTTCTTTGGGGGTTGTAGATTGTGTGTAGCCTGTTTGTCCTTTGCTTTACATCTAATATCCACTTATAAGTGAATACATACTGTGTTTGTCTTTCTGAGTCTGGATTACCTCACTTAGGATTCTTTTTTTCTAGTTCTAGCCATTAGCCTGCAATTTCAAGATGTCATTGTTTTTTTTTTACTTCTGAGTAATAATTCATTGTGTAAATATAGTGAAACAACCTAGATGACCATCAAGCGAGATGTTTTCTTAAAAAAGCATTTACTTAGATATCCAAGAAGGTGATGATCACCATGAAACACACTGTAACAATTATAAGCTTCTTCTTTTAATAATCTGAATCAAGGATATAATTTAAAAATGAAAAAACTCTGATTTTTAAGGTGCTATCATGTATTATTATTATTATTATTGTTATTATTATCATTATCATTATTATAGAGGTAGAGTAGACATTTTACTGCAAATGAAAAAAACTCAGAATTTTTCTCAGTCAAGCTTTAATTTTAATTTAACTCAATTATGGGGAATGTAAAAGCTAAAATCTTAAGAAGAACTTGAAAATGATAGACTCAAATAAAAATAAATGCAGAATGTTTATGAATGAGTTTGAAGTTGTCAATAGACATTTGGAATTAAAATGCCAATCTATTTAAAGGAAAGTTTGCACTGTGTTTTTATTTCAATGGAGTCTGAATTTTAGCACCCATTTCTCTCAACTGATTTTTTTTCTTTTTCCCTTTTGTATTAAAACAAAAATGCCAATAACCTAATGACATTATGACTATTGCATCTTAATGGCTTTGTTTAAAATTGTCATATGCTGGTTCAGCTTCTATCTTCAGAGACCCCTTTTGTTTTCGCCAAGAGAAATGATAAACCCACAATTAAGAACCACTAGAGAGAAAAGAGGGTAAAACACAGAAAACAAAGCTTTGATGAGAAGTAAATTTGTAAATTTGAGTTCAATTTGTAAATTCTTTTTACAACTTGGACAGACTACATATTTTTTTATTTCAATCTCAGTATTGATTACCTGCAACTGTCCCATTTCATAGCAAAGGCACATAGAGAATTAAATGGGATGGATATGTTTATGTGTCTGTACAGGCTCATTATTTTGTACCTAGGCAGAGCTCCTTCTGAGTCTAAATATGTTCAGTGTTTTCATACTTGTCATCATCCTCCTCGTCTGTGTGTTTCACTTCCTGGGAGCTTCATATATGTAAGTTTCTCCAGTAGTTCTATTTTGAAGCCTTTATTCTAGGGTTATAAATATCCTCATTATTTTCATCATTCCCTTGAGACATTCTTATCTTTTATTGCCAGGGAGGCTATAGTTATTGCTACCAATCATTCCAGATGACTTCTCAGAATTTTCTCTTCTGACTGAAGGCTTCCATCAAGTATTTTCTGAGTTTTGGTGATCAAGGAATATTGTTTCCCCATTTTTTAGGTTCACTGAGTAGGTCTATGTTGTCTTGGTGACGCAGATATTATTGTGACCTAAATTCAAAAACCTATCACATGAAATGTTTGCCTTTACAACTTTGGATACAATCAATCCAGAGAGTCTTTGTCCATTTACAACAGCTTCTGCACAATTATGCCTGTATTTCACACAGAAAGAAAAGATACTTTTGTAGACCACAGTGGAGCGATTTATATGTAATCACTTTAGGGGCAAATGAGCAGAAGAGGCTATGGCTCATGTGAACTTATTTTTGTGCTAATCATTGTCCTTTGCAAAGTCAAGGAATAGAACCCCACAGATCATAGTGAAATTGCATAAGAAAAATATATCCAGAGACATGGAAAGTATATATTTCCTGAATTTTCTGGGTTTGTGTCAGGGAGAAACATTTTTTGGAGGGGGCTAGAATGTGTTCTTCACTATTAGCTAAGTGTACCCCATTAATGAAATGAGTGAGCCACAAAGCCAAGCCATACTTGCCATGCTCCCACCAACATTCCACACCCATCTGTGCATTAAATCTGTAGAATGAGTCAAAAAAGAGTGGTGGAATTTTCTGGCACACACGGCATGAGACTATATTAACCCTTAATTGTCTAGTGAGAGGAGACACACATAGCAAATGGGCTGTGGGAAACACTGTATATACAAATGAGAACAGGGAACCAACAGATGATGAGTGGGCACAGGGTGGGGGATTGAAATCAGAAGACCCTTGACTCTCCAAGTTGCATGGTGGAAATATGACATGACAGTAAAGCCAGTGACTTAGCCTGGAAATTAAGAATATCTCCAGAGAAAAGGAATTTCATTATGTTTAAAAACTGCAAAGGGTTACATAGCATATGTAGAACCTAGGGTGCAAGCCCCAACATTTCCAAATAAGAGGTAATTAAATGAAATCGGCAAAAGTGTCTTCTAAAGGTACATTTAGTGTGCACAAGTTGCTCACGATGAAAGAGCATCCTGGGCAATGACATCGGGTGAGGTGGAATGCATAAATTACTCTGAAATATTGAAATCGCTTTTTCAGAATTTCCATGTGTAGATAAGGATATTATAGTCAATCTTTGAGAGAAGCCAGGGCATGGTCTTGATTAGAAAACAGCGCAGAGTTCAAAAACACAGTTACAAACACTTGAGGGGATAGACGACACTACAGCAGGGGAAACTTTTTGAGAGTAGCAGTTTACACAGTGCATTTGGGAAATGAGGAGTGCACAGTATAAGATTACTTTCCCACTTCAAACCTTTTAGGAAAAAGTAGGCAAGTACAACCTGCTGTCTGGTAAATAAGGAAGTGGTAAGTATTATGGAGAAAAAGAAGACAGACGATGAAGGAGAGAAAAGCCCATGGCCTGGGAATGCATTACACATAAGATAGAGAGAAACAGGGTAATAGGTTGGGAGGAATATCATATTGTGTTAAACTAGGGCCAAATTGAGGACTTGAGGGGCAGTTGAGGAAGGAGCTAATGGGGGAAAGAAAGTTAAGTCTGTGAAGACAATGTTAAAGTTGTGATTCCTGAACATTCACAAGGAAATATAAGGTACAAAGGAAGATATCATCCTTTGGGATTATAAGAAAGTTCATGTTGAAAAATTAAATGTGGGATTTATCAGCATATGTCTATATGGGATGGGGGAGTAGAGCAGATGGGGAAAGGGCAGAGAGGTGTTGAGGTTGGAGGCAGGCTGCAAAAGGTGGGAAGAAGGAAACTGGCAAAGGGGACGGAGATAAAGGTGACATGGAGAAACATGTCTATTTCAGTCATGTAAATAGTAGTAGAGAGAGCTTATAAGAACCATCGGTTGGTGTCGAATGATGGGCATCTGTAAGCATTGAGTCATCTTGAGTTTTAAAAATTAAGCCACTCCTGCCTCTCAGTGAACTAGTTCATACAACAGAAGTTGATACCAGCACATTCAAAATTGCTGCCCAAAATGACAGGTACAAAGTGCTGTTTTGGAAGCACAGTGGAAAAGTCTGTTTAAATAGGGTAAGGAAGGCAAAGAGCTATGCATACAAGCAATAGTGTCAGAAAATGCATGACTTTGGTCAAAAGACTGACTTGTACAGCACACAGAGGCATCCACAGAACAAATGGAGAAGGCTTCTGTGAAGATGAAGTACTGTCCAAATTTTCTTTGTTTTTTTCTTCTTTTTCTGTAGATTGTCACCTCTGTGTGCAAGAGTTAAAATGCGTAACATTGGTTTCAATTTTTACTAGCCTGTTCCCTATGTCCGTGAGATGAATAAAGGCCCCCACCCTTTGCCCAATTCTATTTCAAGGATCACTCTAAAGCAGAGTTACTCAACTAATTTGTTCTTAACAGAAACGTTCATCTTCCCTACTCAGTACCAGCTTGATATAAACCATGACCATCACTCTGCTTCAGATGGAGATAACAGTGTTGTTTAAAAGGTTCAAACTCAGATTAAGGTGTCTCCCATCTCTTTGTTTAGACAGCCTTAATGTTTCTTAACTTTAATATTCAAGAACTGTGCTAGTTTTTGTTTCTGTTTTATTGTTTGTTTGTTTCGATTAATAAAAAAGTTAGGGTATAATCTGGAAAGACGGAACCCGTGTTGAGTAGATAACTTCATAAGACTCATGTGTGAACAAGCCTGTGGTATATTTTCTTGATTAAAATTTGATGTAGTGTAGCCTAGCCAACTGTGGGTGGTAATACCCCTGGGCCCTTGGTCCTGGATTAGAGAAAAGTAAAATGAGCAAACCATGAAGTACAAGCAAGAAGTGTCCCACTTTAGTCTCTGTTTCATTTCCTGCCTTCAGGTTCCTGCCTACAGGTTCCTGCCTTCAGTTCCTGCCATGACTTCTCTTCATGATAAACTACTCAGTCGATACATACCATTCTCTCCTAAAGTTGCTTTGGGTCATGCTGTTTTATTACAGCAATAGAAAGCAATTCTTTTTGTAAATACCAATGTTGTATTTACCAGGCATTCTTAAAAGCTGAAAGGAAATTCCCAGAGTACATTAATAAGCATTCCCTAGTCTGTCTCACTGGATTAGTTTATATAACTACATGGCAGTAGCCATGGCCAGAAAATCAGGTTGAACTCTCTGCTACATAATGAGGAAACTGAAAGAATTCTGTCACAAAACAGAACTTGTACCCCCTCCACGTACAAAAAAAGTCATTCCTTAAACATTAGATAAGGAAAGCAAATAGTATAACCCTTTTATTCTTTACTTGAATAAAACAAAAATAGTCTATTTTCAAAAAATCATATAAGGACCCTGTCTCGATCATTGTTCTATTGTTGTGAAGAGAGACCATGACCTCAGTAAGCCTTATAAAAGAAAGCATTTAATTGTGGCTTGCCTACAGTTTCAGAGATTTAGTTCATTATCATCACGGCAGGGAGCATGGTGTCAGGCAGGCAGGCAGGCAGGCATGGTACTGGAGAGTGGCTGAAAGCTGTATATACAGACCTGGAGGCAGCAGTCAGAGATGGTCACTGAGCCTGGCTTGAACATTTGAAGCCACGAGGCCCATCTCCAGTGTTTGATCCCTTTCAAGTAGGGCCATTCCCTAATGACTAAGCATTCAAATATTGCATGAGTGTATGGGGGCCTATTCCAATTCACACTATAGACACAGTGCTCAAATTTGCAGAAATCAGACATGGCCTTTCCTCTTTTACATCCCAGATGATTACTTCCCTTTTTCAGTAGAGTGCAGTGCACACACATGTGTACACATACACACACACACACACACACACACACACACACACACACACACACACACACACACACCACAGCAGGAGTTTATTTTTTTACAGTGCAAATCTGTTCATTACAAGTATAAATTATGCTCTATACCTAGAAATAAGAACTCAATTTAAGATGGGGAAAATAGTAATATGTTGTGTTATAGATGAAGAAAGAAAAATGTACATATTACTTAGTCAAGGTTTCTTTGTTTCAAGTTTATTTTTGTTATGAAGAAATTCTTTCTTGAAAAATCTACTAAAAATGGTAGAATAATTGAAATATATTTGTTTCTAAAATCTAATGTAAATGTTGTATTTAATAGAATAACTACTTTTTCAGTTATTTGTGTTATTGAAATAGGTGATTAGTTTATATAAATCTAAATGAACTAATCACTTGTATAATAAATCAGCTTAATTCACACAACTTATAGCTGTGTGAATAGATTGTTAGTTCATTTAGAACTTGCTTTTATATGTGTGAGCATAAATTCATATAAAAAGGTAAATGCAGTCTGTATCATTCCAACCTGGGTCCTAAAATTGCTCCCAGGATTTTCTTCATAAAACTCCCCAGTGTAATTCAGTTGGCCTCACTAAAAACCTCTGGCTATGTCCTGTTTCCCACAGAATGGATTTCAAACGGTTTTTTATGACAGTTATCCTGTCTATTTCAGCACATCTTTCTGGAGCTGTCACTGGCTCCTGCTCTCATACTTCTGTCTGGCTATACTCTTACCTCACCCCATGCCCTTGTTGCTAATAGTCTATTGTGTACTTATTTTGGATAATTCAATTTCTATGGCTTGTTTATGTTATATCCTTACTTCCTTTAGAATAGTGTTGGAATATTCTTTCTAATGTTTTTCTCATGCTTGTAAGATGTCTTTCCACATTCATAATGCAAGTTGACTAGTGTAAGACTCTTCAGCTTTCCTCTATCCTACCATAATAAACAAACAAGCAAATAAAAACATCATTCTGTATTGTCCATTTGTTTTTCCACATTCTGTCCTTGATCTGGTAGAATGCCTTGTTTTTGGTATCTTTCCTCCTGTTACTTTATTATCTGTCCAGAATTCTGTCATCTTTACAAATATTTCCTCAAATCTCAGCATCTTCCCCAAACTAATCATGTTTCCCTTCTCTTGATTTTTAATTTATGAAACAATGTATGACGAGAGCTTACAGACACGTCATTTGTTGACTTTCTCTTCTGGGTACTTTGTGTTGCTTCCAATAAACTACTGAATTGACTCTCATGCCTTTCTTCAATCTTTTCCTGTTAATTCTTAGTATCTTTACTTTCGCCCGCCCTTAATATGACTAAATATCAGGTCTTACCTGAAATGTAAATATAGACCTTTAAGTATGTTGTCTTTAAGTATGTGAATCCTCCAGCATCGCTTACTGTTTTAAGTTTTCTTCCATCTTTTAGCCTAAAGCTGGACTGGAGAATAGATATGATCTTCCTTCTCATCATGATATCTAGTTGGGGGCTCTCCTTCATAGTTGTAGCAAATCTGCCTTTTATACGACCTTTGTAGTTGCCTCTTGAGAAGGCATTGCAAATTTCATGCACATTATACCTTAGACCTTTGGAGATACAGTGGCTGTGCCTTGGAATGCTGTTTCACACTTTGCAACTTTAGAAAGCCCTGCTGTGCTTATCTGCAAATTATCTCCCCAGTATCTCCCCAATGTGCCTCTTGCTTTCCTTGGTTGTTACCTGGATAATCAGCAGATGGCTTTGTGTTTCTTTACTGTCTTATGCACCGTAAAAAGGCTTTGGAATTGTTAAATATCACACACTGAAACATTTTCTCAGATGCATCCAGTACTTTCTCCTTAGGTGAGTATTACAGAACCTATTCGCATTCACACTATTTAGTGCAGTGTCAGGAAACAGTGAGTATTGGTCTGTTTAATCTGTTTTTATTTTATGTGCATTGGTGTTTTGCCATGGGTGTCAGGTCTCCTGTAACTGGAATTACAGAGAGTTGTGAGCTGTGGTTGCTGGGAATTGAACCTGGTCTTCTGGAAATGCAGTCAGTGCTCTTAAACACCGAGTGATCTCTCAGTCCCTTGATCTGCTTTTACCATCAAGTATTTTAATTTATTTAATTTTCTTTGATGAGGGAATTCTATAACAGCTCTCTTAATCATTTTTCTCTATAAAAATTAACAAAATATGTTTTTTTTTGCAATTTCAATTAGTGTGTAACAACAGGTAAAGGTGATGACTTTTGAAGAAAGAAAATATTTAAACTGATATTTCTATTTTATGATATTTACATCATATATCTCATCATTCAAATGGGATTACTGTAACTCTGGTTTTCCATATCATGTGATTTGTCATGTCTAACTGATCTCTGGTTTTGCATATTATATTAAAATGTGTCAAGTGCCATTCTGAAAAGCTGCCATAGTAGGAGTCTGAGCCCATATTTCAAAATTACAGCAATGATGGGAGATGTTATTCTGTATATATGTTTCTCATACTGGTTAATAAAGCTCTATGGCCAATAGGAAACAAGATAGGCAGGGCTAGGAGACCAGGAGGAGGAGAGAGGAAGTAGTAGGGGTCAAGAGGTAGCCCGGGGAGGAAGGAAGACGCCTGCTGCAGTTCCCCGATAAGACGACTACGTGGAAATACTTAGATAAGTAGAAATGGGTTAATAATTAAGGCAGAGCTAGCCCATTAAAAATCATGGTAACTGGCCAACAGGATTGTATCAAATACAGAGTCTCTGAGTGTTATTTGGGGCTGGTGCGGCTGTGGGCCCAGACTGGCGGCAAGCAGGATAGTGCGGGCGGGTAGGAAAAGCCTGTGGTAACACAGCAAAATAAAAAGTGAACATTTTGCAGGATTTCTTTTTTCCCATATATGGAATGCTCATTCAGAAGTCCATTTTTGTACAATCTAATTTTCCTTTGTTCACTATATAGAATTCCATCTTTCAGTTAGTGTGATTGAGTGATTTGCTAAACCTGTTATGAATGAATATAGTTCTATTTTACATTCACCCACCAAAAGAACTCTTGTATCCTTCAAGCAGCATTCAAAAAGTTTTATTTCCCAAAGGCCTTGAGACCAAGATAGAAGTTCAAAATATCTGCACAGTCTCTGAACTGTGCAAAGGTTTTGTGGCAAACATTCACCAACCAGAACCTACTGTCTAATTGTCAGGCACCATATTGTCTGTGACTGAGAAGACATAATGTGATATACTTGGACTGTAAGTAAATGAATAAGAGCATTGGTATTTGTAGGCTCATTACAGTCTACTTTTGGGTCTCTGATATTATGAGGATGCATGAAAATCAGTGTTTATAATACGATAGAACGTTGTCTACCAAGTTTAAAGTGTTTATGATTTTTAAAAGAAAGATTTGTTTATTATGAATACAGTGTCCTGCCTGCTTGTATCCCTGCAGGCCAGAAGAGGGCACCAGATCTCATTACAGATGGTTGAGAGCCACCATGTGGTTGCTGGGAATTGAACTGAGGACCTCTGGAAGAGCAGGCAGTATTCTTAACATCTGAGCCATCTCTCCAGCCCAAATGTTTATGATTGTATTTTTATTGATTAAATTGATTCTTTGACAATTCCATGCATTTATATAATGCCTTCTAATTGTTCTCATTCCCAAAGATCTCTTTTCTCTCTCCAACACTCCACCTCCCATTCATTCTATAAGTTCTTTCCTACATCTGTGTCTTTTTGTTTTGTTTCATTACTAAATGAGTTAAACTTGAGCCATTGATGTGAGGATAGGTTTAGAACAATCTACTAGAGCATGGTGGTCTCACCATTAGGAACATACTGAAGACAGTCCTTCTATCCAAATCCACCCACTAACGAATGGTTCAGTAGAGAGATGGGCCCAGTGAATTTCTCCTCAATCCATATTTGACTGTTAATAGGCTCAGACTTCTGCAGTCCCAGTGCAGGCAACAACATTTGCTTTGAGTCCTGTTTGCAGTGTCTATAATACCCTGAAGACAGCTTTTGCAATCAATTTCACTGTCATATAGGTCTCTCATTTTTTCTGCTAACCCTTCTGTGTTCCCTGACCATTAGAAAGACTGGAATTAATATTATATATAGGGCTGACTGCTCTGTAATCATTTATTCTTAGTACCTTGAACTTTTTTGTTTTTAATTACCTGTCATACATTGTCTATAGTTGGGATTCTACAGGCCCATATTGGTTTAATTTTTAATTTTTATCCTGTAGTTGTTATCTCACATAGTGAAAGCCAGATTTCTAACTTTCTATTCAATAGGGACCTAACCTATTTACCAGATTTCAGAATTAATGAGTATGTCATCTCTATGAAAATCTAATATTTACATATCGATTTTTTGCATGCATATACCCGATCAAAAGTTAATTTACAAATAAGATGCAATAGTATTAACATCTAATAAAGAGAGAAACAAATGTTCCCATAAATGACTAGTATCCAGATAATAACACATGGAGAATATCATATACTTAAAACATAATATTATGCATATTTATCTATTGCTTGAAAAATTTTAATGTTGTCAGTCTATGATTTCTTTCAAGCAGGACACACCAAATGTCATGTAGAGACATAGCATGTTAAAAAATAGGTCACACATTCAAGAGCTTAGAATGGACCTTATCTGCATTTTAGGCAGGCTTTATTTTGTAAGTCTCTAAAACTAGCAGCTTTCCCTTAAGGATTTTCTCATTCCCAGACCCATTGGAACTGACTACTATAAGAAGAGGCAGTAGCAAGTCTTTGTTCTTTATCCTAATTCTCCTGTTATTAACATGTATGCTTTTAAGATTTAGTGGCCCTAGAACCGTGTTCAGATAGATTTGTATCTATCAGGCACTTGGATGGATTTTATTCCTCTGAGTGCCTGATAGATATAACTTCCACAATTTTAATTTTTGTGTTTTTCATGCTTGGTTATGATGGAGGTTATATGGAGTCCTCTTGTTTTCCAAGTCTCATGTATTTATCCCAGATCCCTGAGTTTTGTTGAATGCACCGTAAAAAGGATAAATCCCGACACTGGTTAGTTATATATATCCTTTGCTTCCCTCTATATCAGTGATTCTTAACGTGTGGGTTCACAGGGCTTGCCCAAGACCATTGGACAACAGATATTTATGTTATGATTCATAAGAGTAGCAAAGCCACAGTTATGAAGTAGCAATGTAAAAAATTTATGGTTGAGGGTCCCAACAACATAAGGAACTGCATTAAAGTCTTGCAACATTAGGAAGGTTGAAAACCACTGCTCTGGATCATAAATTCGAAAAAGAAAAAAAGAACAACATAGAGAAAAGGCATTATACAGACAGTTGAACCCAGGTGTCAGTAATTTGTAAATACTTCTTTCAAATTAAGCATTAAGGCTTTTTAAAATTACATGTATGCGTGAGGGGTAGTATGTGCACATGGGTGCAGGTTTCTGCCTAAACCAAATTCCACTGGAGCTGGAGTTACAGGTGGATTTCAAACTCCAACCTGGGTGTTAGGAACCAAACTCAGGTCCTCTGCAAGAGCAGTAATCACTCTTGACTACCGAACTATCTATTTATCTATTTCATTCCCACACTGGGTACTTTTCAAATGTTTGTATGTAGTCCGCTCAAGTGTAAACTATGATGTATGAAGCTTGGGGCTGTAGCTCAGTCACTTGAACTAATCATTTGTTAATAGTTGCATAAATGTTATGACCTGAATATTATTGAACCATATACAATGTTTCATAGTCCCCTTTTCTTCTGCCCAGATTAATATCCATCACAGCAGTCTTTATGAAGCTCTGAAATATTTGTAACACTAGTTCAATAATAATATTTTAAGGTCAGATGTATCTAATTTCCTTTTACTCCGGGAAAGATAAAGCCACATAAAATTGAATCAGACTCCCTGGATTCCTATATGGATGTTTCTGATCTGCATTTAGTGGCTTCAGGAGTTCAATCTAAGAGAAGAGCACTTGTTGTGGCAATGTCATCCATCACCTTGTCATCTGGACAAAGAGTAGACTCTGTGCTTCTGCCTCAGATAACACTGTTTGAACAGCTGAGACTCACAGACTTGTACTACAGTAAGAGAAAAATCCTTCACTCTTCAAGGTCTTTCTTTTGCCACCTTTAACTCTTTACTCTCTGCATTTAAGACAATTTCAATTTTACCTGGCTTTAAAGCTATGCAGATCGAATCATGTTCCATCAAATAGAGTCAGGTAGGATTTAAGGGCCACATAGCTGTATATGCTATAATTGGATAAAATGGAAATGTCAAAGTATGTTTTATATAATAGTAATATGTTTCTTAGTATCTCTAAGAATGTCTTATAATTCAAGAATCATAGGCGATGTATTTCTCAATGTTAGAAACTTTGCAGGAAGAGGTAATTAAGAGGGTGGAAGAAAAATAATGAATGCCCAACAATTAAGTATAGGCCTTTGTACTATTGCTATTAGCAGATAATTATTTGTAGTGGTTTTTCTCCAGTTTTGAGCACAGGATCATTTGACAAAAGATGACACTATACTTGATGAAAATTGCAACTCTCATCTGTTAGCCTGTAACTACAAAGACTGGCTACATATTGAAGAAATGTGTGATTCTGTTTGTGCATGTCCTAGTGTACATATTCAGGCTTAGTGTATGCTCCACTTATGAACTATAACCAGCTGCTCCACCGGCTACACCCAGAGTTTCATGGTTCAGGATTTTTAACAAATACTAAAGGTGAGTTTTGGGCCCACTGAAGTTTAAGACTCATTAATGGCTAAAGCTAATTGAAAATTCTGACCTTTGGCTTGTGTTATTTATTAAACTGCATCAGCTTTAAAATCCGTGCATAATAATGATTTATGTTTAATGATAATGAGGCATATGTATTAAAATTCTACCAAAAGAAACTTGTGGAGAATGAATTGGAGTAAAATCTTATGGTAGCATTTTGACTATTAATTATTCTTAGAAATGACAAGACTGAGGGATAGTAAGGTGCAGAAGATTTTACTGGGTATTTTTAACATTACTTGAGTGGTGATTGCGATAAGTATGTTAGTAAAAATAAGATGAACATATATAGATACAGTTTCTTAATAAGTGAAACACGTAAATTTTAAGAAACAGGAAACTAATCAGTATTTACATGCTAGTATATACCTATAAACTGATTGATATTAGAACACTTAAACCCAGGCAAACACTGTAAATTAAATAATAAATAATGGCAGTTGACTGATATACATATCAAATTTATTAAATTGTAGAGTACTTATATAGGGTAGTGTGTTAAGTAAGACTTCTGAGATTATACTCATTTCTATATATGGCTTAAATAGCTTTTACTTATGTAGGGAAAAATAGCATTAAAAAGTAACAGATGAATGCAATCCCATGGGTCACTTGCTAATTTCATATTTCCATCATTAAAATAATACAGCAAGTACCAGTGCCAAAATTATTAATAAATGAAAATTTTTTTATGAAGCTGCTTTTGACATGTGCATTTTAAGCTGTGTTAACATTATTTGCTTCCTTTTTCCCCCTTCAGTGTTTGAGGTTGAATTGTAACACAAGTAGACTATGCAAATCAAGACAGTTCTTTCCCAGAGCCCTGAAAATTTAATGTCAGAAAATACATATTTTAGCATACATTATTTCATGAAAAGTTCATTTTTATTTTTCTGCAAAAGTGCTGTAAGCTTTGGAGGAAATCTTATGGTCTTTGGTTAAGCCATATGGTTCAGAGCATTTAACTTCCTTGCAGTTACCCAAAGATGGTAATACTTGCTTTCCCTTGGTATTGTATCACTTATGTTTCTTTATTATTGCTTGTGCTGGCATTGTTGTAATTTATATGTGAATAGAAATGGGAAAATTTCCAGTTGATCAGAGGTCAAGAGCCACCTTAACCCTAACCAATAATTTTCATGATTTCTTTGATTAGTGAGTTATGTCTAAGTTCTCAGAGGAATAGAATGAGTGTGGTCTGTAATTAAAAATATAACACAGTGCTACTGAAAATAATCATAATCATTACTATCTTTACCCCAGTGAAATCTGAGAATCTTTACTTTGGTCATGATCAGCAGCAGAATCACCTTTGGCAAATTTTTTTGTAATAGGATCTAACTTAGTAGTTACTTAGCAAAAACAGTCAAATCAGTACTAAGACTTGGTGGACATATGTTCTAATGGAAAAAATCAACAGATATTTCTTAGGCCTTAGTTTCATCTTTTGAGAAGAAGTGGTTTTATTTTATGTTAGTTTTCCAAATGTTGCACAATGCACATGGATGACAAGAAAAACAGAAACTCTTTTGTGGTGAGATAGACAGTAATTGGACACTTGCATTAAAAGTACATAGAACTGAAGAAAGGGCAATTTGAAAAATGTTTAAAATTAAAACATGACACATGTGGCAGAGAAAATAGGCAGATTGAACAATAAGCAAATAAGTTCAAATGAAATAATGGTTTTAAGAGAACAGGATAATGGATGCCATTTGATGCAGGCATCGAGCAAAACATAGCATAGTGGCATATTTTCAACTTTATGTAAGTTTTAAAAAGTAAGTTAATCAATTATAGAAAAAATGTGTTTTTAAAGCATATCTTCTTAATGTATTTTAACTATAATATTTTTAATCATTTCCTGCAAATAGCAGTAGTATTGGTTCATCAATTTTAATTTTCTGCCACAGGGTTTGTTTATTAATTATAATTATTCTTAAACAAGTTCACACTGTTGGTGCTTTCAGTCCATCTCTAGGGGTTGAGCTCACTAGGATGGTGAGGGAATGAAGAAAGGACAAACAGGATGACACATAGGAAAGCTGGGGTCAGGTGGGCTGGACTCTGATGGAGAACTCCCAGCCCTCTGAAGACCCGGAAGTCTCTTATATATAGTTAAAGGAACAGGGAGGCAGGGTTATTGAATACAGGTAAACAAAAATGTGGGGTTATAATATATGATTGAGAAATGAGACAGGCTTAGTTAAGCTTAGTAGAAGCCATATCTATAGGGGAATAGTCTTCAGGCCATATACATCTTGGGGGATGAGGGGAGCTACATCAGATATTTTTTTAATACTCTGTGAACATTTCTTCTAAGACTAATCCAGGGCAGGTTTTGCCACTTTCTTGTGCCTGAGGCATTGGATCTTGACATGTCCTTGGCCAGGTCAATAGCACGCATTCACTCAGCATTTCACTTGGTCCCTACACACATGTACACAGTGCATACTAAGCCTTCTCATATCTCATCCTCTCTACATCACTACCACACACAGACAAACCTAGACACACAGACACAGACACCGCATATACACAAATTTTAAAGAGAATAGTTGAATGTTCTTAATTTTCAATAATCATTTTTTTAGTTATATGATGTAGGTTTGTTCTCCCACTTTAAAGAAATTATTGTCATCATAAAAACACATCAGGATGGGCCAGTCATTCTTGTAGATGCTGTGAGTGAAATGAGGGAGCTGAGATCTGTTGCCCAGAGATCTGTTGCCTTGGCTTCAGTTGAATAGGTAATTGTGTCAGTGAGTGCTGTTATGAAATTAGGGAGGTAGAAGAGTCACTTTGGTTGTAGAAGAAAGGGAACTTTAGAATATCAGAATTAGAATTCCTTAATTCATGTTTCTTTGGGGTGTGGTGATTGAATGAATCAGAACAGAGAAAGAGATAGGAGTAAAAGCATCCATTACTGTTTTATATTATGGCTTAGAAACCCATATATGAGGATATATGAGACTCTTAAAGAGTCTCATGGAAGTAATGGTGAAAACAGGGAGAAAAGAGCTACAGAAAACTTTCAATATTAGGGAAAACAGATATACTTTAAATGTGTCCTGTAGACAGTCATGATCAGATGGATAATATAAATATTGACACTATTGCATGTGCTTGATGTTCACTTAATATGTGGTCTAATTTCTGAGTTAATGTCCTTAAACTTTTCATCATTGTTTTGATAGAGGGAGCCATTATTGGGTTAGTGAGAAACTTGGCATTGAGGGAATTCCCAGGAATCCACAAGGATGACCCCAGCTAAGACTCCTAGCAGCAGTGGAGAGAGGGTGCCTGAACTGACCTTCCCCTATAATCAGATTGATGACGACATTAATTTTCATCATCAAACCTTCATCCAGTAACTAATGGCAGCAGATGCAGATATCTACAGCCAAGCACTAGGCAGAGTTCCTTGAGTCCAGCTGAAGAGAGGGAATAGGGATAATCTGAGCAAAGAGGTCAAGATCATGATGGGGAAAATCACAGAGACAGATGACTCTTAACTGCCTGACAGCTAGGGAACCTGCATGGGATTGAACTGGGCCCTTTGAATGGGTGAAAATTGTGGGTGAAAATTTGTGTAGCTTGGGGAGTTTATGGGGCCATTGGCAGTGGGACCAGGATTTATCCCTAGTGCATAAACTGGCTATTTGGAATCCATCCCTGTGGAGAGATACCTTGCTTAGCCTAGATACAGGAGGAGGGGGAGGGCCTTGGTGATGTGACAGATTTTGTTGACTCCCCATGGGGGTCCTCATCTTATCTGAGAAGTGGATGGAGTGCTGTGGTGGTGGGGCGGGTGGTCTGAGAGGGAGAGGGAGAAGGAGAATGAAGGGGAACTGGAATTGGCAATTAAAATGAAAAGGTTGTTTCAAAAACAATAAAATAAAAAATAATCATTGTGAGTATGTATATTTTCAGAGTGTAATTTTTTCAATTAGGTACTGATATTGCAAATGCTAACATAATAACTCTTTGTTTTAAGGGTATTTTATAAATACTTGTAATATGCTATTAAACTATTATTTCTACCTTATTAACATGACCGATGTCCATGGAAATAGCCATACGATTAAATAGCCTCCATTTGAAAGATTTTTCTGAACATAGAAATCATCCAGTAGACACTTCATTGTGAATGTGCTCCCACATTATGATAAACAAGTTTGCTGTCAGGAGTCTTTAAGCATAGAGCAGAGTAAGGAGGACTGAGAGAGAGTAAAGTTTGGGTTGTAAAAAGGTCTAAAATATGTTACATACAAACATGAGACTTTCAAAAAATATTTTAAATGAGCCTTGTGAATCTAAACACTATGGAGATATTCTTCTGGGAAACATGTTTGCCCTACATTAGGTTGGGCTTATGAGTCTAAGGCAAATGTGCTAGTCATTACAGAAAGAATTGAGCTTGTCTTGAAAAACCTTTTGCTTGACTGCTGAATGAAATCTAGAGTTAAGTTATAAGCTTAACTGCTCTGTTTAATTTCATACTAATAATACTAACAAATTGTATACTGAGTCTCTAGATGGGCACTATGATACCTGTGTCCTCCTGTAAGATAACCATAGCATTGAAACCTAGTTATCAGGTAAGGTTGTCAAAGTAAACCAAAGTCATATATTATTTATGCAAGAAACCCATCAACAGAACACTATGTAATTTTTTGCAGTAGATTTTGTAGGAGACCCATCTTAGCTACATTGCAAAGAGGAAACGTATCTTCTTAATATTGTTTCATTAGTAATTACTGCCTTTACTTGTAAACACACAACTTTTAAGATTAATTTGATTATCATGAATATTTGAATATTTAAGTGTATAGCATGCACATACGTATATAAATCATGTTAAATGCTATAACATGAAAACTCATCTGGAGTCTTGATAATCTGCCAGGGAGTAACTATTGGCTTTAAATACATTTTACATGTATAACTTTGTCCCCAAAAAAGATATGCTCAAGATGTAAAATATTCAAAGTAGCTTTAATGTTCACATTGCTCTATGTATTTCTTACAACACTATACTAATTTGGATGATGTATGTTATGCTATATTTTGACATATTTTCAAATGTCATAATGCACATATTTAGTATACTCCACATGATATATTTATTCACAAGACTTTTACATTATTTTATGTAGTGAGCAATATTAAGCTTTTCAGTTGAACAGATTGCCATATCAGGGTAAAGAGCTCCAAATCTTCTGCAGCTTCTCTAATGTCTTTATGTTCCAATATATATATATGTCATATATATTTACACAAATGAGTTTCAAAGTAACATAATGGGAGACATTCACCTCTTGACTTTGCAGTTTATCTAATAAGATTAAGATTGAGGGTGCTTTGGCTTCAGCTTTATTTTGTGTACAAGTGTGTTTTGTTTGAAAATGCCTTTCCTAAGTGTTTTGAGTTAGCATCCCAAATAGTACAAGATGAAAGTGAAGGTGTATTATGGCAGCTTTTCCTTTTTTTAAGCTTTTAGAAGTCTCAATAAAACCAATCAGTCCTATTCCTGAAGGCACAATGGTAAAGAAAAGGTAAATGCAATGGGCAGAAGCTTCTATTGGAAAGTACACGAATTAGCTGATGTAGGGTGAGAGATGCATTGTGTTGTTTTATTCATTTTAAACTAATAAATAAGCTAAATTTTTCTAGGTAACCAACTTAAACACTCATTAATACACCGAAACACGTTGAATTTGAAATGGATCTAGAAATATTTAGCTTGGAACAAGAGGCCAGTGCTACTTGGGTTGAAGAATATGATTATTTACTTCCATTAAGATGATTAAGGATCTGTACAGAGTTGTGACACTACTAAATGAGTTATTAGAGAATATAGCAGAGAATATTAATAAGTAATTACATAAAATTGATTTGTAAGTATTTTTACAGGAGCACTAAAATAATTTCTGCTGTATTAATGACAACCCCATTCAAATTGGAAGCTTGCTTCTCTCTTCTGTAATTACTTTGGTTTACAAGTTCTTATTTATAAAACAAATATACAATTTATCATTAGATAGCTGTGATTCCCAAACCATATGTTCCATTTTGTGGAAGTCTCTTTTGTCTTACTTTGCCTTTAAGATATTACTGAAATAACACAAAGTCACAATGAGAAAAAGGAAAATAAAAACAGACTCAAATCTAAGTAAATCTATGAATTGTGAACTTAGAAGCATGCTTTATTCCATATTATCATGTGTTCCTATCCTTTTCAAACACAGGCAGCCTTGAGGCACAGACTGCTTCAGTACCCTGAGGCTCACTGGGAAACTTGTTCTCTTCCTCTAGTTCTGACGTTTGACCATCCTGACACCCAGTGTTCCAACAAAAGCCCAGTTAGCGGGATCCCTTTTCATTAATTGTTTTCCACTCTTATCTTGATCCAATATGAATGAGATCATTCCCTCAAATACTATTGCAGAAATATGTGAAGAAATTTCCTGTCCTAAACAGAGACCTGTATAGCTCCTTCACAAGATTAAACAACCGTGTATATGCATGTTATCTGGGTACATATGCACATATGCAGGACCATGATCTTTGAAATTAGCAACATCTGATTATTTACTTCAGCATTCCTCATAGACTAACACCACCAGCACTGTATGCTAATCTATTGCTGGTATTTTATAACATGTATGCATATATATAATATATACATATATATGATATATGCATATATATATTTAAGGGCTTATTTAATAAGGTTCAAGAGATTTAATAATGAAAATTATTTTACCCATCAGTTTGTCCTTGTACCCTTGTACATATGAAATTTAAGATTCTATATTTTACACATCTTCACATTGAAGCACTAATATAATTCTTCTAGATAATTTATCCCAACCTGAGTACTCTTTTCCACTTGTTAACTACAAGTCTAATTGTTTGAGTCAGTGTGTTTCTAGAAAGCTAAAAGAGAACCTTCACCTTGAAGCATTGTGAGAACACAGATCTAAAGTACTCAGCCTTAAGGGCTAATACTCCTCATGGTAATTGCAAGGCTTAATAAAAATACTCAACAAACATCTGGCATAGAGCTGAGGATTCATAGGAAGTCATTTATAAATGATAGTTGTATTTATCCCTTACTTTCAAAGCCAAAACATTTGAATGAAGCAATTGTCAACAATGTGGTGTTGCACACAGAAATGTTGCTTAGTAGAACTTAGAAGGAGCAGAATAAATAATTGCTTTTTTTCCTACACACTACCATGAACTTGCCCATTCCGATGAAATAACCCATGCTTTTTGTTTAAATGTTTGATGTGTTGATTAATGCCTATGATCCACAAAAGTGAGAAATGCATCTTATGTGAATAAAGAAGACAAGGTATTTAATAAGCTTTCTTGTTGATGTGATGAATATCTGAGAAAAATCTAAAGGGGAAAATCCTTTCACTGGTGTGTTCAATGAGTCAGTTTTATGGTCTCTTTTCCCAATGTACTTAGATCTTATTATGATGGGGTGTTTCTTGGAGAGTTTTGCCTCATGGCCGAGAAAACAGAAAGTAGCAATGCAGCAATACGCCAAAGTAAAATGCAGCCTGGGAGCACACGGCTCCAATGACTGACCTCTTCCACCTAGGCCGTCTTCACAGCCTTTGAAGCAAAGCTGGGAACTGGGGACAAAGATTCACCAGGAGTCTTTAAAGGACACTAGATATATATCTGTAATTGACACTAAATATGCATGTCATAGAATCAGTGAATTTAATCAGGTCATTCTCCATCCCTCCATCAAGTTTTCTTTTGACTATAATATATTAATTATATATGATATTGGGTTTCATTATGACATTTTCATACATGTTTATAATGAATTTGGATCATATTTATCCTACCCCATTTCCCTTTCTTGTTCTACTTCTGCTTAACCCTTCCATCATACCAACTAGTCTTTTCCCCCAATATCCTTTATTTTTTTCTATGTGTGTGGGGGGTGGGTGTTGACTTGATAAGTTTAGTGTTTCTTTCATGAGTGGGTGAGGGATTATTTATAATATCATGAACAACTTCCCAGTAGATGTACCATTGAACAAAATGTTTCCCTCACTTGCAGTAACAGTTAACTATACATTTTCAAAGAGAGGTGGGGATTTATGAGCCCCCAAGTTTCTCCATAATGGAATATTGATGGACCAATCTTGTGCAGATCTTCTGAAGATAAGTACAACTTCTGTGACTTCTGGAGGGAACGCTTGTCATGTCTGGAAGACAGCATTTGGCAATACTCCTCCACATCCTCTGGCTCTCACACAGCACTGCCTCTTTTGTAGTGTTCCTTGGATTTTGATGCAAGTGATAGAGATGTGCCATTTAAGGCTGCACATTCAACCTTCACTTGTTCTCAGAACCTTGAACAGTTATGAGTTTCTATAGTAATAGCTAGGAGGCAGAGGATGAGAAGGGGAAGAGGATCAAGTTGTTCCTCTGACCAAAGCTAAGAGCAGCAAATAGAGTGAAGACGTTCCCTCAATTTGCGTACTACCAGGGAGCCTCACAACCCATGCACTATTAAGGAAATGAGAATACCACACTGCCTATGGCATTCTCTGGATGTGAATCTACCTTCTCCAGCTGCACACTACCCTCCCAGCTCAAGGGCAATAAGAAAGTTTTGGAGTGAGACTTTAAAACTCATACTTTTAATGTCACTGGAGCATCATGGGAAATACCTGTATTTGCATTCATGAGGAAGAAAAGCCCAAAATTGAAAGCATCTGGCAGAAGATCCTGTAGGCACCATTTTCTAATTCTCACTTCCCAGCGTTCCCTCCACCTGCCCCGATGTGTGAAAGCACCTTCAACTGAGGCAGCTCCTTGGATTGGTGGGTACTTTGATTTTTTAGACCCTATTTACTCAGCATGAGATTTATCATAGAAGGAAAGGAAGTTACATCCTACCTTTGTTCACAGAGCTAAGCATTCATGGGCCCGCAAACGTTTTTATAAACCTATTATTTTTTTCCCCTCTCAGATGAAAGGTAGATTTAATTATTTATCAGTTGCGGTTCTATCTAGTCCAAAATGAGGCTTCCAAGTTTTTCCCTCAGGCAAACAAACAGAAAACAAAGTTATTTTATTTTGCCAATAGAAAATTTGACATCGGGAAAATTCAAGGACAAGAAAGCCTCTTGACGCTTTACATAATCTCTCAGACTTTCTGTTTCTCAAGACTTTAAAGAAAAACCAACTCTCCGAGGAAAGCTAAATTTCAGAGAGAAGTACAGTATTTCTATGAAAGATTGACAAGCACATGTTTTAGTCTGCGAAGCATTTGAATAAAAAGGAACAACACACACAGCAGATGCTCCTTTATCTTGAAGATCCACAGCTGTCATCTGGAGCCGCGATGACGGCTAAATGAGTGGAATATTGTTTGTCCCACGCAGAAAATCATCCCGTCTTTAGTTGATAGATAAGCCTCATTTCCCCCCACTTGATGGCCGGAAGCAAGGGCATACCTATTTTTTTAAGTCCATATATGCTAGGTTTGGTAGATGAGAACCCCATCACGTACACTGCCTTGGTGGTCTTTGTTTCATTCATTAAAAGTACTGGTTTCTATTGGAATGGCAGTCTAACTCCTGGGTCACTCTGCTTCTCCCTCTAGCTACACCACGCATGCTCCACCCCCATTTCTATGAATGGCTGTCCATGATTTTTCATTTGCTCCCTGTCTTCATTATTAACCTGCTTTTCTGTCCCCTGTGTGCATCATAATGCGTTCTCAAATAATCTGAGCCCACGTGAACTCTCTTACTGTGTTCACTCAGTACCACGAAGCAAGTTTTATTTGTACCTCAAGGGATCTAGACTTAAACTCTGGTTTTGATGCTGTTCCTGGGCACTTTTTCCCGGGAGACACAACTATATACCTCAAGGCTTAAAGTTTCTAAGCAAAACTCATTCCTCCATGGAAACCTATTTCTTTTATTTTTCTTGTATGTTAGTAGATTTTGAGGTTTGAAAGTACACAGAAAACCCTTATTTACATATTCATTTGGTGTGTGTGTGTGCGCGCGTGCAAGTGCGAGTGTGTGTGTGTGTGTGTGTGTGTGTGTGTGTGTGTGTGTGTTATGCATGTACTTGCATGTGCCACGGTGTACATGTGGAGGAAAAAGCAACTCTGTGGATTCATTTGTCTCCTTGAACCATGCATGTTCCATTGATAGAACTCAGGATGTCAGTCAGGAAGCAAGTGCCTTAAGTTAACCTGCTGAACCATCCTACTACCTCTACCCCCATTCACCTTTTAATTTACTATGTCTCTTCTTATTTCCTATGGAAAAAAGTGAACATTTTTGTTTGGCTCAAACAACTAAGAATTTTGAGAGTAGAAAAGAAGAGGCAGCAGTAAGTTAGAAGAGAATAGGCTGTCAGAACAAAACAAAGCATGCCCTGTTCCCTTTCTTTCTAGACAAAGAGGCACAGTTTCTAAACAACCATCCCCACAGCAGCCTTATTTGTGAAGAGCAGGAAGCAATGTGGAGCTGATCAATAAGGCCTGGTCTGTTGGTCAAAGACTCTCTGAATATCAACGGGTTCAGAGATATCCTCCCAATTGTTCAGCCTTACATTTTAGACTCCATCAAGAGTGCAAATTTCATAGTCAATTTTAAATTTGTTTTCATAGTCCACATGCTTTAAGAACAAGTTATAGTGAATTTTTTTTTGTAGTATTGGGGTTAACCGAAAGACATGCATGCCCTAGCACTAAGCTACACTTAGTATAATTTTTGTATACATCTTAATTAAATGATAGACTGAAGCTCCTAGTTCTATAGTGTTTATTTTTACTATAATATATTCAGTATTTGTTTATATATTTATCCTTCATTTAGTATAGAAGTTGGAAGTCTATATTTTATTACTTTTATATTCTTTTTGTATTTAATTCAATATGTATTACTCTCAATATTCATTGAATTTATTTAGCAACCCAAACGGTATAAACAATGAAAGGAAAAATGATGAAATATATAAAAAGTTCATCAGAAGGAACCAATCAAATAAAAAACAATAGTGTACACACAACACACACACACACACACACATACACACATGCAGAGAGAGAGAGAGAGAGAGAGAGAGAGAGAGAGAGAGAGAGAGAGAGAGAGAGACTATTTTGGTGGTCACCATTCCTGCATCTCAGGCCTACCATGACATTTGGTTGATTATGTTCAATGAAAATTCATCAGAAAGAAAGCAGGCTTTTTCCTTTTCCCTCAGGTATTAATTAGAAATAGTTCCTAAGTTACTGGGAGTCCACTTGTATTCAGTTGTCTGGCTTGGGCCTGTGCAGGTTTTGTGTTCTTATGTGCCTCAGTAAGGGAGTGTCGGGAAGACGCTGTTTCCTTGAGTCATTCACCACCTCTGACCCTTACAATCTTTCTGCTTATGCCTTTATTCAATATCTGTCCTATAATTTGTTTGTATATTGCAGTAGATGTGCTGACATAAGATTAAAGGTGACTTCAATTAGAGTTCGTGTATGTGTGTGTGTGTTGAAGGACAGTATTCCTGGTGCTTAGCAGTTTTTCTTTTGAAATTCAGAAGCTGTCTTCCAAGGTCCTTCTGATGTCTCTTTAAACCATAAGATCTCACACTGGATGAAGAGCTATCAAGATTATTTAAGTTTATTGTGTGAAGTTTCCATTTCAGAGACTTGAAGGTTAGCACAGGAACCCTGAAATGATCTTAAGGAACAGACACTGTCATCCAAGCATTTTACAAGGTACTTCATTTTAGGATCATGATGAAATGATTCATTTCAGTTTGTGCCAGTGTGTGAAACTGTGTTGTCTTCTGGAGCTTTTGTAAGCATCTCATCTTTTTTACATCCCACATTAAAAAAAAAAAAAGCTGTGTTCATTTGTTCATTTACAGCAGGCAGGACATACATGCATCTGCAATTAGAAACCTGAATGTATAACATAAACTTAAATTTACAGTGATGGTCCCAACTATTTACAAATTATTCACTGTGACAGAAGTGGTCAACAGCCAGTGGAAGGCATATGTTGTGCAATAGCACAGTGAATGTTACAAATTCACTAAAAGATGCCTACTGGTGATGATAATGTAACTATAAAGGAAAGACCAGAAAATTCTGCACAACATGGTTTATTGGTCCAAAAGTCATGCATAGGAAATAGTAAAGCCATATTGCTGTGTAAATTTGATACTTTTCTGTGATTTTGTTTGTATTTTGAGTTGAAAATGCTTTGGTGGCTCAACCTAAATTTACTTTAAAATGAAGTACCATATTGAGCCGATTGACTACCATTTATGTCCCACCTGGTTAAGTGGGTAGATAGATATATCTTAATATGATTTATTTAAAAAATTGCCAGGTGTGCCTTAAATGTCAAAGACTGTGAAAAGATTTTTATTCATGTTTTACACATATGCAGAATTTTCTTATGTGAAAGATAATGTACACACATTTCCACATGTACATGAAGAATAATAGTGAAATAAAATCTTCTGGAGCAGTGAGATGACTCTGTCATTAAAGGCAATTTTCATGGAAGGTATAAGATTAGAGTTTTGTTCCCTGGAACACATGTGACTTGGGAATGTTAGGAATACATTCATAGTTTGCCGCTGATATCCACATGCAGTGTGGCACTCATATGCACACACATACACATACACAGGCACTCACACACACACACACACACAATGTGCTTGTACACACATATACAATACTAAAAAATGAATCCATTTAACGTCATAGATTGAATAACAGAATTTTATATGATCTGTGTTTAGTTCATATTTTTAGGACCTGACTATCCATTCTGTTTAGTTTCCTTATTTTCTTCTGACACAAAATGTCCTATATATATTGTCAACAGATATTTATTTACTAAATGGACACTAGCTTCCAAAACAATGCTAAATCACACAAGAATGTGTAAAAAAAAAAAAGAAACTTCTTTGAAGTTTCCATTCTAAAAATGACAATAGTTAAGAGAAACAAATTGTGTACAATGTGGAGAAACTGAGAGAAGTGTGTAAGAAGTGTCTCTTGGGGCAGGAATTACAACTTAAAGAGAATGCATGGTTCATTCTGTCTATCTCCTATGGCAACCACTCCATAGTTTTATTTAGGACACATTAACATATTCCACATATCCAATTCTATTTCTTTATGTGCTCGCTTCATTAACAATTGTCTTTGTTATTGACCTTCAACCTTAAAAGAGTAAGACCACATTTCTTGGAATGTATAAAAGACACTGAATAACAGTAACCAACAGTGAGGTCTATTTTTCAACAAGTATATTAACTAAATCATTTTTACATATGCTAACTTATGAAGTGGTAACAAGTAGTGGTTCTGTCACTGATCTTATCTGCCTAAGTGGAGTGTAGACTAAAATTGTCATCATAATTGAGTGATTCTATAGAAAGAACAAGAGTGAGATAACTGTGATTAGAACCAGTCAGAAAGTAATATTGTATCCATGTAGACAACCTTGAAACATTTGGAACTAAACCTAAAGTTTAGAACATTTAGCTATGATCCTATAACATTGATCCAGCACTAACTCAAGTACTCACTAAAATAAAATAGTTACTCACTATAGTTTTTACTCACTAAAATAAAATGTTCACTGGTCTCTGAAAGCATGTAGCCAGTGAAGTGTGCTGATGCTGGGGATATTCAAGAAAGAAAAGAGATGGAAATAATTAAGCAAAAATAAATATGAATCAGAGGCTCTGCACATGTGTATAGAACCAACAAATCAAGAATTAAACAGAACAGCTGATTAACATTTTGCCAGTGTTCAGAAATCAGGAAATTAAAGTGTCAGGTAAGAGTGTAGGAGTCAAATGAAATGAACATATCTGTCCCTATCATTGATCCTTGTGTAATCGTCCACAGGGCTCTTGAAACTCTGACTTCAGCAGAATAATTGAGGGACCACGGTGGTAGAATCTGTCTATCTGCGTTCAGTGGAGGACCAGTGCTTTTAAGAGAGATACTATAAAGTATTTCACAGAAGGAAGTTGCTAAGTCTTCATTAATACCGGTGTTAAATATTATAAATATGGAACTTTGAGAACGGTATCATTATTCTAGCTTTTGACCCAACTCTTGTGAGTCTCCAATAGAACAGACAAGTTTTAGCAACTTAACTGTGACACCTTTGTCACACATTCACTTAACTCTTATAATGCCATAACTGTGGAGCTGAAGCAAAATCACCCCTTGAAAGCTTTTTATCGAAAAGAAAGATTTCTTTTTTCTGATGTAATATTAAATGTATGAAGAAATTAATGTGGGATAGGTTGTTTATCACTTTAATCTTTAATTGAAGCCTCCTCTCCACATTGGTATTGTTGAAGGGGGTAATTTTTTTCTACTAAGAACATATCATATTTACATTGGAGGGCTATGAGGCACTCTGATTTTTCAAAGACATTTTTATTTTATTATATTTTATTTATATTTATTTTATTTTTATTTTATTTCATGTTTTGACATGTGTTGAATCAAAGTGAACAGACCCAAATTCCAAAGTGTTATGGCTTATTATTTTTGTTAGATAATAATTTAGTAAGTTACATGAAAAATATTAGTTATTTATTATTATTTTAATAAAAACTCTTCTTACCCCAAACCTTTTTAAATGAATATAAAACAGGACAAGTGTTACTTACATATATTTAGTAAGTTCATACACACACACACACACACACACACACACACACACACACACACACACATATTCACTTCTGTGGCAACTGCTCTCAATAGAAATGCAGTAAGAAAAGTTCACTAAAAAGTCAAATTATTCAAGGATTATCTGTATTCATTTTTATACATTCATATTTAAATAATTATCATAAGCCAAATCTACTTTTTCACTTTTGTTACCATATAAAATAATGTTCTGAACTGGAATGTACTGGTTTTTGAAGCTGAAGTAAAATGATCTCCTGAAATGGAACTCAATAGTGAAGGATTAGAAAAAAAATATAGCTATGTCTGTTATTCAGACAAACTGAATTTCCTACAGTATCAGTCGCTCGAATTACAACTGCCTGAAGGAAAGCGAAAAGTAACTTAGGTGTCATCAACAAGGCATATAAAATATGTGCTATCTAAATTTTCATTTTCGGGAAAAAAGTGATGCTGAGGAATCTGATTTAATTATTGTATCTTATGAATCCAGTTCCATAATCAGAGCCACTTAATTGTCACCATTTGCAAGTGATATTTTTGACATTTTCAAAGCAACAGAACTGGAAATGTTTTGTCATTTGCTATCATACAGGCAGTAAAATGCTAGATATGGAGGGAAAGGAAGAAAAACTCCAAGTATGGAGATGTTCATACTCGGAATTGGAGTTTGCTACTGGCAGCCACTATTGGAACTTGGACTGTCTGCCCCAACTCTCTCCCTCTCGTGGTATCTGCTTTAGGAAAGTCAGCAGCAATGCCTTTCACCTTAGCTTATAATTTATATTATATTATATAAAGATGATTATATTGTATTTAAAATATTGTATCATTGTTGTTTAGTAACAGTACCACTTTTCAGGATTAGCATGATGGCTTAGCAAGTGAAGTCCTTATGTATGTCACAAGCCCAAAACCTGAATTAATTCTCTGAGCCCAGGTATAGGTTATAAAGGTAGAATGAGAGAGTGAATTCACAAAGTTGTCCTCTGACCTCTTCATGCATGCTGGGTCATGAGTGTATGCGCCCATTTAGAAAAATTAGAGATACAATTTTTCTGCCTTCTTTTAAATCACTAGACTAGTCATTTACATCCTCCACTAGGAACAATTTTCTTGATAAGAAGATTAATGATTGACAGACAGACATTGCTTGCTTTTCCCACATTGCTTGCTTCTAGATCTAAAATTCAAAAGTGGAGACATGATGGATGGTTCCTCAAATATCATATTATTAAATATTCTGGAAATGTATTTTTTTGATAAGATCATTTTTCAACTGTTTCAATAATAGTTCACATTTTAGTATTTTCAAATAATCTTGTTTAATCTAATGTCATCGCAGTATTATATAAGTTAGTATATGACACAAATAGCAATTAATACTTTTAATTCTAAATAAGACATTTCCCTATCTCCTGACCATAAATTTACTTAAAATGATAATTATAATGATGTTTTAGTGTTTCTATTGGTGTGAAAGACAACAGCAACTCTTATAATGGAAACTGTTTAATTTAGATGACTCACTGTACAGTTCAGAGGTTTAGTCCCTTACTGTAATAGTGGGAAGCAGGGCAGACATGGTGCTGGAACTGAGGGGTTTTACATCATGATTCATAGGCAACAGGAAGTGAACTGAGGCACTGGATCTGGTTGAGCATATGAAACCTTGAAGCCTGACTCCACAGTGACACACTTCCTCTAATAAGGCCACACGAAGTCCAACTAAGCTACACTTCCTGTTACTGCCACTCTTTGGAGGGGGGGGACTTTCTTTCATATTAGCACAAATGATATAATAAAAAAAAATATATGTATAGTTTCAAGATGGAAAAATCAACTCTCTAATGTCCCTAGGAAAGAACATTGTCTAATCTGTTTGTATTAGTAGTTGTTTGATATTGAGGGATAATGCAATATTCCTTTTCCCAGAACTAAGATCTGAGTCTCCCGAATTGATGAAATTGATGGATGCCTCACACATTAGCTTGTTGATATCTGTCCATTCTGTACCCTTCTTTTGTTATTACCAGCATAGTGGTCAGCAACATGATTAGTATAGATCTATTACAAGAACTTCCAGGGAGGATGGTTTTAAAGAAAAAGTTATTTCAATGGTTTATAGCTTTCTGTAAACATATGATATTTGTTCTGTATGTGAAATATATGTAGTCACTCTAAACCCAAATATACTCATATACTTCTCAACACATTCTCATAATGCAACTTTTCATTTTCAATTGTTCAATAAAACCATTTTACAAGTGAAACATATTTACTATGTTAACAAAAAAGAGAAAAGGACCAGTAAAGATTATATTTTACTACTTATATGCAAATGTTGTGTATATGCAGTATAAAATACTGCAGAATTTTAAAATATAGTTGCTTATATATTTTTATTCTTGGTAATATGAGTGCCCTTTTGTGATCTTTTTGTTTATATCAATTCAGCTCATTGCTTTGTGAAGCTTTGAAATTATAAAATTAAAGTAAACTGTTAACACTTTTCATATTTCAAAGCTTTGAAACTCCCATTGCTCTTTTACTAGGTGAGTATTCTTCCAGAATGAAGTGATCCTTAAAATCAGAACCTCCATTATCTTCATGTTTTATGAGATCAATGTATCAATTAGCTAAATATACTTTATTAAATAAAATCAATAATATCTCAGTTTATTTATCTGTTTATTCAACAGATACTAGTAAAATAAAGTTATAATTTAAAATTGAATTAACACTAATTTACTGAGAGAACATTTGTATCTATTAAACCCAAAAGAATGAAAACAATTGTCATCACAGGACTTAAGAAATATGCAAAAACTAAAAAAGCAATTTGTTTGGTACCGTAGCAAATTCAAAAGAAAAATGCTTTTGTTTATGGGATGGAGAAAGTGTGTGAGTCCTGCCTTTGTCTGCTTAGTTCACTGCAGTATCCTCCCTACCCATGCAGTGCTCATATTAACATGTAGTAATGAGGAGTTCACAATAAGTGAAATTAACAGACAAACTTAGTCTAAATTGTAATCCCTGAGATCCTCCTATTCGACTCTGATAGATTGCCTGTTCTGTACTTACTGGAAGCCACATGTCTTTACCTCAGTATATGGAGATTCCCATTGCACCTTTGATTCTGGATGTGAAAAGGTCAGAGGAAAAGTATATATGGATGAACATAAAACCAACAAAGACTCATTTGTGAATAGCCGAGCTGGCTTCAAAGATACCCAATAAAACAACTTAAAATAAGAACACAAAAGACCACTCACTACCTGTGAAATACCAGAAAATCAGAAGATTGCAGCCTAGCCAGAATCTTCAATAAAAGAAAGCTTCAGCGTGCTTCTCACGCCTTAAAATTCCTAGTTAGGTTTTCTGAGTATATTCATGGCTATCCATCTGTTCTGTGCAGACACAGCCTGGATGATTATATTTATTTGTGGCCACTAACTCCAATCTGATGAGTAAGTGGAAAGTACGAAGGTCATGACTGAATTTAGCAAGCAAATGAAATACTGTCTACTAAATAAACTGCAGGATTCTGCTGCGGGTGTAGGTCAGTGATAGGGCACTTGTCTAGCAAGTACAAGGCCCAAGTTCAATTCCCAGCACAAGAAGATATAAATAAAACTTTACTATTTCACATTTACATAGAGAGTTTCAGCCCTAAAAATATTCCACATGCCCTACTCAAGGACAGTCTTCGGCAGTAAATTCAATAATTTTTATCAACCTCAGAACAGTTTAAGCTATGAAATTAAATAATGAGGCTTTAGGGTAAAGTGCCCAGCTATAGGTGTGTTAAAATAAGTGGGCATTATTTCAAAGGCTTTCTGTAAAAATTATAATTTCTTGTGGAAATGCCTTGTGAAGCCTCAGTAAGGGTTGAGCAGTTTCACTGGTCTATATAACTCAGGTGGGATTCGTATCATGGGAGCATGTCCTAGTTATGCTATTGCTGAACAAAACTATCATCATCAAAGGCAACTTGGAGAGGAGGAGTGTGTTTATCTCAGCCGACATGTGGTCTATCACTGAGGGATGTAGGTAAATTCGAGGTCTTGAGGAAGAGATGGAGACTGAAACAGTGCTGCTTTCTGGTTTGCTATTTCTGGCTTGCTCATCCTGCTTTCTTATAGCGCATAGGACCACCAGCCCATGAGTGGCACTGCCCATTGTAATATTGAAACCACCACATCAAACACTAAGAAAAAAGCATCATAAGAATACCCAGAGGCCAATCTGGTGGGGGCATTTCTTCAGTTGGAGTTTCCTTTTCTCAAATGACTCTAATGCAGGTCAAGTTGACATAAGACCAGCCGGCACAGAGTATGTGAAATAGTTGATGTGCATCTTTTTATGGAATTTATAATCAGACAAAATATATGCACTTCCTTATGAGAAAGAAGTTTGTTCAACACAATTTTTCCATTTCCCTTTGTACTTTAGATGATGTTAAGGCACAAAAATCCATCTCAAAATCATATATAAGGGTTAGGGTCCCATTATGTTTTTTCCTCTTCTTTTTTCTTTGTGGCGTAGCTCATTTAGTATGATTTTCTCTCTGGCCACTTGCATGAGAGTTTAGATTTCCCTCTTTTAGAAAGGTTACAATAACTTCTGAAATTATGTAGATACTAGGATGTCTTTATAAGGCGATTGTCAGTATTTTAAGAAAGATACAAGTATGGGAATTTCATGTAGCTTTATATTTTCATGTTCTTTTGTCTTAAAGAATTACATTTTTTTATTTCATGTTTGTCAGATATCTATCATTTTTTGGACACAGTGTTTCTTTGTATTACTTTGGAGCCTGTCTTGGAACTAGCTCTGTAGACCAGGCAGCCATCAAACTCTCAAAGATCTGCCTGCCTCTGCCTCCTGAGTGCAGGGATTAAAGGCTTGCATCACCAACACCCAGCTATATTTATCATATTTTAGTTTAGATCATTCATAATGGCATTTGATGTTTTAAGAACCAGCTTGGGATGAGCTGGCTATAGGTTAGGTTTTTTGATGCTATATGTGTATTCATTATTACATTTATCACAGCTAAAAATGTAATTGTTGTTTATACTATACTCTCATATCTTTATAATGTGTTAGAGTTATTCTTTCATTGACATAATGTAAAATAGAAGGAAAATTCTTTAAGTTCATGAACTTTATAAAGAAAAAAGGATAAAAAGGGCAAGTTATTCATAAGTGCTTTCATTTTCTGTGATTGACGATGTATATAGGTTAAAACCCCAGTCATTCAGTGATTTTTTTTATGTCCCACCTGAAGAAATAGATATAGTATAAATGTCTTTCCAAGCTGGGATTAGATTTTTTTTTCTTCTTTGAAAAAGTTTTTTGGTCACCTAAGGGGTTTCTGCATGGTTTTTGCCAGCAAAAGTGTACAATCAGTGGATTTCTAGTTCAGAATCCCTTCCCTTCCTTCCTAATGTTTCTTCATGCATAATGCAATGGTGAAAGGATTGATGGAGTTTTAAATATATTTGTTGCAACAACTGCCAAACCTTATCTCCAAATGAGCTGTGAGAAAGCTCATCAAAGTGTGTTTTCAAGACTGTTTTGATAATCATTGCCTTGATTCTGGATCTTGAGACTTTTAACACTAAAGTCTCTACTTTTATATGGGAAAAAAAACCACAGAGGGGCAAGACAGTATTTGGAAGGAAAATGTTAGCCTAGAAAATCTAGGGAAAAGATAGCACTTCTGCAGACTGTGAATGGATCCTGAGTCCTATGGGTGAGAGCTGCCTGTCACCTAACAGTGACCCAGGCTCATTTCCCTGTCTTGTTTATTTTTAAGATTTTATTATTTTTATATCTGTTAATATCTTGTCTGTACCCATGTCTGTGCACCTCTTGTGTGTCTGGAAGAAAGAAGAGGGAATCAGATCCCCTTGTGCTAGAATTACAGATGGTTATGAGCCACCATGTGGGTGGAATTGAACTAAGATTGTCTGGAAGAACAGTCAGGGTTCTTAACCACTAAGCCATCTCTCCAGTCTCCTTCCTCTGTCTTGTTTAAATTGAGAAATTGCCATAGACAAGTTGGAAGTATACCTAGGTGAATATTGCCACAGCTGCATTTCCTCAACCTTGATGAGTATGTGAATTAACTGTTTGCTATGGAACTAGAGAAATAAAAATCCTGAGAACACAGGTGGCAGCTTACCTTGTTTTCTTGAATCCAGTCCAGTATTACAGGGCATAACAATGACAAAAACAAAAACAAATATCTCGTGAGCTTACTGGAACTTACTACATATCCCATTTTCTCTTTTCATACTTCAATGACATCTTTTTCCAAATTTTAATAGCCACATAGTAAGGAAAAGTAATAACATACTTTTGGTTAATCAACTCTTTTGTTATTAAAGATATAATTGTTGTAGTCCAAGCAAATGATTTAACAGAAAAAAACAATCACTTTAAGGTAGAGATATGTATCCCAAATTTTGAGTTAGAGATTTGTGATGTATTTACTGATTTGCTTTTTACAGGTTGTTTAGCTTTTCCCAAATTATACACTGACCTGCAATGTGCATCTTATATTTCAGCTCAGGGAACTGTACTAGTTGCTTTTCTGTTGCTGTGATGAAACACTGTAGTCATGGCAACTTATAAAAGGAAGGGTTTATTTGGGGTTTATGGCTCCAAAGGGGTGAGTCCATCACCATCATGGTGGGGAAGCATGGCATCAGGCAGGCTTGGTGCCTGGAGCAACAGCCAAGAGCTCACATCTCAAACTATAAACAGAAAACAGAAAGAACTAAGCATGTTTCCTAGAAACCAAGAAGAAGCTAACATTTTCACAAATGTGAGAGACATACATGCTTATTTTCTTGCTCTCTTTTTTTACTGTGACTAGTGATCAAGGGATTTGCCTAAATTAGAAATCATTGTGTATTCTTTGTTGCTATATAATGTAAAGTCATAACTTTGCTGTTGTGTATTATAAAGTAAACAAAAATTTCTTAACATTTCCTCTTGGGAATTTCAATTAGTTGGATTTCTCTGCAGAATAAGGTAACATTGTATTCTCTCAGTTAGTTTCTAGTTTAGCATAAACAGATAAAACCAGAAGAAGTAGGTGAACTCTAGAAGGAGAGTCAGAAACAATGTGCACAGAATTATGTCTGGAAAGAATGAGACAGTTAAAGCAAGGAGGAAGAAAGAAAGCGACAAAGAATAAAAAAGTGATGTTAAAAGCATGAATAATTTAAGTCATACAACTGAGAAATTAAATCCAAAATAGCAAGCACATAAATAAGTCCTTAAAAATATAAGCTAATGTTAGTTACAATATCCTACATCTTAAGTAACCAGTTATTAATTCAAAGTCAAAAGTGTATAAACTTTAAATGAATGAGAATGGGAATTAATTTTTAATTACCTTAAGAAGAAAAAGCAGTAAGAGAAGATAAGAGGAGAAAAAAAAAAAAACAAATCCTTTCTGCCAGTTACTCGGTCTAAGGCTCAATTAAATTCATCTTGCATGTTTGTAATTAATATATTCATAGGCGTAACTGCAGTTTTTACTACAAACAGCAGTAATAACAAGGTTGTTTCTAAATAATACCCTTATGCAGAAATGTTAAGCAACAAAAAGTATAACATTTTACAAGTATTCCTTTAACATGGCTGTTTGGGCTGATAAGATGGCCCAATGAGTAAATCCTTTACTATGCAAAGCCCCAGAACCCACTGAGAAGCTCTATAACATAGTATAGGCATTTGCAGTATTTGTACAACCCTAGAGGAGATGGGCATCAGAGGCAGGGGAAATCCTAGAAAGCTAGATATCTGCTGCAGAGGACGAGGGCAACCCTGACTCTAACAAGGTGAGTGGTGAAAATACACCAGGGGTTGACCTCTGACCTCCATACCCACAAACATACATGTACACAGGCTGTGTGTGTGTGTGTGTGTGTGTGTGTGTGTGTGTGTGTGTGTATGGGAGAAGGTATCTCTTCAAACATTAGAGCTAGCAGAGTACTAAGCCATGTGTGACAAAAAGAAAATCTGGTTCAACAGGACTATATAGCCAGTGTTGGTTCAAACTTCTAGAGTGACACCAGCAGTTCATTTTAGGCATATTGAAACACAACATAATTTTGAAGAAAAAAAAAAACAAAAACAACAAACAAAAATAAACCTTTAATAATGATATTGAACTAAAAAAAAGATATTGAACTAAAATCAGTGTTTAAAACAAACACTTGAGAAGGCTTACATCACAACGTTACAAAGTACATAGGAATGCTTTCATAAAGATGTGTTCTATTGACTGAGAAACAGTGCTCAAGAGAAGGGTTTAGGGGAGATGACTGTGATAAGCATAAGAGTCAGGGGGAGCCAGCTGTGGCCTGGCCCTACAGATAGTGCACAGGTCAGCTAGGCCGTTAAAGTACATGTGACATTTCCCATAAGAATAGATTCTATGGATAGAAAAATAATACCAAAGATAAAGGACTAGGGAGGAAGAATCTTGGATGAAAGCAAAGGTCTGGGTGAGCCAGATATGGTCTGGCCCTACATTTGCATTGGTTGCCAGGCTATTAACTACAACCATTCCTTGCCTGCTGTTGAATAGAATACCCAGCATGATCAATATTCCTGGTTTCCCTAGTGCTTATCTGAGAGCACAAGAACCTCATGCAGTCTACATGTGCAGCATATACATCATACACATAAAATATGAGTAAAAAATGAAATATCTTTTAATGTAAATATGTTACTCTCAGAATGAAAATATCAGAGTTACTAGATGTTGTCATTTTGTGTTGCTTGAGACCCAACTAGTGTTCAGTTGTGAGTTTAGACTCTTTCTCAGACCCATAACAAATATCCATGGAATTTTATGTAATCCACGAAAAAAGTTTAGATTTTTCCAATGTGGTCTATTACTATAATTTCTAAACCAATAGAAAAAAGAAACATTCAGACTGAAGATTGAAAACGTATAACCATCCTTTTTGTTTCATTTGCCAAAAATTTCCTAGTCTTAATACTAAAGGTTTTCTGTCATTACTTTTGTGGAAGCATAATAAAACTTAAAGATCATTGCTTATTTGCAATTAGTAAGCTTTCTGAGATTGTATTGGTATTCTGTAAGTTTTCCCTAGTTTTTTGAACATTGATAGTTCAAAGATGTTGTTGACTTTTGATGTATCTTCCTTGTTAAGGAAAAGGCCATTTCTGTCTGGTTTGTTCCAGGAAAGGTGAGGCAAAGACTTCTCTGCCTGCTTGATTACTGAAAAGTAGATGAGTTAAGTGCTAAGGCTTGCAGCATGACTGGGCTGTTAGAGTTGTTTGTCAAGGTTATGCAAAAGCATAACATTTTCTTTGATCTTCGGGTGAGAAATAGTCTTGAATCACGCAAAAAAGACTGCAAGAAAAATTCAATGTTGTTGAACTAAATGTCACCAGTGGAAATGAATCATAGTTGTTAATATCTTTACAGATGCTCTGTAGGTTATTTATAAGGGAGGCCAAGGAATAGTATGTCTTTTAACTTACATATTTAAATTTACAATTTAAAATTTCATTGACAATCTCATCTTGTATCTATAGTAGAGGAAAACCCAATGATAAACAGGTAAGCTATATGTGTATTAATGTTCAAACCTGAGTTATCCAGAGCAAGCCTGTTAATAAGCTTTAGTTATGGCTCAGCTACAAAACACAAACTTTCAATTTACATGTAACAAGTCCTTCTCTTCATGTGAATAATACGAGGTGACATTTTTACATTCAAATGTCTGCCATTTGCATTTCCTTTTATTGGTGGTTTTCTTTGGAATTGGATTCAGAGTGCTTCATCTTTCTTTCCTCACCAACCCTGAGTTTCTGCATATTTGTTTCATTTATCTTTCAGCTGGTTGTATTTGATAATTAGTTAAACATTTTAATTTTTTCTCACAAAGGCTCCTGGACATTTCTTTAACCCTTTAAGTTTGTTTGTTTGTTTGTTTTGAGATAAATTAAAGATAAATGGCTTGTCTATCTAGAATGGTTATAGAATTTCTGGTTAATTCTCCCATAGATTCTCCCAAGGTAAATACAGAGTCATTCTTTCCTTCTTCAAGTACTGACAGTATATGATATTATAGTTTTATTTTGTGTTGTCAGGGATCTTGTGGCACTGGTATTTAGTAGGTTGTACAGGGTACATAAGTATTCACCATTAAATAACGGATGGATTTGGAACATGGTATGTCTCTAAATATTAAGATTCTTTTCTTTATTTGAGACTATTGCAAATTTAATACACATTTCTTGCATTTATTGATTCTCTATTTTTTGGACAGGAATTATCTTATTGGTGAATTCTATTTGTCTCATTTCCTAATCTATTTTCTTGTCTCTAATCCTTTTAGTCCTTTACATTAAAAAAATCATAGCTCATTATGAGGTATATTCCATATTAGTTATTTGATTTTCTCATCAAGTCAGTCTTGTTTATAATATCTCTAATTATGTAGCGCTATATGAAAAAAAGATGTATTCTTAGTGTTTGCTAGTATTTTTTAATTTTACTTTTTTTTTTTACCTAGTTCTTTCACATTGTCTTTCAGTTTGTGTTTGTATAATTCACCTCATTAATGCATTATTTTGTAGTGTTAACACTTGTGATAAATTCTTTTGTTGAGCAATGCTTTATGTGTCTACTGTTGGACCCTTGGCCATCCTTTAGCTTTTTTTTTTTTTTTTCTGTGCTGTGTGGAACTCTGTGGAATATTTCTGTCTACTCTAGAGAAATATTGGTGGCATGTTTATTTTTGTCCTGTGTATCTTTCAATGCTGTGGTCTGAGAGTGCTCTGTGTGTGTGTGTGTGTGTGTGTGTGTGTGTGTGTGTGTGTGTGTGTTACATTTTCGTCTTCAGCTGTGTTTCTTACTAGTTTTTTATTTGACTGATATATTAATTAATCTTACATGTATACTGTTGGAAAAATCTTTTTACCATTTCAATTATTTCTATTCATTTTATTGTGTGAACAAAATTCTAATATCATGAAATTTCAGACACATTAATCGTAAAGGTTCTGTGTTGATATTTGAGTTTCTTTATATACATTTTATAAAGGCTATCTCACAAATAACACTTACATTTAATGATTGTCTGGTTTCTGAGACAGTTACGCTATTTTATGAAATTAAAAAATCTTTTATTTTTAAAAAGCGTCTCACAGCTAAGAATGATAGTACATTCCCATAATTCCAGATCTCAAGAGACAGAGGCTGGTGGATAAATGGCTCAGTGACAGCCGTGCCTACGGAAGCAGTCCCTCAGTCCAGATGTAAAGTGTCTACCATTAATTATAGAAATATACTCTAAATTCTTCCTTTTAGCATTTCATGGAGATAAAATTCCTTTGAAACTTTCACCACAGTTAAAAATGTGTTATAGTGAACTGGTTAACCTCACAGAGGTAGTTCTCTTTCTGTAGCTGTTAGCTGACAAAAACCTAAGGATTTAATTTGCATTTACTGAAGGAGCTTAGTTCTCTTCCGTTTTTATTGTCACACATGTGCTCTCTCTTGATGCATTATCTGTTCCATCATTGGTCATTCTAACTTTTTGATGTAGGTTTTTTTTTTAAACCCTTGCACTTCAATACGTTTGTTAATTTACCACACTCATAAAACGTTAACAATTTTATCTCCTCTTAGACATTCAAAGTTGAAAATTATGTACTCTGTATTAAAATTGTATCTTAATTAGGAGTGCTCAGATTCTTCTAGTTATTCAGTGATAGCCTTGAACATTATGGAAGGATCATGTTTGTTATTTGTGTCTGTTATCCTTAATATTGAAGGTGGTTTTAAAAAAGAGGTTTGGTAAATGTATATAATACAATTGCCATATGTTGTATTATAAGAAATGAATCGTTGAAATAGATATTTATTATATACTCAAATTTTATCAAAAAATTTGAGGAAAATGTTGCCTATATATATATATATACATATATATATATATATATATATATGTATATATATATATATATATATAATAGCATGTATACCATTAAAGATTGTAGACAGAAACTTTAGTTGTCATCTAAAGTTCACAGAGGCCACATATGCTCACCTTCTTTCAGGAATCAATAAGTAAGTTTTGCATGTTTTAAACATTTTCATAAAAAATTAAATCTTTTTATGATGTAAGCAACTACAAAAAGACTATATGAACATCTCCCATTGATTTAAAAGTCATCAACATAGTTTTCCCTTTAAGAGAAATATCCAATGCTGCACACAGTATGAGCACAGGCTGTCAAAGATGAAGTAATAATTTAACTGGAAGGGAATTAACACTCTTTGTGTGAATCATGTAAGTTAGTTAGAATTTTGTTTGAAGTAAAAATGTTGGCCCTGAGTATGGTATAATGAGTTCCTTATTTAGACTCTGTGAACTTTGTTACCTCTGTGATTGGAATGCTAAGTAGTCAGACATGTACACGTTACAGAAGCAAGCCATCTTTACTGACTAAGCCTGGCGTTTATCCCCATATATGAAACAATGTCTAGAATTAATTGTATGTATTCTGGGCCTCAAATTTTACTCTGGAGAATCTAACTTATTAATGTTTATACTATACTTTTATCCATAGGCCATGTTCTAATCTTTTATGTAAACATGGTAGGTAGGCCAAAGCAAAACAAAATATGATATATAGTTATGTATAATGATATCTGACAAAATAAGACATTTTGGAGAGAGAGCAATTAGCATATATCATAATTAAGTATAATAATCATAACCTGTATTGTTTCCGTAAGATTTTAAAGCCTGATATTTAATAACTGTGAGTTGAAAAGAAATGAAGGCTCTCATTTTTTTTTACCAAATAATTTAAAATGTTTTCATCCTGTGCTGATTCTTATCTTCTTAAATGAAACTGAAACAGTTTTCATTAGTGAATATAATACAAAACATTACTAAGCAGAATAATAATGAGTATTGGGGAAATGGGCTAAAATAATAAATATATTTTAACTAATTTTTCTTTGTTTGTGTGTTTGAGAGGGAGAGAGAGAGTGAGAGAGTGAGATAGATAGATAGATAGATAGATAGATAGATAGATAGATAGATAGAGCTCTTTTATATCAGAGGCTGCCCTAGGCCGCCTTATGTAATGAGTTTGAACTTCATCCTAGTCCCCATCCTAAGTGATGGGATTCTAGAAGTGTGCTACCACACCCAGTCAGGTTAGTCAGTGTTGGGAACCAAACCTAGGTCTTAGTTCACATGGGACATGAATTTTCCTAACTGAGCTACATCTCAGTCCAAAGTCTTAAATGAGTTTTTAATATATTTTGCTTTTGAGAAGTCATAATGAACACTCAAGCTCATGTATTGTGTTGATGGTTACAGTTAGCATCTTCTCAGCTGTTTGTTAGCTTGAGGTCTATTTCAGTCATCCTTAAAAGTTATTGAAATCACAGAGAACTTATTTTTACAAAGATAATTTAAATTTAAGTAAAAGTAATGGCAATAACAAGTGTGAAAGCTATACTAGTCTCATTATCAACTAAAGGAGGCTGTTATCTCCAAACATGAATGTGCAATGGGGATTTATTTTTTCATATTAATTTATTTTTATTTTACATATCGTCCCCAGTTCCCTCTCCATCCCTCTCTCCCACCCTCTCATGTCCCCCTACTACCCTCCCCTCCCATCATGTCCCCACTCTGTAGGGTGATGCCCTCTAGGAGGGGTCATCTAAATCTTTCAAGTCATTTGTAGTAGGGACTAGGACTTCTCTCCTTTCTCTAGGTTAAGGTAGTATCCCTCCATGGGGGATGTGCCACCAAGGGGATTTATTTTTTATACTGTATTCTCTGCAGAACTTTTGTATTCTTAATTATGAGCCCTCTATGATTTCCTTACCTCTGTACTCATTTTAAAGTTTTGGCATCCTTTTGACCCATCCTTATGTACAGCTGTGTTTCCTTGTGTTGGGAAGTCTCTGCAGATCTCTGCACATGTATGATAATCTTCTGGAACTGTCTCCTCTATTTATCTTGAATCTTTTTTGGGTTGAAGAAGGGAGCATCTGGAGCAGATACTGACCATATAAGGAACTCACTCACTTTACTTTCTTAAGCAATTGATGGGCTATAGAGAACATGTTGCAGTGCTAACATTTGAAAAATGTCAACATTGAAATAGCAACTTTTTTCCACTGTATGTCTCACTTTCAGCTATGTTCTCTCTGCACTGAAGCTGGGTACATCTTTCTCCCCATAGTATTAACTACCTTCAATATTTGATGCCTTGTTCCCTTTCTTTCAAAAACTTAAGAGTTCATGACCTTTTCCATCTTTCTCTTCTCATCTGTCTGGTCAGGATATTCTGTTAGGCATCTCTGAGCTGCTTATTACTGCTTTTGCATGGCATCCGTTCAGAAACCCACTTCCTATACTTTTCCAGGCAGCTTGTTGCCAATACTTATCACTGCCCGAGGAGGTACACTTAAGAAGGACAGTTTATATAGAAAAGAAACTGATCCAAGATTATTCAAACAAAAATTCTGTTCCTTTGTCTTCCCTCATCCTCCTTCTTCTTGTTTTGATGTGCAATTCATTTAATACTTCTTTTGTGAATGTTAAGCTTTACTGGTGTTTCTTCTAATTGTTCTAAGACTATACACTAAACACCTTTCAGCATCCACAGATGGATTGAGTGTACACCATGCTTCTGAAACAGCAAAAATACATTTAAATGTATGTGAATAACAAATACATCCTTTAAAATCTATAGTTTCCAAATAATTGCATGGCCACTCTCTACTGAGCTTGCTTGAATTGGTTAAGTGCAAGATTAGTTTCAACACTTCACAGAGAACAAGAAGAAAGGACAAAACTATATTTATTGGATTATCAGAATAATTTTCCCCCTCCACTTAATTTCTGTGAAGGTCAGACTGAGAATAGCCCCCATAGGCTCGAGGGACTGACTCCTTTGTTCCCAGTTGGTAGAATCATTTGGGAAAGACTAGGAGGTGGGGCGTTGCCAGAGGAAATGTGGCCTCTATAGAGGAAGTTTGCCTTTTGTGGTGTGGTTTTTGAGGTTTCAAAAGCCCTTGTCATTCCCTGATAGGTTTTCCTTTGCACTTCCCTCTCTGCCTTATGATTGTGGAGCAAATACAAATTCTTAGTTACTGCCTCAGCACCATTCCTGCCTGCCTGCTGCCATGATCTCTCCCATGTCCATTATGGACTCAACCTCTGAAACTGTAAGGCCCAATTAAACTCTTCTATGACTTGTGTCAGTCATGTTATGGCATCATGGCGATAGAAAAGGAACTAAGACAATTGTTATGAGCTGCTACAGGTGTAGTTAACTGTATCATGTAAGTAATGTCTCAAACTGCACATTTGCTACTCTTCTTTTTGTATCCTAAGTTAGAACAGTAGAACTTAACATTTTCTCTCACCTGAGGTCATAAAGGCTAAGATGGAGCTGTCTGTCATCAGAATTGATTTAGAACAGTGAGAAGTGCCAGTTTCAAGGCACAGTCTTAAAGAAAGCAGTGTGAATGTTCCAGCCCTCTCTCCAGCCTCTAAGAACTCAAAGGACTGTGATAAACCATAAGTGATCATGTTCTAGGCATAGCAGCAAAGACAACCGAGTCATTGAAATGGAGACAAAATCAATAGTTTCACTTTTTTGTACTCACTGTTATTTTTGTTCTTTGCTATGTGTCTGTTAAGCGACCAGATTTAATAAAAGCAAATATAGTTAATTGTGTGAAAATGGCATCCACTCTGCTCAGGGTATAGGCAAGATCATTAAGGGAAATCTAGCTGAATTTTCAGAAAATAGGTGCTTGCTATGAAAATAATAATTTAATTGACATTATAAATACATCATTAGTACCTAATTATAACTGTTCTACTTACATTTAGAGTCTGTTTGAAAAACTTGGAGTAGTTTTAACCTTTTAAGGGTTTGAAGGAATGATAGACTGACCCTTCTATTCATCAGGAAAAAGCTTGATCCATGCTTTCTCTTCCTGTACTTCTCTCAGTATACATTCAAAAAATTGAAGTAATACAAAAAAGAGATAAATGTTTATTGCTTTATAGTATGATGCAAGTTCATGTAAGAATTTTGAGTTGGCTATAGAGTTAAATGTAAATGGCTACTTCTCTCTATGTTTTTGCTCACTGTAACCCTCACCAAAAGAGTTTAGTTACAGCACATGCAGTTATCTGTTTTATTATTCAGCATCTAATTTGGTAAAATTTTAATTTAAAATCTCATTTTCTTAGCACAAACATAGAAATGGCTGAGGGGTCTGCGAAAGGAACATCTGCCTTTTCTTCCTCTGGTATTCATACTTTCTAGACAGAGTTGAAAATGCTGGCAGCCTTGTGGGTTATCTACTGTGTAGCTCGAAAGGTTGCCTGCTTTTTCTCCTATTCATTCTAACAGTAGAGGAGTAAGATCATTTTGGTACATGATTTTATAGCCATCTTGAACACTAAACACTAGAGGAATAATCTCTCCATCATGTAAAGATGCAGTCATCTCTTATGCAACTCATGTCTCCATCCTCAATTTCTGAATGGTACTAGAGGCTCATTTACCTCCTAGACCTAAGAGTCAGTATATGAGTGAGTAGTCCAGCTCCACTTCATCTATCCTCCATGGTTTATTTTTCATAAAAGCATGAGTTAGTCTATAAATTACCTAAGCCTATATCTTACCACATAATGGAGTGAGAATCCTCTCCTACATTCCAGAGTGCTAGAGAGGAGATTTTCTGATACCAAAATATTTTCAAAATACATTGTACTTGTATTTCTGGTTTCATCCATATTTTACAAGGTAGGGATAAGAACAATTCTCTAATCTTTGACTGTTAGTAAGCCATGGGAGTATAATTTGCTGCAATTGCATCTCACTTCATAAGAGGAATTGCTTGAACATTCTCTGTGCCAGAGTTTGGCAAAAATCCCAGTAAACATTTTGTTACCTTTAGTAAGGTATCACAGTGGAGAATCAATCACGTACTTCCTTACACACAATATTATTCTTAAATCAAATACACAAAATAGGTATAAACAGTTATATATTAGTTTTATAACAGATATTAAAAGAATTATTTTCCCTTGCTCCTGAAATGAATACTTTTACTGAGTCTAAAATGCTGCTATTTTTAGGAACATCTTGTTTGGGGAATTGTCATAACCTTGATAAGTATTATTATTTTTCTCTAAGATGTTTTGAATAAATACTATGATACTTATTTGTGCAGTATTTCTGTGTAGGCATATGTAGGATATGTGATGATATGCAGTGTGTAGTACTATAATGCGGACTCCTGGGAAGGGTGATGGCCATAGGACATTCTATACTCTGCATACAGGTCTATAAACAATCTTCAGATGGTATGGTATGTGTCAGTGTGCATGTGTGTGCACCTGCATGTGTTTTAACTTCTCATAAGCATTCACCTCTAAAATTCCATTTTACTTTTATTGATAGCATTCCAAAACAAAATAACCCTGATCTAGTATATCCCAATAAACTAATACATTTGACTTTAGTGATAGTCTTTCTCCACTGTCATCTGTGAGCTAAAGTACATGTGAACAAAATCATCACAGGACACTGGCATTTTAATTCTTGTACATTCATCTTTTAATTCCCAATTCTATGCATTTTTTACTTGCTAGTTACAGGATAATAACAAAGATTCCCCAATTCATAATTATAGTAAATGTAAATAATCTGTAGTTGAGGTACATACTGCAATATTTATAATGTAATCATAAGTAAAATTATTGTTAAGATTATCTGGAGTTTTTTAAAGTGGGGATTTTAAGGAATATCTTTATTTTGCATATAAAATGCATGCTATAAATTTAGAGTGATAATTATATCTGTGGGCATTTATACTTGCTAGACTGGAAAATTTGGAATAAGAAAAGCTAAGAGTATTAAATAATAGTTTAAGCATTTATGAAGCAAGATAAATAAAAAAGAAGTTGACTGTAAAACCTCATAAATAAGATTTGTGTACCCAAATCAATTTGATCATTTGGTTTATAAATTTAACCAAGAGCAGACTACAACATTATAAAGACAGAGAAAATAAGTAGAAGTATATAAATTTATAGTTTCTGATACCTTCATACTTACAAAAAACAAACTGTTATTTCATTACTTATTTTTATGTAATGGATGCACATAAACATGGCTTCAAATAAAAAGGAAAATATTTTTTCTTGTAAGAAAAATTCATCTTCCTTCATATATTTAGCTTCATAATTTTCAATGAGTTTTCTGTGACTAAAGTTTGTTGAATCATTTTCCTAATTCTCTCATTTGGAATTGCAAAGATATATTTTGCTGCAGATTCATTGTGCTATTGGAGTAGTGACTTAGAACCTAAGTCACTGGGTGACGGTCATCAACTGATGTGTCATTGCTAGAATTCAGCCACAGTTATATTTGCACATTTTGTAAACATTTAGAAATTATATGTTAGTGCCTTGAGGCTGTCACTGTTTGGAGGAATCCTGATGGGCTTGGACATGAGGCTCCTCTAGTCATCTGCTGAGGCTGACTTAACCAATGGCTGGAAGGGGAGGATTTCTTCCAGGTTCCTGTAGCACCCCTCCACTTAGTAACATTCAAACAGTATGCTCCACCTAACCTTTTTAATCTCCAAAAATATTTGAGTTTTTGACCCTTGATTTAGCCCACCCTTTACAACTGAAAAAAAATCAAGTGGTGTCCCAGCACTGGGGAGGTAGAAGCCGGAGGATCAGAAATTCAGTGTCATCATTAGCTACATGTGCAGTTCTAGGCCAGCCTAGTCTCCATGACACCCTTTGTCAAACAGTGGAGGAGTTTGAGCTGCTGTTTGCTATCTTCTCCCATTTTTCATACCTTGTGCTGCCAGCATTCTTAATGGACTTATTATTAGAAATCAGTATCAGTTTATCTCTACAGAACCGGGAATCTTCATTCTTGACAATTTATGGTCTGAGTGCCTGGGGCTTGAGAGTATAAAACCAACTCATGGCCTTGAGGACAGAACATCTCCACTCTTTAACCAGATTGGGGCTCAACTCTGACTTGGTTCCCCTGGAGGAAATGTAAAGTTCCTCTTCAGCTGGCTGCTTCTTCCTGTGACCTTCTGGGGGATTCAAACTTTGTTCAAGATCCGAACACCCCTCCGAGTCCAGCCTTTACTTGATTCTTCCAGACCACCTGCCACATGTCACAGGGACTCACAACGATGACATCTTGACGGGACATGTAGATGCCAGTGTCTGACTGTCAGATCAACAAGTGTTCTGAGACACATTATGAAGAAAGAACAAATTTGAACTTGACTCTAGCAATGCCTCAATTACAGGAGGAAATGGCAGAATCAAAAGCACCTTGGGCCCAACCAGCAGAAAGCATCTATTCTGTAAAGTTTCATTCTTTGTTTCCTTTTTTTAATATGAGAAAAAAATAATATAATAAACAAACAAAAACTGGAATCTTGAAACAAAATACCATGGGAGATATCACCATGCCTCATGTAGCTCACATCTTCTATGAGAGTTAACTTAATACCTTATAGCAGTCCCAAAGCAGGGTAGAAGAATATAATAACCTTCATACATCTCTACCTTTTATACTGTACAGTACCTTCTTTATTTTGTTGTTAAGCCCAGACTTCATGCATTTTATCTCAAAATGCCCCTCTATTCTAAGGCCAGAGAACTACATTTTCCTCTAAAAATAAGAGAGAAATCTCTATGAAAATAGGAGATTTCCTTTTGTTCTGTGTGTTTCTGTTTCCATCTTTTTATCACTGTGGGTGGTCAGCATTATTTAAAGGGTCCAGTCATCTAAGAGGAAAAAAAGAACAGTGTAATTGTTATGAATAATTTACCGTTAAATAAGAAAAAAATATGGGCTGGAAAAATGAGTTTTATTTAGGCCTTCAGTTCTCAGTTAAAAGAACAAAATATCTCTATATTCCATTTCTTTTTGAATAATATGCAATTAGTATTAGCATTTTGGAAATCAGGAAACAAATCACTCTCTGAGGAAAAGGTGAGGGCGTGAGGTGCAGTCACCTCTGTTCAAATATTCTTTAACTTGGTCAAGTGCATTTAATGGACTCTTAGAATATACTCTCCACAATCAAGAAGGTTCTTTTGGTGAGGAGGTTATAAATAATTTCTCACTAAGGAAAAAACTCCATGTAATTTCAAAACACATTTATAATATTAAAAATAAGCATTTTTCTTATTGCGAAGCCTGTTGTTTGAGTTGAACATTTGTATTCCCAAATGTCCCTATCCACATACTAATTTGAGCTTGACATGACTCCCCAAACACCAGATAGAATGCTTTCTTTCTCAAAGAAATGCTCCCCATTTTACAAAAGAAGGAATTTTACATAATGGAAAGAATAATAAGATACTTGCTTATACATGAGTCAATTATCTGGCCAAAGGAAAATAAAAGTTCTTCATGTATAGGAAAAATTGTGTTCTACAGACATACATTAGAAATGCAATTTATGGGAACTCCATATTCCCTTCAGTAAATTGAATTTCTTTTACCATCCTAAAAATTTATTCTTTTGTGGATAAATTACGTGTTATGTAATCTTACTGCAGCTTTCATATTCAGAAAGCATGTAAATCTCCATGTGTTCAAGACTTTGACACCAAGATACAGGTACAAGGCATGCCATAACTCTGTTATGGAAACATTAGTAAGATATGAAAACACGAGTGATATATTTTTAACTTCTGGTAGTTTCCATGAAATGCAAAGTTATCTTTGAAGACAGATTTTTGATAGCTGTCATTGACTAGCCTGATAAAGCATGATGTGATGAGTTAGTCACCTGTGTTTATGTTCCATACTGTAAAGATTTCACTGGAAGGACTATATAAGAAATAAATAAAATGTGAACAAAAACTTTAGAAGATCTTTAAAGAGAAGTAAAGGCTAGAATAATTACCTTAGAGAAGGTAAGAAGAAAAAGATGAAGAAGAGAGGTACATTTTATTGAATTGAAGGCGTGAGAGCTGTTTTTAATTTTCATCTTCCTTTAGTGGTCTTAAGAAATAGAATTGTTCTACTATCTAGATTCAGAGTTGCCAAAAATAAGGGCTTCTCAAATGAGCTCTTTATTGATCTTGTGATTTAGTCTACTTAATCATGTGGAGTAAGTATATACTCCTTGAAATAACATACCAAACCAATAATAACTGACTTTATGGTATGCATGTTGTATTTTCTGCTTGTGTCTTTAAATATGATTCCAACTGAATATTTTGTACTTACTTTCTCTATGAAACACAGTATCCCTGTATGATAGCACAGTTAGACAAATTCTAGAATCTCATTTAGAAATTTGATTCACTTTATTCTTCCCTGATCAAGACACATTTTTAGAACCACCTCTTAAAAAGAATTATAGAGAAGTAGTATGGGAAAGAATATGTAATTTGATACTTGGGTGTTGGACTATCCAAAACTCTAAGTCACTACAGCCTGACTTCTCTAGTTTTCACAGTTTCAAGCTAAAATTACTGAAAAGCAAGCAAAAAAAAAAAAGTGGAAGCTTATATTTGTTTATGAATTTTGAACTTGATAATTTGTTACAAGTTTTTCAAGATTCCTAAAATGCTTATTGTTGATACATAACAGAATTAATGTTCCCCCATTTGGCTTATCAGTGAAGAATCTGGAAAAAAAATAATTTCTAAGCAGCAGATGATCATATTCTGGTTTTAGACTTGGTTACATTTTGTGACACTGTAGCTTGGATTTCAGCCATATTTCGTATATTTTTCTCTCTGAAAGCTAATGAAAATCCCTTGAATGTAATGCCATTAATCCCCTGAGAAGAAGGAATTAGGGCAGCGTTTTGTATAACAGATGTGATTTCTATATGTGCCAGAGATAAAATGGGAGTCTGTGCATTAGGGATGGGATTAAAATAAGGAACACTGAACCCTGCAACTAAAGATTGTGTTTGTTCTAAAGGAAACGGAGTGATTAACCAATGCCGTCCTGCCTTCCTCCCTCCCATCTCCCATTTATCCCTTCGTTTTTTTCCAGTCTCTTTCTCCCTCTTTTGTGTGTATATGCATCGATGAGTATACTTGTTAATGGGGGTACATAACTGCATGGTCATAAATGTCTGGGTCACCTCATTCCTCAGTAGCTATCTGCAAGTTTTTAAAGAGGGTCTCTCATGGGCATAGAAATTGTCTTTTAGTGTTGTCCTAAAATGAGCCCCAAATAGTCACCTGTTTCTGCCTCTCTAACACTGGGCTTAAAGGTATACATGGTGCCCAAATTTCTTTCTTTTTAGTGTGGGTTCAAGAGACTGAATTGAAGTCATTCTTTTTATATAGAAAATTCTCTAAAGCCCCCCATAATTGTTAGTAATAATTAAGTAATAGAACTAAGATCCACTGTCAGGAGTTGAATATGGGTTCTGATAGTGCAAAAGCAAAGACAATGTAAAACATATATATTTTTCATAACAGAAATAAAATTAATAAAGTATTGGCTTATGGGGAGGGAATGAGAAAGAAAGTAAAATAATGATAACTTCATTATTCTAGGAATTGATATTAAATATTCAAAATGCTTTTATTACCTTTCCCTAAAGGTAATTCAGTATGTTTGAACTGGAGTTTTATTTTATTAACAAATTAGCATATATTATTTTTCATTCTAAATTAGTTAATATAACTCAGAATACCCTAAATATTAAATGAAAACTCTAAAATTATATTGGATGTTAAATAATAGAAATGTAATTGTTGAATACTAAAGATGCCTGGGTAGTTTTGTGCACTTCCCAATTTTTCCTAACTGCAGAAAACTGACATTAAAGAATGCTAGCATGTACATTTTTATGGGATACTCTTTATAGTGCTGGACTTGCCTCCATGAAAAAGGTTTCTTATAATGAATGCTTTTATTTAAAATGTACTTTTGCTGAGTAGAAATATATGATTTCCTGTAAATATTAGTACTCTGTTTTTTTAAAACATGACCTTCTGGGAATAACACATATGCACACATAATTTATTATTTCATTTTCAGGTAACACTTTATTTCAAGGCTTGACTTTCATGACTATAAACTCTTTATAAATCTGCAATAAGGATTATGAATAAAGAACTACTGACTATTAAACGCACATTTAGATAATCCTGTCTTAAAGATTATAGAGTTAACAGAAAGCCCAGGTCTCTTAATTATACATACCAATTTCAGTATACTTCAAACTAGTTTAAAATGAATTGATATATTTAGGCTTATTTTTGACAAATTTGAGCATTTTATTATATAGTGTCATCAAGACTGAAGAGATGGCCCAGCAGGTAAATTTACTTGGCATTCATTGGATATCTCAATCCTGTTCTAAAACTCATCTTAGGTGGAACCTACTCTAGATTGTTCTTTGGCTTCCACCCACTCACTCTGACACACAAGTTCACACACACACATACACACACACACACACACACACACACACACACACACACACACAGAGAGAGAGAGAGAGAGAGAGAGAGAGAGAGAAAATAAAAATTTTAATGTTATGCCTCAAGAAAAATCAATTTATTTTATGAAGACTATATCATAGTCTATATTTTTAATGTTTGTAACTATACTAGTCATAATTCCATGCATAGAATTTTGACATGCAGCGTAATTGTTGGTTTCTTTGATAGAAATTGCCATTTTGTCTGGTGATGCTGCTCAGAAATACGTTCTCATAAATTTTCAGTCATGATATACAACATCCATTTCATCTCTTAAGAGATTGTAAATGGAGCTCGCTGTATACTGAACAAAGTGTACTGATAACCAACATTATGCTCTGGACAGCACAAGCAAATTTTTAAATTGGGGTATAATTGATCAAAATGCATTGGGCGAATGGATGAAATTCTCCAACCATTAAAAGTTAGCCAAGCTTTGCTGCATGCCTGATGCCACACATGAAAACTTGGTTGTTAACGTAAATGCTCCAAATTGGCGTGGTGGGCATCTCTTGTTCTCTGAGAGTGTGAGTGACAATGTTCCTCCCTCACTGATTTCATAAAACTGTTGAGTCTTAGCTCCACTTTTTATTAATAAATGCCTAAATCAATTGATGTATTTGACAAGGCTAAGCGGGTGGGTCAAGGAAATCATCATTCCACATAGTATAGGTGATTTTCCTTGAAGGCATGACACTAAGATCACGAGTAGCAGCAAATACACGTGACCTGAACGACTGAATTTATCAGATGGAACCCAGGGTCTTGCACACATCTGGCGTGCTGTACTGTTCAGGTACAACTTTACTTACAGATTAATTTTACTTATTCGACAGGCCTTTCTTTGTATAACTTGGATACTTCACTTCTTGTTGTTACAGCATGTTTTTCCTACCCACCTGGGCCATCCAGCTTGCTGTCAGTCTGGGCACACAGCCGCATCAGCCCCAAATAACACTCAGAGACTCTGTATTTGATACAATCCTGTTGGCCAATTACCATTATTGTTTATGGGCTAGCTCTGTTTTAATTACTAACCTATTTCTACTTATCTAAGTATTTCCACATAGTCATCTTATCTGGGAGCCGCCGCCAGCGGCATCCTCTTTCTTTCAGGTCTTCATCTCGACTCCTCCCTCCTACTTCCTCTTTCCTCCTTGTCTCCTAGCCCCGCCTATCTTGCTATCTCATTGGCCACAGTGCTTTATTAACCAGTATGAGAAACATATATACAGAATAACATCTCCCATCATCTTGTTTTGCTCACACAATATTCAACAAGTGCAACAGTAGTATTATTCAAGTTTAAGAATAAAATTGTAATCTTATTTCGTAGGATGGTGAGTTCTGTGTTTAAATTTTTCATGTAAAATATTCTTGTATTTTAAATATTAATGATACTGATACTATTCAGAAAAAGATAAAGAAGAAAATGATCCCCCACCTGATTTTTAAGTAAATAATTTTGGTGTGGAAAAAAGTCAAAGTTTTCTGGGCCTGGTGAGAAAGCTCAGCAGTTACACACGCTTTCTACTCTTTTGAAGGACCGAGTTCAGTTTCCAACACTCAATTCATTTCTCAGAGGCTCACAACTCCCTGTTACTCCTGATCCATCAAGGGCTAATGCCCTCTACTGGACTTTGAGTGTACTAATATGCATGTGTGGTAATCCCCACAGATACATTTATATGTACATACACATATGCATGCATGTGCACACATGTACACACATGCATACACGCACACATGCATACCCACACGTGTATACACACACATGTATACACACTCACACACACACACACTAATTAAAGAAAGAGATAAAGTTTTCAGTAAATATTTGACAGAAGTTTTAATTTTCTGAGGACACTATGTGGCATGCATTATTATGAACTGAATTTTCCAAATGCAATCACAAACACTGTTACTATTCAAATATTATATAGCAAACATTAAGCTGTTTGTATTCCTTACTAAAATGATACAACGAGAGTGAAGTTTCATTACAGATTTTTGGAAAAATAATACTATTTTATGACTATATCTATAAATATATATTTAGATAAGGAACTATCTGGTCCTAATTTTATTATAAATTGATTATGCACTCTATAAATATATCTCAAGAATTACAAACTTGGAGCTGAGAGTCAGAGTGAAGAGATAGGCTCTCTAGGAAATTATTACAACACATAAATTACAAACTGAAACAATGTCATCAGAAAGGCAATCCACTGCTCTGTGAAGGATGCCTCTATTATATAGCCTTGCTCGAGTATGCAGTCTTCTTTGTGGTACCGAAAGTGAGCCGTATCAGTATACTGAGATGACTCAGGTTGATTAACATAATCATTTTAACTACAGCCTCATGACAGGGGCACAGAAACAAAAGCATTATTCTGCCCCTATATGGCAGATGATAGTAGGTATTACTTTTATTAAAGAGTCACTTGGACCTGAAATGATTACGAGTAAGTAGATATATAGCCAAAGCAATGAGATTATCAGACATTAGCAGTTGTTATCAATGGCCATTGTTTTTCAATGTTGTTAGCTCAGAACTGTCTGAAATATATTTTTCTTGACGAATGTGGTTTTGCTTTCTAGCTATTATTGGTGTTAAATGTTGAGAGACCCTTAAAATATAACAACTTTGCCGAGCTTTTAAAGTTGGATTTAGGTAAAGATCTCATATAGCCAGCACTGTGTTCATTTTTGGTCTTGAGCCCCTGATACCCCTGCCACACCTTCCCAAGTGCATTGGTTTTCATTGGTTACCAAACATCACTGATAACATTAAATGGGGTCCAGAAAAACGACCCAGTAGTAGGGGTTTGGTGCCCAAGCCTCATCTGACAGCTCCCACTTTGAATAACTTCAGTTCTATAGCATCTGATTTCCCTTTTTTAACATCCTTAACGTCCAGACATCCACCTAGTGGACATACATTCATCCAGGCAAAATACATTCATAAAATAAAATAAGTAAATATTTAAAATATTTATTAACCTATGAATTACACTGTGCATTGCCTTTGTCTAGAAACACCAAGTTCATCTTGAATATATCTGAAACTTACACTTCAAATATATATATATATATATTTGAAATCATATTAGACAGTACAAACTTGAACACTTTTATATTTGGATTAAATCATAAAATTTTTAAAAGTTTTTATTACTTATAAGGTACATGTAAGGTATTTTATGCTTCCATTTACTTTTGCTAAAGTAATTGACAAGTTCTTACTAATTATCTAATTGGTTATACCTCTGGTTTTATCCAGTATACTGATAAGAATTTACATATACATTAATATTTGATTATAATAAAATGATTCATTCTTTAATGTAAATCTTTTAAGTATACTTTTTTTAAGACACTGTTAGGCTGTTCTCAACTTTTCCTTTAGGTGGCAGCATTTGAGAAGAGTTTTAAAAAGTAGCCACCATTTAGAAAAAGATGATGAAAATAATACCTATTTTTGAAAGAAAGAATTTAAATGCATGATGTTTATATTTATAGCAAATTCAATATCTCATCCAGCCTTATCTTAGGTCCATGATTTGAACACTGTAAAATACCTACCTACCCAACACAGGCTACTCCTTTTCCATAAAAACCCATCATTTTTTAAATGTCATTCCCAGGACTCAGAGCATTTCCAAATGGATATATTCCCAGCTTATCCCAGATATAATATATTTGAGGTAATTACACATATCTGCAAATTCTTTCTGAGGTATTGAAGATAAAAAGTAGCATTTCTGTATTGTGAATTATTGGTTTAAAAGTACTTTACATGTGTTTGAGAGATGAATAGGGATGCTCAATTTAAAACTAATTTATATCAATTCTATTGGTTAATTGTTGCTGGAGTTTTATGCCTGCCAGGTCCCTCAGCCACCTTAAGACATTTCCCATCAGTTGATAATCCATCTTGGTTGCTATATATAATAGTCAACACTGAAAAACAATTTTTAAAATAGCATATTGCTCTGTTTGTCTGATCTTTAAATCCATCATTGTCTTATTCTTCAAAAATTAGGGTAAACCAATTTTATTGTAGTAGCCAAGTTCCTAACCAGAACCAGGGTATATGTGAAACACTTTAATTATTAATGCCAGCCTCTCCACAAACCATTATCTTTCATGGAATTTGAGTGTTAAGTTTCAAGTTAGGGTTATGTCAGCTGTTCCATGATTTTAATTCATAATGCTATATGATTAATTTTTTATCATATTAAGCTCTAAATTACTTCATTTCCCTCAATTTTATTTTAGTATATTCAAGTAAATTTGGGATAACTTTGAAAAATAAAAAATACTTATTCCTCTTTTACTGTTTTTTATTCTTATGCATTTTTAGAAAATGACCTAACGTTTTATTCAGATATAAAAGCAGAGGATTTTAAGTGCCTAATTTATTATATAAGATACACATTAAACATCAAGTAATTAAAGCTAATCTAAATGTAGGGAAATAGAAAACTAATTAACATATGTATTTTGTACCAGTAAAGCATTAGTGTTATTGAAAAGGATATATTTATAATGGCTTTTAATGGATTGTTGGAAAGTTTGTTTAAAAATCTCATTGTGTAATAATCATCAAATGTCTTCAGAATTTTATACATCAATGCTTCTTCATTCAGATGTCTGTGTCTTTGATGATTGTACTAAAGAATTGCAAAGTACCCAAAGATACAAATGTACAGATTAGCTAAACTGTCAGTTTATGTAGTTAAGTTATCTGAGTCCCCATGAAGGCACACAACAAAGTTGTATCATTTGCAACAAACTTTTTTCTATGAGTAGCTAAAAAATGGCTTCAGCAGGAGAAAGGATTAACCGACACTTACTAAAAAGTTCAGGGACTAAAGTCTCGGTAGAATCAGATGCCCAAATGATGTCTGAATTTGCACCCCAAGTTTCCCTTTGGCACTCTGATTTCTTTCTGTTGTTTTTCTTTTAATTAAATCTGGAAGCTGGAGAGAAGTTTCAGCAATTAAGAGCACTTGCTGATCTTGGAGAGGATCTGAGCTGAGTGGCCAGCACCTACCTAGGATTGGTCACATCACACTCCTTGTAACTCCCAATCAAGAGAACTGATACCCTATTCTTTTCTCCAAAGTACCTACACTCATGTGCACATACCCATATCAAATAAATAAAAATACAAGAAGTTGCATTAAGCTTTTGCCAACATATAAGAGAGAAGGTTCCTACTAACCCTGAACAATATCTTTGTAGTGTGTCTCAGTGCAATTTCTAGAGAGGTCATTCATATATGATCCTAAACTTTACTATCATGCTGAAGCGACTTTTATGTATGGTTGGACAGAACACATAGCTTTTATGGAAGGCCCAAACTGAGATTAGAATTGGGTTTAGCCTAATATAGACAACAGGAACTAGGCAGGCAGTGCATGTAAATGCCAAAGAGGCAACAGTCATGGAGTACTGTTAAATATGGTGATAATTAAATTATACTGAAGGAGAAAATTAGAATTAAGTTGCAGGAATTAATTGCTCATGAATCTCATAGCCCATAGGTAATAAAATCAAATATTAAACATATTATATATAATGCACATTTCTGTGTACCTAAAACTTAGCTGAATTTATTTTTCTCCTGCATTTAAAATAGTTTGATGGTCATGGTTTTGCACCCATCAAATTTACATTAGCATAATGTAATAACGCCAGAGCTCTGGTGTAATATTTTAAAATATTTATCACTTACAATTTCTGTGCAAATATAATTTTTTAAAAGGGGAATTATGGCATAAGGGAATAATTTCTAAATTGAGATATTTCAAGGTAATGCAGTCGTAAAATGTTCAATTTCTCTCTGTATTTACTTAACTATAATTGCTATGGAGCTGCAGAATTTGCTATAAAACTTAACTATGAAATGCAATTTCCCTTTTAGTAAAACAGTAATAGAATATTTTGTCTTTTACAAAAATTTAAAAGTTTATAGCATTGCATGGTCACAGGAAAAATTCTTTAAAATTCAATGTCATATACATTAAATTGATTTAAATTGAGATTCAGTGTGGTCTTTAAAAGGTAAACTAATCATGACTGATATAGATTCTAAACTCTTACTTAGAAGAAATACTGTGATTAAATGGCAGTCAGTGATACAGAGGGAACGTGAAAAGAAGACAATATGTCAAAATGTGATGTGACTGTTCTCTTAGTGACTTAATGATTATCCTCTGCAACCTTGTTTTTACGAATGTGACAAAGCTGTTCTTGGGGCTTTTCATTCTGTGTTGGTACACTTCTGCCTACTGCGGTCAAACTCAAAGTACATCAACAGATCAGCTAATCAAAGTGAAATGAAAACTAATTTCTATGAACTAGAATTGTATCTGCTGTAGAACCTTGTTAATGGGGGTTGAGGGATTACATAATGTGTAACTTTAGGTATCTAAACTCAAGCCTCCAGCACCATGTAAAATGCTAGCTCTTCCTGGGCACTGGTGCCTAATAACCTCAACAGCAGAAGATAGAGACTGACAGAGCCCAGGAACTCATTGGCCATACTGTCTAGCCCAAGGGCACACTTGTAGTTCAGTGAGGGAACCTCCACCTCAGAAATTGGTGGAGGGGAAAACAAAGCAAAACAAAAAATTGATGACTGTAGCTAGATATGCTGCAAAATCATTTCAAATGGAGCTGCATCTCAATCTGGAGATTGGCATATTATCCTAAGTGTTGCTGTGCCCAAGTCTTGACTGTTTACTGGAGATTAGCAGAATTATTGCCTGGGGAAGATGGAAGTACTTTGTAAAAAACTGATGTGTTTAATACAGTGTATCTTCATCGCCCAGTGAGTCCTGCAGCAAAAGACAGACATGGTAACAAATGTATTGAACCCTCCCATTCCCTAAATAAATTTTTCTTCTCTCTTTTAACAAGGGAGACCACATTGTCCTTTTTTAATATAATTTTTCTTTTTAAATATATTTTCCTCTTTTTATTTAAATTAGAAATAATCTTATTTTATATATCAATCCCAGTTCCCTCCCCCTCCCATTTTCCCATGCTCCTCATCGACCTCATCCCTCTTCTGCTCCAAAGAAAGGGTGAGACCCTCTATGGGTGATCATCAATGTCTGTCACATCATTTGGGGCAGAGCCTAGGCCCTCCTCTGAGTGTTTAAGCTGAGAGAGTATCCCTCTATGGGAAATTGGCTCCCAATGTCCATATGTACAATAAGTATAAATGCTGTTCCACTACCAGGGCCCCATATACTGTCCAGGGCTCTCAACCTACATCCACATACAGGGGGTCTGGTTCTGTCCTATGAAGGTTTCCAAGCTGTCAGTCTGGGGCCCATGAGCTCCCCCTTGTTAAGGTAAGCTGTTTCTTTGGATTTTCCCAGCATGGTCTTGATCTTTGATCATCACTCCTCCCTCCCTACAACTGGATTCCAAGAATTTGATGCTTAGCTGTAAATCTCTGCTTCTCCTTCTATTACCTACTGGGTGAAGACTCTAAGATGGTGTATAAGGTAGTCCTCAATCTCGTCGTAGTGGAAGGCATCATCCTTGTAGATATTAGACATTTCCCTAATGCCAGATTTCTCTTTAGATCTACAATGGATCCCTCTATTTTGGGATATACTGTCCTATATTCTTCTCTCAACTAAATCTTCCTGGTCCCTCCACTGCCCTCTTCTTACCCCCTTCTATTTCTCCTAACTCCCTCTCCCCTCCCTTTGTGTTCCCAATTTGCTCAAGAAATCTTTTCCCTTTCTCCTTACATTCTTAGACTGCCAAAATGCATGTTTCATCGAGTTTAAAACACTGTGTTCTTCTTCTCCTCCCTCTTTCGTAAATCCTGCCCTACCTCATACTGTTTTGACATAATTTCGTGTTTGCTATGGATCTTCTGACTCCTGGGGCAATGTTCCTAATACATAGTAACCTGTAAATGAGTTCTGGGTCAGAGAACTTTGTCATGGCTTCTTACTCTAAAAAGGAAAGGTGCATGAAAGCCTATAGCTTTTATACTTCACAGCTCAAATAGACCAATGACTTTTATACATTGAGTTCATCCAGAAAGAAAAAAGTCAAAAGAGTACCATTGTCTCTAATAACAAAACAGTGCAATCAAGAATTCATTAAACCAGTATCAGTTGCCTACCATTCTATAGGCAATGTTTTGACATTTTATTCTTTCTCATCTAAATATATGTTTTAGCTTATAAAAAGGAAACTAAGAAATACAAGGCTTAATATGTTCAGTGCCTCCTGTATTCATTTTATTTGTTTAGTTAATGAGACATTTAAAGCAGGTGAGGAAAATATTTCCATTTGTGTTTTATTGATTGTTTAGAGCAAAAAAAAAAAACAGACAATGGTCATCATGGACAAATCTTGCTTGAAAGGGCCAATATGGTGGTATCTTGTATTTTGAAATTATTTGGAACAAATAGTTTTGAAACTACCATTCTTTATGAGGTATTTGAAGGCATACTTAAAGGTGTATGTTGTAATCCAATTTTTCATATCAAGAGAACAATATTGTAAATGATAAAGTACATATCTTGTTCACTTCCCATCTTTTTGTCAGTGGTTAAGGTGATCTTTCTCAAATGCCAACCTCTGAGGTAACTGTTCTCGTTTCCTCCTCCTGCCATGTCTTTTCTCTCACCATCCGTGTCTGCCCTTGCTCACAGGACAGGCTTCAGAGTGTGCACTTTGTATTTATCCTGTCTCATGTCTACAGCCATATAGCAGATCTCTGTGTATCCACTCCGTATCTTGCTACTCTAAACTCCGTTCCATTCCTCTAATAAATGACACCCTTGCACTCTGCTGTAACATTTCTGGATGATCACGTTTATAAAGTCTATTTCTGTCATTAAGTCTCCCTTCAGAAATACTTTCTTACACTCCCAGTGACACACTCCTCAGTCCACTTCCCACAGCATCCTCTAGTACATTCCACAGAAATTGTAATACTTCCGTTAAATAATGCCTCCTTTAAAGGCAAGCACTTTTCCTTTCCCCTGCCTTTCTTAATGTTGGTACAGGCAGCTATCTATATGCTGAATAGTTGAACTCTGTTCAGTTAATCAGATATTTCCTGACTAAGTCTGAAATAAGCAAAGGGAAATGGGAGCTCAATCTTAGAAATGAGAGATCATGAAGTCTCAGAGATTAGTGTTTTTTGCAGTCCATTTTGGTTCATATTTCAGGAGATATTTGTCTTTAAAGACGAGCCTTTTATCGTCTCTTTCTATAAATGAAAAAAGCATGCTGGTTCCTTTAAGATAGTATCTTGATTTTATGTAATGCAATTACCATCCTCACCCGATCCATATAAAGTCAAAAATATTTGATCTACTTAAACATTGCTGTCATTTCAGTTTTTATTCAAGTTACATCCAGATTTTGTGTGCACAGGTCTATGATCCTACAATCCTGTGAAATACTCAAATCCCCTTTCATACACTGGTGTCTTCCCAGATATGATAATCTAGCTCTATTAGCAATTTTTAATGTCCTTTTTTGGTTCCTTAAATTTGATTTAAACCTGCTACTTTCATACTCATCCCATATGTATTATCTAACATTTTTCTTTGACTTGAAACATAATATGGATCTTATTTCTATAGAAAATAATGGATAAATAATTGCTCTATTAACATGTGAAAAAAAAGACATTTGTATTATAGAGTCCCAGAATATTCCACAAAATAATCTTTTGAAGTAGTGATTCAATATTGGTAATATATGTAGTTTGCATACAAATAATAGCTATTAAACTGCTGAGGATAACATTTAAGCCACAGGATACTGAGCTACTAGTTTCCTGTTGGCAGTTTTCCATGTAAATGTGGAATGATTCTCTGATTAGATGTGCATTTTTGTCTTATTTTATTAAACAACACAGTGAAATAGTAACATTTGGGTACCCTTTGGTTTGTTATTAACTTGGAGATCTTAAAACATTGCTATACTTCCTTCACACTATGTGACCTTCCCTTATTCTGTAAAGATGCCTATATATTTCTGCCTTTAAATTTAACCTTGCTCTTTGAGTGTGCTGTCTCCTTCCTCTTTAGTGGCTGCTGGACTCTTCTTTTACCTTGTGGCATGAAAGACCTCTATTTTGGTTGTTAATGACATCATTTCAGGGTGATTCCTGTGTATTTGTAATGGTGGCTTCATCTTCACTCTTGTTTCATTTTGACAAGTGGTCCTTGTTATGTTTCTCAGGTTGGTAATGAGCTCATGATATCAACCCTTCTTCCTCCCACAGAGTTTCTCAAGCAACAGAACACAGGCATACATCCCCATCATACACAGATACTGCTTAACCTTAAACAGATTGTGCAACAACAAAAAGACCTTTTGAAATAATCTCCTATTAAAGTGCCCCTTGATGTTAATTCTGTTAGGAAGATGAACTAGGGTAGGATGCAATTCTTTCAGCAATCATTTCCATTAGTGGATCTTTAAGTCTGAAATGAGAAACAGTCCCAGATGAAAAAAAATGATTATGATGACTGATTCATCTAAGCCCTCTCATAAAGAAAGTCACTGAAGAGGAATTAATTTTCTTAAGTATTTCATAATTGACCATGTTATAATGTTTATCTTTACTGTTCTGTCTTTTGGGGGATGATTAAAAGATAGAGCAAGTCCCTTCTTTAACTACTGAAATTAAAAATAAATAGGTATTTTATCATCAGTGTTTTTGATATTCTTATTTACATTATATATGGAGAAAAACACTGAAGCATGATGGTTTTAGAGCTACATGCAGCTCGTTTGTTACATTAAAGTTTAATTAATGATGCTTGAATTCAAACCAGAACTTAAGCCTGTTCCCATCATTATCATCATTATTTTGACAATAGGTATCTGTGTAATGATATATTTTATATTAAACATGATTGAGAACATTTGCCTGCAACTTGAAATACTACACTTTGGTTTCTGTCTTGCCTCTCATTGCATGTGGAACCATACTCATCCACACTTAAAATGGATTCTTGTTTTGATTTGTACAGTCTTCATGGGCCACCTAATTCACATGGTTTTATTTTTAGCATCATGTAATCTTACATCCAATACTCCAGATATTTAATGATATTAATCTAATCCTTTGTGAATGTTCCCTTTATGATAGACACACTGATAGACAGTTTCTTTGCTTATAGGCTGTGTCCAGGAAAAGAAAGACATTACATAACCCCCCAAAATGAATAGGGATTCTGATAAATGCTTAAAAACACCATGGAGGGTATCTGGGAAGAAATAATCAGATGAATTTAGGCTGAGAATTGGACTCGATGTTTCCTCTGAGAGTAAGAGCTTTACACTGAGACCTAAAGAGCAAGAACAATAAACCCCGTAGAAACTGAGCATAGTTAATGTCACAGGTCAAGGAAAAACTTTTTTAGATGCACCCTGAGACACATCACCCAGGCATCCAGGATATCGTCTGGGCCAGGTTGGAGAACTTAGATTCAAATGATTTCAGAGAAATACTGAGATCAATATAGGAGCTTTTATCTTCAATACAAAGAAAATTTGACAGACCTGGAATGAGGTAGAGAAAGATACACAAAAGAAAGACGTTCAGACATTTGAGATGTGTTGTAATTTGTTTTTTCTAAAAAAAAAAAAAAAAAACACAAAGGCTGGGTCCTTAGGGAGATACCATTAGATAAAATGCATGTGGATTTAGAATCTGCAAAAGTTTCTTTTAAAAGTGTTCATACTTCCATAACCTAAGTCAAAGATCACTACTGTAAACCATTGCCTAACAGAGCTGTGAGACAGGTGGAAAGGAATGACACAAACATATGAAAAGATAATTCATCCTAAAAGATTTAAATAGCAGTGCAAGGCAACACTGTGGAAATAACTAGGCAGGCCATGACTAATTGCCATAAAGAATGGCTTAACCATTGTGCAGGCTGACTAGAAAAAAGCTTGGAAAACTGAAAAAATTCTTTAGGATCCTTTAAACAGGGACAATTTTAATGTTTTGAAAGGATTTAGGCAGCACCAAGCATCAGAGGAGTCTTATAGAGGGGACAATTGAAAGTTATTTTGAAGGGACTACAGTTTGTTGACATGATTAAAGGATGTGATGGTTACAAAGAATATAGAATTCAGTCTTCAGATCTAGGGGATTTTTTTCACTTTTAATACACACACACACAGATCACCATATATATATATATATGTATATATATATATACATATACATATATGTATATATATAAAATCTGTGATACAATGTGATGTTTCAGTTGTTTTACTTTCTTAAGTAATAATCAACTTACTTGTCAAGTCAGTTAAGTCAAATTCTTAATTTTTATTTTCTTGTTTATAAGTTAGCTTGCACTTAAGTAAGTGTATGTACACGTGTGTCTGGCGGTTGAAGTGTGGTATTATGTATCATTCTCTATTATTCTGTGTCTTGCTTTTTGAAATAGGGTCTCTCACTGACCCAGTAACTAGGCATTTGGCTACACTGGTAGGCTAGGGAGCTCCAGGATATCAATCAGTCTCATACATATCTCCTTCAGTGACACAATTATGCCAGGGGTTTACATCCGTACTATTTACACTGATCATTAGACATTTTAACAGCTGATCTGTGACCTCAGACTCCTTATCATTTTTTTGATGTGGCAAATCATTCTCTTATTGATTTTTAAAGCATGCAATGCATTGCTTTTTATTATATTCTAGGTGAAGTAAGCCAGTCCCAGAATGACAAATCTGTGATCTCATTTACATGTATAAGCTGAAAATTTGAACTGAGAGGCAGAGGGTATAATTGTTCTTGCCAGAAGATGGGAAAGGGAGAAATGGAGAACCAGGAACTTTTTTCAAAAGGTATAGGGTTTTAGTATGACCGACTCAAGATTTGATAATTTATTACAAGTGTCACAGTGATACATGGTAGTCTTCAGAACAGACAAACAGTGGGATCAGATTGACAGAGCAAAGATAGTGTGAAAGCCTGGCCAAAGGTTAGAGAAAAGAAACATTCAAAAGTACAGTACGAATCCTGGCCTGAGGCCATAAAAGCAAAGGATGATGGGTATTAGAGTGGAAAGTTAAGACGATTTAGTCTGATCAAAGAAATGGGAAACAAAACAAAAACAAGAAAACAAAACAAAAAAAAGAACAGAAAAGAAAATATAAGATTAGATAATTAGAGACATATAAATACATTAAAAAATGAGGTGTTCCACATAAGAAGATATTTGCAACTCATAAATTCAGAGAAGCGTTTTGTGACTAATGACTTGAAATGTTTGATGAACTGTGCCTCAGAAAATCAATAAAAACATTTCCCACTGAAATGCATAGCTGGCCTGCAAACTAGTAACATTGCTCATCCTGAGGCTATACCCTCAATTGCTTTTATAACAGCAGCTTTGCCAGCATTGAACATTGCAGACCCATTGCCCTTGATTCTACACCGTTGTCTAATTCTGATACTTCATCTTGGTCGTACAGCTGATGGGCATTTTCTGGGCATTGGTTCCCCACTTCTCTTTAAATTTCCTGGCTATAAACCCATGACTAAAATATTCACTGTTTAGGGGAAAAAAACTTTAAAGTGTGATTCTTCACGTATCTCCATTTTAATAAGTCCATGGATGCACTAATGACCTCAACTAATGCTTTCAAGCATTTTGGTGCATAAAAATTAAAAGTAGAATATTTGTGATTCAGAAATAGTTTCATTCATATATGTGTGTGCATAGTGTATATTTCATCTTTATGTTATTTGTTAGTAGCTTGCTATAATGGTAGTTAATACTTAACCATACATCAATTTCAAATAATGAATTAAAGCATAATAAAATCTTCCACAACAAAAACTTTCCCCTTTTGAAAAATATTTTAAAAATAAATATCTGAACAAATTCTATGCTAAAAACATCTAGATAAAAAGATAACTATATTTAATCACTTATATGATTGTAATTGTATATGAATAGTCACTACTAATATTTGTCAAACATGCTCTTAACTTATACCCTGATCACATACATAAAATATAAATTTTGGTATAGAAATATGCTCTTTTCTATGGTAAGAAGATTGGGAATTTATGCTGCTCATGGCCTGCTAGTTATATTGTCTTTTTTTTTTCTGGATGGCATTTGAATGAACAATTAGAGAAAAAATACTACTGTCCCCACCTCCATGGATGTTTATGTAACTTTACTGTTTTATGTGTCTTGCTGATTCATAATATTTTTATAAGGAATGCTATTCTTTCAAACTATCCCCTTTTGTCTGATGATGTTAGATAAATATCCCTGCTAGCTTAGGGGCAGCAGGAGTTCTAGAAGTGAAGTAAAGGCAAATGAAGAAAAAAAGAGAGAGGGGGGCCCTGAGATAAGTGTGTGCATATTCACATTAATAGATGATTATTTTGAATGTTCCATTAGTTTGTCAATACACTGGCTTATTGATAATACTTAAGAGATTAACTCCAAATTACACAACCTAATTCCCACTGTTTCACAACTGCATACATATTATATATATATGTGTATATATATATATATATATATATCCAATCTTCATATCAGTAAATCCTACGTGTATAGACTCAACCAGCTTAAGAGAAAATACTAGAAAAAATTGTATGCATCCAATATGTATGTAACTGATTTCTTGTGATTGTTTCCTAAAAATTAATTAATACTCACATACACTTACATTAATTTTAGGTTGAAAATTAACATGGAGTTTGGTTAGATGTGAAATACACATCAGTTAGATGTGAATACTACACCATTTTATTCACCATAAAATACTTCAGTGAGGCAAGAGGTGGCTAGAACTAATCCTTCCAAACTGAGACATGATTACATTTAGATGGAGATTATAACTACTAATTAAAATTGTTGTGAGACTCTTAATTGTAAACTTTGATTAATATTTTCAAATATATATTATTAATGATAGTTGAAATTTCTTTATTATTTAACATCTGACCTCTGCTCTCACCGTTTTAAGAACAAAAAATCAAAATAGCTCATCAGTATTTCTATGCATTTGTTCTTCATTTTGTACTATGCTAAATGTTCAAAACCATATCATGATTTTGACATTCTTGGCAATTGGTTTGGTCTACAGTATCTGAGAATGAAATGTTGGCAAATATATGCTTCCAGGTAAGTAGTCACTTAAGGATTTTACACATGATGCTCAATTTATCCTTAGCAAATACATTTGCCATGACAAAAAACCAGAACATTTTATGCTTATTTCCACAGGTAAAAGAAAACCATTGGAGTGCCTTCAAAGTCAATGATTCCTTCCGTTCCCTAAGCTTTCTTAAAGGACATCTTCATAGCTGTTTTGAACCACATTTAGACTTACTTTGATGCCTTGGAAATCAAAGAAAGATATTTTACTAAAATGAATTAGATCTGTAACAAATTTATTTGTAATTGTATATTATGTAAGATAAAATTATCATATTAGATAATTTAAGGGCTATAAATCTATACATAGTATTGTTTGTTTTATTTCAACCCAGTAATACAGTGGGCATGCAAACTCAGAAAATAAATCACAGGGAGAAGGAAGCTGAGCTTTTGAATGCAGTAGAAATTACTAGAAGATACTAGTTTTCAAGCTAAAAGAAGACTTTGTTGATCAAAGAATGCTGTGATGCCTTTAAATTACAGTTTCTATAAACATTGATGTTGTTATGGTTTGGCTCTGAAATGCCCACCACAGGTTCATTTATTTAATGCTCCTCCGCTTTCTTGTGGCTCTCTTTTGAAGGATATGGGAGCTCTAGGAAATGGGCCATGGTTATAGAAAGTTGGTCTTTAAGCACCAACCTCTGAAGTAGAGCCTTCTCCTGGTTCTTGCAGCTATCACTGCTTCCAGGGCTGCCATGGGCAGAACTGCTTCCTTCTACTGCACTCACACACAGGGTTTCCTCACTTTATTTCTTCCTTAACATGTTGTGCTGACAAGCTGGGATCTATAAACCTATCCTTCCCTTAGCTTGTTTCTGTCAAGTTTTTGGTCACAGTAGTATATAAGTTATTATATATTAGTATATTATATCATATAATATACTAATATTAGTATATTATATACTAATAAATATAGTATATTAATAATATAAAATTTAATTATTACTACAGTTATAATGGCCAGTTTGGCAAGTAACAAAGAATGGTTGGAACAAACTTGAGTGTGAAAGAGATGGGACCATGTTCGTAGAACAAAAAAGTGAGCTCCAAAAGGAATAAATAACAATGTAGTTGGAAATGTGAAATTTCTGAGACAACCATGGAGATGGCATGTGTCTACAAAGTTTTTGATTGCAATGGTGAGAGAATATTTTCCCCACCAACCTTATTTAGAATAACTCTTCCTGGATGACTTAAATATCACAAGTAATAATCAATTAACCGATAACAGAAATAAATGTAAATGAAACCTTAATGGGATGGATTATATGTTGTTAAATGGCCATTTTGAATTCCTGCCCGAATTAAATGGGCAGATACTTTCCCATTACCCCCAAAGCACTAGCTTGATCTTCAAAACAATCCTGGAAAAATATTCTTCCAGACGTTAAGAAAACAGTAAGAAGAAATGCAAGTAACTACCACATGATGGTTTGAGGAGATTGACTAAATCCTTACTGAAAGATAGAGGAGTCAAGGGGCCTTCCCGAACAAAGTGAAGTAAAGTACTTATTGAAGCTTGAATTTCAACTGCTTCTTCCATTATAGTCATGGGATGTTGAAATGTGATTTGCTGAGAAACTGCCTCTTCTGTAGAAGCCAAAGCAGGGATGGGCGTGGTCAGAGAACAGAATCAGAAAGGTCATTTGTCAAGCCTGGAAGCAGAAGTGAGTAGAGGTCATGCAGCTGGATTCTGTTGTTAGAAGATGGAGACCTGATGAGTAAAGACCAGGAAGACATGGACGATGATGATCCAGAGCAGTGAGGGCTGCCTTGAAGCTGTCCCTGCAACAAGGGAAGCATCCTAGGGGAGTGTCCTGTATGTGCTGCCCATAGGGAGAGCAGAAGCCAGGAGTGACAGGTTAAGTACTATAACAGCATCTGGGTTCATAGGTGCAGCTCCGGAGAATTTTAGAGCGCCCTTGTCTCTAAAGGGCTTTTCTACTTGGCCTTCAAATGAAATCGCTAACATGTAAATTGAAACATGTTCTTCAGCTGAAAACTCGCCAGGATAATTTCCTAGTTAATCATTTCTATACTCTTAACGCATAGTGCCAAGAAATCATCACTGCATACCTTTGTTCCCAGGAAAGCCATAGCCACACCAATTCCTGACCTCTCCACACATGCTGGCATGTTTCTGCTGTCAGCTTTCCACTCTTGCTTTCCTCCATTTTTTCATGCTTTCTGCAGTCCCGTTTTTCCCTTCACATCTCTGTTTAAGAGTCATTCCTCAACTCTCCCTCGAGCCTTTCATTTAAATTAGCCAAGACTCTGCTGGTAAACTTGGGACTCAAATTATCATTATTATTTTGCTACAAATCCTAACCATGGATTGCTTACTCACCTGTGCTCCTGTAGCTGCTTACCTGTGGTATGTGAACAGTTGTCATTGCCACTGTATTCCTCACATATCAAGCAGACATTCTGAACCAAGGTTATGTAGCCATTAAAGAGAGGTTTCAGAAAAGTAGCTTTGTTGTTTGTTAAGTAGCAAAAAAAAAAAGAAAAAAAAACAAAAAACAAAAAACTTAACCACTCAACCAAAGAGTGCTTGTAGAAACGTACAGAGAATACCAAATTATAGCTAGAAATCTCATTGCACATAAAGGATAAAATAGTATCAGTGAACAGATACTATTTGGGTATCACTTAACAGGGATGAAAGTCACATAACTTTTGTTGTTCATGAAATATCATCAAAAGACTTTGTCCTTTGTGGGCCTTCTGGAGCTTACTGCTGATACAAAGAAAGTTTGTCTCTTGAATACTTCTGTAATACCTGCAGCACATTTATTCTTTAGACTTCTTTAAAGATATTTTTATTATAGTGTGTTTGTGTGTGCAGTGTGTGTGTGTGTGTGTGTGTGTGTGTGTGTGTGTGTGTGTGTGTGTGTGGTCATGTGCATGATATAAAATGCATATATCAATCAATGTACTAGGAAAGTCCTAGGGTTCAAACTCATGGTTTTGTACCCACAAAGCCACCTCACTAGCTCTGTTATTTAGAGATGTGGAAACCATGGAAGTGTTGAATAATTTTACTTCTGGGAATTTTCTGGGATTTCTGACATGGTGAAAGGTAAACTCTGCTGCCAATTCCATGTAGAAGACAAAACAACATAAAAGCTATAGATTCTAAATTGGCAGTTTATTAGAAAAGGAGCAAATATTCTGTTATTTCATGAATGGCAAAAGAAATAAGGATCAATTTATCCCCCTCAAAATAGTTATTTACTGTCGTTGTATGAGTGAAATATAGCAGCTGGCATGTTGCAGTGATTTCATTACTTAAATAAGCACAGGATATTTTTAATACATTTCATTACACTGTGAGCAATATTGGTAGTGTAACATTAAAGGTTGCTAAAATAAAATACTGTTCAAGGTATGTATTTTTAAAGTTAAATATAAAAGGGTTATACACATAAAACACATTTTTTTTAGCATTTGGAGAAAAACTATATATCTTCTGACAAAGGCAAATAAAATCTGTCTCCAAGGCAACCAGGTATTTTTTAGATTTTTGTTGTTTAGTATGGTTCTCCATATCCTATAGCTATGAAGCGTGTGTCTGTGTGTGTGTGTGTGTGTGTGTGTGTGTGTGTGTGTGTGTGTGTGTGTTTGTATACACATTATGTTTGTATATGTATTAAGGTGGAAAGCAGGGGAAAAGAAATATATAGTCTATATGTTATCATTAAAAAAAAACTGATATTTTTTCTCAAGTATGAGTTTAAAGATGTTACATTGTTTTTGATCCAAGCTGAGAATTAAATTTATAATATTTAATTATTTGTGTCCATGCATAGTCTTAATTAATACGAAGAGCCTAGTGAACAATATTGAACTTTTTAAAAAGACCAATTCTTATCCAATCTCCATTTAAATTCATATATGTCTTCCCTCAATCATGATTTGTCCTTTATTCCAAATGTATAACCCCAGAAGTTCAATGGAAAGGCCCAACAGATCTTAAGTGAGCATTAGGAATGTATGTTTAGATAATAAAGGTTTAAATTTTAAATTGTGCCGTGATATAATAAAATATAGAAATACAAAAGAAATCCTGAAAGCATTCCTAACAAATTGTAGATGGCTATCAGGGTGATGCCATTGAATGTTTCTCTTTTTGAAATCCATTTTTCTTTCTTCATTTGTCCCACTCACTGAGTCAAACATAACTTATTTCAGGATCAGATGCTTAATAGGTGGTGTTTATTTAACTAGAGGCTAATAAAACTTCTAAATATGAACATAGGATTTCCTATTAATACTGCTTGCTACAGAAAAGCAAAATGTGCCATATGCCTAGCTTTCTGAATAATTTTTCTGGGCCACGTTTTTCTGCTTAAGTTTTTCTGCTGTACTTGTTGAATTTCCAGGACATTTCTTCTAGAGAAAGACTCCCTCATGAAGTTGGTTTCAAAGTCTTGCCTCTGATTTGTTGCTAGGATATGCCTCCATAGGTAGAGAGAACTTGAGAAGATAAAAGACAGATGACTCCCAAATGGTGACAATTACAGAAGAAGTCCCTAAATGAGTGCAAGTTATTCCTTTATCTGCCTTCTTTGCCCAAAGGGGCATATTAGAGAGCAGATAATTACCTCATGAACTCATGTTGTATACACAGATGGATTGGTTAGTATGAAAAAAAAATCATTAATGGCCTGTGAAATGCAGATGAAGTAATTATTTAGATAGCTCCATCAAAACACGAACTTGTTCTCATCTCAAAAATTCAAATGAGTCTAAGGAGCATGTGGTGTGCCCCAGTAATATGGCATAAACATTTCACTTCAAGTTGTATGAGTTAACACACAGGCTTAATTTGTTACTTCAAATAACTATTAATCCACTTGCTTTGTGAATTAACATATCTTTCTTTCAATGTTTGGTATGCATAATCAGGCAGGATTTCATTTTCATTTTGTAATAACTAACTGCATGTTTTAAGTTATTAAAAAAAGCATTATGATTGGGAACAAACTAAACAAAATCCTGATGTCTCAAAATCAAGTTTCGTACAGTGGTAAGGAATATTAGTAGATAATGTAAAATGGGATTAAGCATGCTTTTGAAACACAACAGAATTCTAGAAGGTATTCTTTTCTGATCTAAATCATTAAGAGAGCCATCTTTTCCCAGAACACGTTATTATTGGCATAACCTTCTTTGTGTTTCAACATCCCCATGACCCTGCCACTAGATCTGTTGAAATCAACTTTCCGCTAAGTCAGTGTTGTGTAGACTACACTTTCAATGGAAAACTGTCAAAGAGTTCATACTGACTTGAAGTATGAGGGTTTTTATACTATGAATTTTCTTGATTTTATTTTTCTGCTTTTAGTAAATGCATATTTTAGCATTCAGGGTTTTGAAAAACTTGACAATACCTACAAGGATTTATTTTTAAAGTTGGGAAAGACTAAGAAAACGGAGTTGAGCAGCTCTGTCCCTGTATTACTCCTCAGATCTACTTTTTAATGTGTGAGGAGAAGAATATTTGTCACAGTTATTGAATATGAAGATAGAAACTATACTTCTCTTATCTAAAAGCATTTTATAGTTTTCAGCAGGAGCATATAAAAGTTGTGGATTATTACAATGTGACATTGATCATCTACTGCATTGAGAGCAGCGTATCAAGGAGTATAAAAACACTGGATAATTTATTAAAATGAAGAAACCAAGACCCTTCACATATCACTAGAATCTGAGTGCCAAGATCTGATACTTGGGAATTAAGAAGATGTTGATTTTCCTCTAAATAATTATCCATTTGCCTTTTTTTTATTCTAGATAGACTTGAATGTTCAGTAATTATAAACTAGAGCCACAACACTTGGCCTCTTCCATGTGTGTATTCCTAAATACTTTTTAAACAAACCTGTTCTCTACTACCTATTATGGAAAAAACTTATAGATTATTAATTTTTAAATAGAATGTCTGATATTTTATTTAAAATACAAGGGAGTTTGTATCTGGTACTGTAAATATAGTCAAAAGCTCACAAATAGAGAAGTCATAAAATAAAATTAAAGAAATTTAATTTTATTAAATATAAATAAATAATTAAAATACATAAAAATGGAGTAGTGAGCACCTAGTTTTTTATAGCAGTCTAATTTGAGATATTTAAAATATAGATCTAACAATACACCTCATCTAGATCTCTCTCGTGTGTGTGTTTGTGTGTGTGTGAGTGTGCATGTGTGCCCACTTAAAAGATAAATAAAATGCCCAGCTTCCTTAAAAAGGCATAGATAGACACACCATGAAGAACAAGAGGGTACTAGAGATGCATGCACTTGTAATTCTTGAAAACACCTTCTCAAGTAAGCTGTTAAACTCAACCCGATGGTTACACAGAGTATTGAAAACACATTATAAAGAACTGAAGAGTTTAATAAGGGTTTGTAATATCTTCCCTACCCTGACACATTCTATGTAGAAGGGAGACCAGGTTAAAAATCCAAATGACCATTGTCAGAAATTGTGAAGATGCTATACAAATGGTTTCTTTTTTCCCCCTCTCTTTGCTCATGCTGATGATATTAATTATATTCTTTTTATTTATTTTTAATTTATTTTTTTCTTATTTTACATATCGATTCCATTTCCCTCTCCTTCCCTCCCATGCCTGCCCCACTCCACAGGGAGGGTGATGCATCAATTATATTCTTTAAAAGGATAATTAACAATTATTTTCAAAAGGTGCCTATTTTGAAGTAATACTTCAAGCCAAAAAAAAAAAAAAGAAAAAAAAAAAAAAAACGTTGTGAGCCTTATAATTTAGCCAAGCGCCTAGTCTTTTTTAGTTACCCAGAAATTCTCCCAAGTCTAACAGTCTTCTGGCATCTTAAGCACAGCACTAAAGGTGGGAACTTATAAGTTCTACATCTCACTGACATCAGCCTGTGTCTTTGTAAGTCTGATGAAGAAAGAAAGGATAAGAAAAGGAAATGGAGATGGGCAATGAGCATTTGATACTTTGCTTGCTCTTTAAAGCTACATTATCAAAACCATCCCCTGATTTAATCATCAAAGATAAAGATGATCCTCTGCTAGGCCAGACAATTCTCAAGACACCTTAATCCCCTCCACATCCTTCTGGCTAGAGAAAATGATTCCTAATATATGGTTTGAGAAATTGGAACCTATAAATATACAAACAAAAAATTTTTATATTTGAAGATTAATATAGACCTTTGTATTGAAAATATCAACAGCTGAAACATGGACTACTCCTAGGGCATATAAAATCAGTGTTAGAGTTTTTTTGTTGTTGTTGTTTGTTTGTTTTATGTTTTTTTTCTTTTTTTGTCTTTTTTTCTGTTTTTTTGTTTGTTTGTTTGTTTGTTTGTTTGTTTGAGACAGGGTTTCTCTTTATTGCTGTGGAGCCTGTCCTGGAACTCTCTGTAGACCAGGCTGGGCTCGAACTCACAGAGATCCGCCTGCCTCTTCCTCCCGAGTGCTGGGATTAAAGGCATGTGCCACCAACACCCTTGCTAGAGTTTTAATCTTTAACTACATCAGCCAGTAAAATGTGTGTAGCTTTATGCCAAACAGCTGTTATAAAGAAGTACTATTGTGAGTGTGATTAGACTTTGGAGAAGGACTACAGAAAACAGCTGAGATGAACATAATTTTATTATTTAACAATTCAACTTAGTATTCCTAATCCAAAAATGCTTAGAAACACCTGTATTTGTCATTATTCTCCAGAGGGAGAAAACTAGAATGGAACAAAAAAGAATGGAGATAATTTATTTTATTGATGTCCTTAAGTGATATTGGAGGAAGAAGTGTCTACAGTATGACACCTCCAACATGGAGAAGAAGAAAACAGCAGGTGGCATGCAAATTTCGGAATCCTACTTGCTGATGTAGTCGCATTTAGATTCTTCAAAGCCAGAGAACCTGGAGGTCCAAGATCTAGAAGATGAGTGTGCCAGTTATGAGAGACACAACAAGGTCCCTTTCGCTCTTTTATTCCAGCCAAACAGAAGCCCACCCACTGCTAAGAATGATCATTACCATCTGTGTCAGGGCGGATCTTTTTTATTCTGTTTGCTTATTCCAATGATACGATCTTTGGGGAGACTCTGCAAAGACACCCAGACATATTATACCAAGTGAGAATGCCTTATCAGAGGCAAGTTGAACTCAAGTATGGTATAATAAAATCCCTAGGAACATGCTGTGAAGAAAATCTTACCTCTGGCACTATTTAGAATATCCTGCTTATAGTATAAAATATGAGCAAAGAGAGAATCAGTTACTAGAAAGAGTAGGTTGTCATGCTCAGTAGCACAGCAGAGAAAGTTAACCAACATTATATGTATCAAAGTAGATGATATGGTCGGGAATAATCAGAATAAAGAAGTTTACAAGTTTAAACTATGGCTTCAGGCATGCTTAGTGGATATAGGAGCATTTACAGCTCTACCTTTGGTTCCTATGAAGCACAAAGTGGTGCCAGCTGTCTTTAATCCTTGTTGTGTGGGGTCAACACTCTCATCTGGCTTCCACAGAGACTGCACATACATAGTGCACCTAAAAATATGCGCAGAAAACTCCTATATATAAAATAAAAATCTGTTTTTCTTTAAAACAATTAGGGTGATATGTATGCTAATTTATGTAAGTGGGCCATTATCTGTTTTACACATGAATCATTCTATTTTATTCTCATAAATACACATAGACGTATCAATCATAATAGAGAATATTTAAAATATTGTTAGGGGTGGTAAAGCTGAAGTTGATATTTTTATTGGTGCGTAAGTACACAAAAAGACACTTCCACTTAGATGCTAATGGTTGGTAGATATTATGACAGTCATGTGGCTTGATTTGAAATGACTAGAGAGAACATGGGTGGTGGCTAAAGGTGTACTCTCCCTCACACCTCCAAAGTCTAGAGATATTGGTATTATATATGAATGCTCACTGAATGGATCTGCACCAGACTTCCTTTTAGGCCAATTACCAGCTCCCAAATCATGGCTTGGAGACTTATTGTTAGTTTTGAATGCTTGGCCTTAGCTCAGCTATTATTTTAATGTTTCTCTTTACATATTTTACCTCAGGGCTTTCCACTTTTCGTTCTTTCTGTGTGTCTTATTTTTCTGCTGTCTCCATGTCTGGACAATGGTTGTCTGACTTCTTCCCTGGATGTGTTTCTCCTCCACCCCCCCCACTCCCTTCTTCCTCTCATCCTTCCGTTCCTAGATTTCTCCTCTTATTTATTCTTTCTGCCTGGCTATTGGCCATTCAGCTTTTTATTAGACACATCAGGTATTTTAGGCAGGCAAAATGAAACAGCGACACATCTTTCCCTAATTAAACAAATGTGGCATGAACAAATGCAACACACCTTTCCATAATTAAAATAATATTCCACAACATGATTTCATCACTACAAGTAGTGATTAAAATGGTAGATTGGGTGAGCCATTGTGGTTTTCATCCAGATTTCTTCCTCTGCCATGTTCTAGTGAAATTATAGATATAATAATTGCCATAGCGATGAGAAAATATATGCATAAGCTTAGCAATATAATTTTTCAGTCACTACCAGTAATCTGACTATATTCTGTCCTGAGGACCTGTTTACGAGCAAGAGGGACGAGTAGTGTGCCCATGATAAGGCTTATTCCAACTGTTTTGGTAATAGACATGGTATTACTTTTTACTCATATAGACAAAAATGCTTCTTAATTTGTGCTGGGTTTGTGCCCATACAAAGCCACCTTCCTTATCTTGTAATTATTATAACTCAAAACTGCATATCCTACAAAACATGAAAGTTTAGCAAGGTAGCATGGAGTAGAATATTGAATCTGCACACTCAGGTTTGCATGCCTGGTAGGAGCTGCTTAATGCTGACACTGCCCAACATCAGGAATTGTGTTGCACAACACAAATGTTGAGGTCCAACATGAAATTGAAATGTGTCTTCTGCTGAATCCCCAGCACCTATGGGAGTCCCTGCAAAGGTCATGGTTGGTAGTGACATGACCCCCAGAGATGCAAGAATGGAATTTGGTTCAGTATGACTTTAGTTAACCAGTGCTGATTCAAACTTCTGGAATTTGATACCAGTAGGGTTATTTTAGACATATATAAGTACAGCACAATTTGGGGGAAAAAAAGTTTCTCGATAGTAATTATCTCAACAAAGCTGAAAATGTTTACTTTGAAACTCTTTACAAAGTACATATAGTTTCTTCCATAAGCGTGAGGTATGCTTATGTTCCACAAGCATAAGAAAAAAATGCTCAAGATAAGGATACAGAGAAATGACTGAGATAAACATAATAGCCTGTGGGTGTCAGGATTGGCCTGTCCCTAAGGTTTAGAATAGTACAAATGACATCTCTCACAAGGATGGATATTGTGAACTGAGAAGCAAAGCTGCAGGCTTAGGGTGGTGGGCAAGTCTGGAGTAAACAAATAATATTCTAGAAGATTTGGGTGAAGCCTGGCCCTACAGATAGCAAAAGATTCCCAGATTGTAAACTACATCTTTTACCAGTATCCCAGGTGGAGTAAAGATCTCCTTTTCCTGAAGATATAAGCATAGGTGTTTAAGTTTTCCTGCTTTCACTATCGCTTATGTCTGAGCACAAGGTCCTTTTGTTCTCTCCCTTCATCTGTACTTCTTCACAAAGGTGAAAAACAAACAAACAAAAACATTAAATCAAATTATTCTATTTTCAGGCCACACTTTGCTTGCCCTGGATTTCTACTATATGTAGATTTCCCTTCCTTCTCTGTAAGGCTTCTGTCATATCCATTGTTTTTCCATTTGCATAATGTGTTAGCCACTATTATGATACTGTCAGCTAGTGTCACTTTACTCTAAGGGATTTACTCTCCATTAGGCATTGAACAGAGAACATCAGTGGCCTTTTAATGTGATTGTTGCTGTTTCTATGATTTGTACTTCTGTTCTCCACATCTACTCCATTGTGTATAACTGGATAACTTATCATCTCAGAATTTGTTGTTGTTTAAAATGGGAGTGTCACAAGGTCCCACTCCTAGATAAAGGACTAAGGCAACGAGTGCTCAAGGAGGGAGAATAAGTGTTTCCCAATGATGAGCCCACTAATTGATTGTCCAGTATCAAGTATTCAATACTGACATCATGTATGTGTGTGTGTACATGTGTGTGTACGCATGCACTCACTCATGTGCCCATGCATGTGCAAGTAACTAACTTACCAGGTGGTATTTAATATGTATAGTATGGACATTTGAAAGTGAGTGAGGGATGTGGGACATAGGAAATGTTAGAGAAAAGGAAGGAAAGGGGCAACCAATGCATTTATATTTAACTTAAAAATGAAATAATGTGTAAGCTGGCTTAATCTTTACTTGGGATTCTCCACTGGACCACAAAAATGATTCCTTGCTTTTTCCAGGACAAATTAGGAGAGTGAGAATGAAATAAATAGAGAAAAATCCACAGGCTCACAATACTCAACATGGGATACAATTTCCCTTGTCATAATCGTTTCTAAAGAGACGTAGGAGATACCTGAAGTATGACTATGCACAGTTTTTATAGTATTTACTGGAATGCTGGAAGCCATTTTAGATGTTTAGCAATGAATGAAAAAAAATGAAAAAAGATGAAAATACTACTTTTATTATTACATTACATATATTAATAGTTATAATTCTTACAAATGTCAAACATTATGGCTATAAATTTACATATCAAGGTAGAAGATATTTTGAACACAGTAATACTATCTAGTCTAATGAAAAATTCTTAGATAATAAGTAATTGTTGTATATTGGCCATAGTTAATATTGATAATAGCATCGTGCTCTCAATATATAAATTAATGCTATGAACTAGTACAACAGTTGTCATGACTGAAAGTGTAAATGTCTTCCTCTCCATACATGACTATTAGCAGCATTAGAATCTATCATTTAGAGTATGAGAATACTGACAATATTTTACTACGTGCTTTTTTACCTTTAAGTTAAAGTATTTATCCATGTAAGTGGGTGCTATTTATATTATATAACTCTGATTCAAAATGAGAGACAAGGCCATAATTACTCAACAATCTTATTCACTGAAGATTGTGTCTGCTGTCACACCAACAACTATAATAAGAATGAAGGGTTTATTCCCTACAACCTTTTTAGGACAATCTATCAAGCCATCTGTGGTAATGTTCTTTTCTGCTCAGGAAATGATTCTCAGCATATGGCAATGTCAAATGATTTTAATTTATCTTTCATTAAGCACAAAACAACATGTCATCTCTTCAATAGACTGGAGAGATTGTTTGCTTTTTTCATTATGGACCAGTACACAAAGGATATTATCTACTCATTTCCCTAGTGTTATGAAAAAGAAAGGAAAAAAAAAGAAACTAGTTTTGCTTAAATATACGTAGTAGAATAAGAGATTCTAAAGGGTAATTTTACAGAGAAGAATTTACTTGTTCATATTTCAACACTAAAGTTATGTGTTAAGTAACAGGATGTATAATATTGAAAGAACCAAGGGAAAGGGAAAAAAATCAAAGAAATAGCACCTTGAAGAGAATATATCTTGGTATAGGTGTAAAAAAAATTATGCTTAGGAAAATATAAATAGAACAATCATTTTCTCTTGGGATGGTGAGCAAAGAATTCCCTCCTTGCCCTTCAGTGATCTTAGCACCATTAGATTCTGCTTGCCTCAGTAGAGTGACTGTCCTGGACACTGTGACTAAAGATGCTTCAAACTTGAACCTTATGCTTCTGATATAGTTTCTATATTTGCTAACAAGGGTCGACATATCTAATATCTTTCATATTCTTTTGCATATGAGAGGTGCAAACAAATAGTGGTCTATAATGTATCTAATAAACTTTGCCATATTTCTGGCATACTTAAAGTTGGAAGCTTCCCAACACATATATCACTTGAACTAAATCTCTTGGGAAAAGCCAATGATGAAGGATTGTAACATTTGATAGGCCAAAATTAAAGAAACAGGAATGTGATTGTGTGGTATTGTGTCTCTAAATCTATTTTGTTTTAAAATTAAGAACTAACCTTTTTTAAGTGAACATCTCCCATGAAAATCCTTATTTATTTTTCAGTAGGAAATTCTACTTACACCTGATGTTGAGTGAAATTTTCCCAAACTGGATACAAAAAACTGGTCATACTGTATCATTTGCAGTGCCTTCAACTCCCTCAGACTGGTGACTAAGCTATTTTTATTTATGCCACCTGAAAATATTTAGTAAACTCAATGACCATTTGATGAATAAATAGTTTACCTAAGAAAGCAAGATTTCAGCAACATATGTGAAATGCATTTTGCCGTAGTTCAGATATGAATTATAAGATTGAAATGGTACTTTAAATACAGATAGGAATAATCCCAAAGCCTAGGATTGTGAGGAGGTAAAATTAACAAAATTCGTAAAAAAAAATCTTTGGAGTTCGGTCTTGCCACCCTGGATTGAAGACCATACATCTAGAGTAGTTTTTGTTTGCATGTTTGTTTGTCATACATGTTTAATGCTTATTTGCACTGACGTCTATTCTGATACTTAAATAGAAAACAGACATACAGATGTTGTATGAAGCTTCAG